>JAVJAQ010003354.1:0-163979 GCA_032362365.1 Zygogramma bicolorata | reverse complement strand
ACATTCATCTTTACGAAATAATTTCCAAGAGATTCAATACTGAGAAAAACTGTTGTATAGGTTCTGTGAAAAAGATATCACCACCTCGACGGTCAAACTGATTGTACTATTCTCTGTATTAGATATACACTCACTCACTATTCTTGCCGTACGTACTTCCCGATACTTCACTTTGACTTCCAGTTCCGTTCACTCTCACTGTCACGAACCAACTAACTGATTTTTCCTTATTCAACCTTTTTCCAAATCAATTATATAAGTCTTTAGTCATTCCTTTATTCGTTATCATTTAGTAATACACTACATCTCTTCCTTCTTCCAAAAAATTAATAATAATAAAGAAAACAATTCATGTGTTATATATTAACCTAAGTTTTTCGGTATATAAATAGTAACTATGATATAAATCTCTACCTACGACATTTTCTAATTTGGAAAATAAGTTTGCTTATTCACTAGAGTCTCCGTTTCCCTCATTCTGATTATCGCATACCCTCCATTCCCCTTAAATTTTTTTCAAGTGAACTACGTTTCTTCTAACTTGCTGCCCAGAACTGTCATCTTGGATTATGACATCTCCACCTGCTTTATCAATTACCGTATGTAGTCTCGAGTCAACATTTGGTGTGAGTTTGTTTCCTCTAAAAAAATGTTTTTGATAAACTTTATCACCTATTTGTAAATTTTCGTCTTCAGCCCTCCTCTTCCGATCTGCATAGTCCTTTCCCTTTTGTTTTTGAATTTTGTCTCTTTCTTTCATCTCTTCATCCACTATATTTTCTGTGTCCAGAGAACATGGTATTTTGCCTCAGAACTACCGACGGAAAAACAATTGGCTTGGAGTTGTACCTATGGTGGAGTGTGGAGAACTGTTGTACATCATTTGATAATCTGAAAGATCTTGTTGCCCATTGCTTTTCATAGCTTGAGTCTTTTTAGGATGTCCCTATTTTGTCTTTCGACTTCCCCATTCATTTGGGGCCAGTAGGGTATTGTGTGGTACAAATTTATACCGTTTTCCTTGCAGATTGGTCGGGTTCATTCACTAATGAATTGCTTGCCGTTGTCAGAAGTTATCGATAGTGGGAAACCAAGCCTGGAGAATATTTCTTTCAATACTCGTATAGTGTTTGTGGATGTAATATTTTTCATGATTTTGATTTCTTTGTACCGACTGATATAGTCAATTATAACAAACAGATAGTCACCACTTGGTAATGGACCCATTAAATCCACTGCAACATCTATCCATGCCGCTGAAGGTATTTTCCTCCTTTTCATTGGGTTCGGCGCATTCGGTGCTGGAACTAAGGTGCATTATTTACATGATTTGACCATTTTTTCAGCATGCTCATCTATTTTTGGCCACCATACTTTTGTTCTGAGCCTACCTTTCATAGCAACTATCCCGGGATGGCCTTCATGACCAGCCTCTAGAACTCTTTGTCTCAGTGCTCTGGGAATCACTATTCGAGAGCCTCTGGGAAGAATATTTCCACATATGCAGAATTCTTCCTGAAGAATTCGATAATGCTTTAGAGATTCAGGCCAAATATTGTTGGGAAGACTTTGCTTTATTTGGGATATTTCTTCATCGAATTCTGAAAGTTCTCGAATTTCTTGTAGGGTTACGACTATAGGTCGAGCATATTCAACAATTTTGTTGACTTGATCGTATTTTTCGAATGGCGGGCTTGGATTTAATTCACATAATCGAGATAATGGGTCTGCAATGTTAGATTTGCCAGGACGATAGAGGATTTTGTATCGAAACGATTGTAGTCTCAGAACCCACCGCTCTCTACGTGCACATGGACGAGATTTTGGACCAAAATGGTTTCCAGTGGTTTATGGTCCGTCACTAGCTCGAGTTCATCTTTACCATGAAGGTAGATGCTGAAATGCTCGAAGGCCCAGACTAAAGCTAGAGCCTCCTTCTCTGTCTGACAGTAACGCTTTTCACAATCTTTGAGACTTTTATTGTCATATGCAAATTATCCTTGGACCACTTTCATCGAATTGGATGAGGATTGCTCCAAGTGCGACAGGACTAGCGTCTGCTATGACTTGGGTTCTATCCTTGGGGTCGTAATAGCCAAGAGTATTGAGATTTTGAGTTGTGCACTTGAGTTCATGAAACACATTATTATGGTTGGCCCCCCAGTATTTTGAAACATTTGAATTTTTTTCTAATTTCAGCTTCAACAGTTGTCCCAGCGGTTCTGTGAGAGTTGCAAGATTTGGTATCCATTTTCCTATGGAGTTAACCAATCCCAAAAAACTGAGCAATTCTTTTATTGTGCTCGGTATTCTGAAGACTCTTATAACTTTGACGTAGCTAGAGGACGAATTCCTTCCGTAGATAACTCATGACCCAGAAAACTGATTTTGCTCATTTTGAAAAGACATTTGTCAACATTCAATACAACATTATTTTCTTTCAATATGTTCAATGTAAATTTAACCCGTTTATCATGTTCTTCGTCATCCCTTCCATAGATAAGGATATCGTCGATGAAATTAATAGTATCTTCACAAGAAACCAACATTTTTTCCATCCTTATTTGAAAATTTCAGGTGCAGAGCATATTCCGGAAAGAAGCCGTTTATACCTAAATAATCCTTTGCTTGTTATAAATGTTGTAATATATCTGCAATTTTCAGCAATTTCGATTTGGTGAAATGCTTTTTTATGTTCAGCCTCGAGAAGAATTTTGCTTTCCTTAAATTTGGAAGTAGTGAATTCATAGTCGGTAATGGATAATTTTCCCGGAGAATTGCTGTGTTCGCTTTCCTCATGTCTATGCAAATTCTAATCTCGCCGTTTTCTTTGAGTACAGGTACCCTAGGCGACACCCATTCCGATGGACCACTGACTTCTTCAATAATGTCTGAAGAAATCAGTTCCTCAATTTTTTTGTTTATTTTCGATTCTAACGGAATGGGTATGCGCCTGTAGGGTTGACTAACAGGGGTTACAGAGTTATCAGTCAGAATTTGGGCAATGATATTTTTGAATTTGGGAAATGGAGCGGTACGAATACTATTCACATTCAATCCTATATATGGGAACTCCCAGAGAAATCGCCGATATTTTCCCAAGTGAATTCCTTGTTCCATTTTTTATTACATAAAAAGTTGCTAGTTCCTCCTTTGAGCCAATCTCCACGAGGGCTTCAAAGGAACCTATAAATTCAAGGGGTTCCTTTGAACAATAAGCAAAAAGAACTTTATTAGGACTTTTATTCTGATTTTGAACCAATATTTTCGATTTCTTCAGCAGTTCCCAAGTTTTATCGTTCAAAATTTTCGATTTACTTCCAGAATCTATCAACAAATCTATTTCTATTCCCCCTACCTTACATTTCACAACTTCATCGTCATCATCGACATGAAACACATATTCTACCTATTTTCTTTCTTCAGATTCTATAGAGTCCAGTTCTCCCGTCCTCGGTTGATGTTTCATTGTAGATGAAGTCCTAGACCTTTTCATACCTCTTCTTTGTTTCAAATGACAGCAAACAGCGTAATGACCTTTCCGGTTACGATTGTGGCATGTAAAATCTTTCGCAGGGCATTGATGCTGTTTGTCAGTTTCATGATTACACTGGCCACATCTTTTTCCAGGTTGGTATTTATTCCTTTGTTGGATTCTGTTGACTGTGCTCAAATCGCTGGAACTTGCGAAATTAGTGTTTTCTGCGAACTGAGACATTTGCCTGTCAACTGTTTCCAAAGAATTGGACGCGAAAATGATCTTGGTTCAAGTGATAGTGTCTCCGGTTGCCAATATTTTCTTTCTCAAATCCTGTGAGGCACATTTTTCAGTGATTCGATCAATGATGTGATCATCTACATCTGAAAATTGACATCTTGCTGCCTGATGTCTTAGTTTAACAAGAACTTTGTCTAATTTCTCTCCAACATCCTGTTTAAGAAGTCGAAATAAGTGCCTTTCGTACACTTTACTTTGTTTAGGTGAGAAATACTCATCTAATTCAGTTAAAGCAACTTTGTATTCATCATCGATTTATGATGGTTCATTTGCCCCAGGAAGATTATAAAAAATCTCCTGAAGACCCAACCCTCCAAAATAGAGAAGCATAGCTTTCTTCTTCGTCGGTATTTCGATATTTGCAGCTTCTAGATATATTTCGAGTGCCCTTTTCCATTTTTGCCAACGAAGTCCCACTGAACTGACTTCTCCATCACAGTCCAAACTTTCCAGAGACGGAATATTTGACATTTTGCCTGCAAACAAATTCCAAATGAGAGGTGTGTGCCCTTATTCCATTTCAATATTTCCTTCTTTTTTCTGTGGTGGGTCACAAGAAAAGTTAACAAACCATTAATGTTCAATGAAAATTCTGTTGAACCAAGAAACGAAAGGACCAGAAATCCAGAAAACACCCTCTTCAATGAAGATCACTGAACTTGAGAGATTCACAAAAATATTTTAGGAAGACCGTACACGTCGGAATATAATGACATATTGAAAGTACACAATTCAACTCAGATGACTCCCAAGAAATAATACCCACATGTAGATGATGTTTCTCTTGTCCTTACCGTGACTTCGACTTTCTCGAATAATTCCCAATTTGGGCACAAAAGTCAAGTGCCCTCCCATTTCGGGTACAGGCTGAACTTTCTGTCTTTCATGGTTCACTATTCAAGGACCCTCCCGTTTCGGGTACAGGCTAACTTCTTTCCTCCTTGAAAAACCTGCAGTTTCGGGTGAAGGCTACTCTGTTCTCCTTTGGATCTTTGGATGCCCTCCCATTTCGGGTACAGGCTAACTTTTTTTGTTTTTCGAGAGTCATTATCTCAGGTGCACTATTCAAGAGTCGTTTTCATCCATGCGTGTATACGTATATATTTTTTTTGTACTTGATTGATTCACCTCGTCGCCACTTGTACTGACCTCAGTATTAGATATACACTCACTCAGTATTCTTGCCGTACGTACTTCACGATACTTCACTTTGACTTTCAGTCCCATTCGCTATCACTGTCACGAACCAACTAACTGATTTTTCCTCATTCAATCTTTTTCCAAATCAATCATATAAGTCTTTAGTCATTCCTTCATTCGTTATCATTTAGTCATACACTACACTGATAATTAGGTATATTATCTTCAGATGAAAATAATGATTTTGATGCCAGAGATGACATCAAAGCTAAATTCAATAAATTATATTACAACGCTTGCGCCACTTATTCCGATCTTTTCGATTCAGAATTGAATCAAAGTGTTATGCAAAACAACAGCGTTGCCGCCGCGGCGAGTAATCCCCACGCTAAGCTATCGAAGATTGAGCTCATCAAATTCAGTAGAGATTATCGTCACTTTCAAACTTTCAAGGGCATGTTCGACGCCTTGGTTCATTCTAATTTCTCTAAAAGATATTGAGAAATTCAATTATCTACTCATTTCACTGCGTGAGCCACCATTAGCTGTGGTTTAGAGCATACCTATGACTGCCAGTAACTATCAACAAGCATAATATTCTACATTTGTCAAACGCTTCAGTAATCTTCGAGCACAAGCCAACTCCTATTGGACGGGAATCAAAGACAAAGACAAATCGAAAGCCAACTCCGAATCACCTGCGTTGACGCATAGCTTTAAGAAACTCAATAGACATATTTACCGAAAATCTAGCAGGTTTGAAAAATCTGGGTGTTTCTACTGATAATTGGGACTTCATTCTGGTTAACATGTTATTCAAGAGATTTGATCCAGATACTAGCATAGCATTTGAGAAGCATTATCTTAAATCCGACAGTATTCCTTCTCATCAAGAATTTATCGAATTCTTGGAGGAACACTGAAATCAGTACAAAATATTTTAGAGATGAAGGGAAAATTTTTGCCAACAAGCAGTTCAAATCACCAAAAAAAAAAAACAAAATCTCATTCACCCGCCAATTTTTTCCGTTATAACTCTAAGCCGAAAAATGCACACCAGAATTTCCTGGTAACAAGAACCGAAAATCTGACATCGTTTCAAAATTGTCTTATGTAATGAGAATGCAGTGCAAGGTGCACTAACGAATAATGTTTGTAAACACAAAATAAACACTGCGAAGTGTGTTGAAACAAGATATTTCCCGATGAGGAACGAAAATATCTAAATCGAGAATAAACAACGTTGATCGGCCGGAGTATATATCTGAACTCTTGCTGTTTTTTGTTCGAGGTTGTAAAGGTTCAGATGTGGAAATAAGATTGAAATTCGTCTGAAGGAGTGCATTTATTGAAATCGGAATCCAAATCTAAAAATGACAATCATAAGTCAAATGACACAAGTCAATATTATTAAATATCGATATTTTAAACAATAACTGGTGTATAATAATAAATCAACTTCTTGTTCGAAACAAACTTACCTAATACCAGAGTTTATTTCTACTTATAATTATGTAATTTAATTATATAGGAATAACTAGCTCAAGAAGCTATTAGAATTGCACCGAATATTTCAGGGAACAAAGGCTTTGTTTATTCGTAGCTAGGATGCAGGAATTCCGCTACAACTTGCCCTCCCACAAGCTTTCAATTATTATTTAATAATTATTGGAAGATTCTGAACTGAAATTGAACTTTTTGAGGTGGCTAGCATGAAATGAACCACGTTCAACATTATCATTTTCTGAATCCACCAAAACGAAGGTTGCCGGAGCTATTGCTTTTTTTATTCGATAAGGCCCTTCGAAAAGTAAAAGAAATTTTTGTGTTTCAGATTTAATAGCGGATGAAATTGGGTTAGCCCTCAATAAAACTAAATCATCAACTTTAAATATTTCATTTTGCCTCACAGGACGTTTTGCTTGACGGCGTGCTGCCTTACTTATCAACGTTTCTTTACCCAAAATAAATGTATTTTCATTTGTCATAACATGATTATTTGAAGCAGGCCCTTGCAGTAATTTCGGTAATAAACGAGGGCACATTTTTCCCAATTGGAGTTCATGAGGGGTGAACCCCGTTGATTCATGTACTACACTGTTAATAAAGCCTGTAAATTTTGGTAACTCAACTGCCCAACGCGTGTGTTGGTCATGACAATATGTTCTGAATAATCTGCCCAATTCCCTCATTACTCGTTCTACTGGATTTGATTGAGGATGTCTAACTGACGAGTATATGGTTTTTATTCCGATTTGGTGCAGTGCCTCTTGCCACTTTTTAGACGTGAACTGGCTACCATGATCAGTTAGTATATATACTTTTGGGTTTTCCCAATTTCGGAAAAAGATCTTTCGTTAACCTGTTCAAAATTGTAACCGTGGTAGCTCTCTTGAGTGAGTAACAAGTAACATATTTTGTAAAAACATCTAAGATAACACATATGAATGTTACTCCACCTCTACTAGGTGGCAGAGGTCCAAAAAAATCAAGAGACAGTATATCGTTTTTCCCCTCTGGAAGAATCGCTTGATATGCTGGATTAGGTAATTTGGAAGATTTTGCTAATTGACATATTTCACATTCTTTAATTACGCGTTTCACTGACTTAGACATGTTATTCCACCAAACGTCTTGTTTCAATGCATGCCACGTTTTGTAAGCTCCAAAATGGCCAATGCTTTCATGATGAACATCTACGAAATATTTTTGTGAGCCTTTTGGAACACAAAGTAGATAGAAATTCTCATTATTATTTCTTGTATAGAGAATCTCATTATGTATTAGAAATCTAGATTGTAGTTTGATATCATTTGAGATATTCTGGATAATATCTGACAATTTTTCATCCTGTCTCTGGTATTCGATGATTTTTTTAGGATCAGATTCTATATTTCCTAACTTATTTATGGGCAATATTTTGAATAATTCCTCAGAAGGTGTTGGAGGTCGAATGGCTGCATGACGCGAGAGTGCATCAGCAATTATATTTTGTGAACCTGGAGTATATTTCAGTTTGAAATCGTATTCTTGAACTGCAAGTGCATACCTGGCAATACGTGCTGATAACAGTCTACAAGTTAAAAGATAGGAAACTGAACTGTTGTCAGTATAAACCAAAAATTCCCGACCTAATAAATATATTCGAAATTTTTCCAATGCCCAAACTAAAGCTAAAGCTTCACGTTCATTTATATGATATCGTTTTTCTCGATCTAAAAAGCACTCTGCTAGCCCAAGAAATGGCATAACGTTTACCGTCCACTATTTGAAATAATTGAGCACCTAGTCCAGTATCACACGCATCAACTTGTAAACAAAAAGGAACATCATCACGGGTATGGTATAATAGGGTACTCTCTTGAAGTTTCATTTTCAAACCTTCAAACGCATTCTGTTCTGTTTCATCCCAATGCCATTTAGAATTTTTTTTCAATAGAGCAACCAAAGGAGCTGATAACGATGCAAAGTTCTCACAGAACGATCTGTCGAAATTTGCCAATCCCAAAAATTTTTGCAATTCTTTGACATTTTTCGGTTTTTGATAATCATTTATAGCTTGAACCCGATTGAGATTTCGTCGATAACCATTTTTATCCAAAACATATCCAAGGAATGGAATTTCTTGTCGAAAAAAAACACACTCTCTGAGTCGTAGAGTAAATCCTGTTTGATGAAGTATTTTCAAAACTCGGTTGAGATGATCTATATGTTCCTCAAAAGACTGACTGGTGATTAAAATGTCATCGACATATACAGTTACGAATGACTCGAACTCGGTTCCTAATATATTGTTCATGCAACGACAAAAAGCAGATACACTCGTACTCAAACCGAACGGAAGTTTTTTGAAGAAATACGTTCTTCCAGCAAATCTAAAACCAGTGTACTGCTGTGATTCAGTTGATAAAGGAATTGCCCAATAGCCATGTGTACAATCAAGCGATGACATGAACTGACAGTTTCGCATAGGATGTAAAATCTCTCCTTCTGGCCGCGGATTTTCATATTCACGCTCCATGATTTGATTCAAATGTCTGGCATCTAAACAAATTCGTACACTATTATCTTTTTTTAATGTAGCCATAATAGATGAAATAAATTGGGTTGCTGTTCGTTTGATGACCCCCCACTTTTCCATCAAATTCAATTGTTTTTGAACAGCTGGTTTGAAGCTGATGGGTGTCGGGTATTGTTTCAAACAAAACCCCTTCTGATCTCTCAGAACTATTTTATGTACATAACCTTTCACTATTCCGGGTTTTTCAGAAAACACTTTTTTATACGTCTGCAATAGATTTTTGAATATAAGTTTTTGCTCACTGCTCAAATTATCATTATTTATAACATGATCAAATTCTGATTGAGTTGGTGAATACTGATCTGCACTTTTTTTCAAGAAAATAATCTTTTTATTATTAGAAATTTTCATTTGACACGATTCTTCAATTTCATGGTTCGATTGTATTTCCGGAATTTTCAAATAATTTGAATCAATTTTCATAAATATCATATGTTGTTCTAAATCTAATTTGACCAAATGTTTTCTCAATAAGTCCATACCTAATATAACAGGATAAATTAAATCTGGTATCAGTAAAAACTCATGGGAAATGCTCGTATCTTGAATCGAAAACGTAATGAAACATTGCTGTTCTATTTTTCTCTGTTTATTTTTGAAAGCAGCTATAACTCTAACTCCCGTACATGAAAAAGCTGGTATAATATTATGAAAATCTGATATTTGCCGCCAAACTTCATTACTTAAAGCACATATTTCTGAACCACTGTCGACTAGTGCAGGAAACGTGTAATTGAAAATTTTAATCAAAATTATTGGTGTTTTTGCCTCAAGAGTTGAATGTTCTACGTCGCATTCATCAAGTAATTCTTCTCGAGGATTATTGGAAATGAATTTAGCCCTATTTATTGATGCTCCCACGACTGGGTTCGATATTCGTGAGATGCTTCTTAGTTTTCCGTGTACTCTCCCTGACATTCATCTTCTACTTCGACAATGACAGAAATTTGTTTATCTCTGTCATTAGTACCTTTATTATCTACAATGTAACTATTTTTCTTGAAAAAATTTCATTCATTAGGACGATTGGTAGTTTGATTGTTTCTATCAAAATATCTATTTTTGTCATGAAACATAGGGTTTTTGGAATTGTTGGATTCGTCCAGTGGAAATCGGCCTGATTTATTACTATTTCTTTAATAATCTATTTGGTTTAATCTTTCCAATGCCTCCTCGATATTTTTAACCCCCATAATCATAATTGAAATGTGTTCTGGAAAATGTCTGCCAATAATTTTTATCAATTTCGTATCTTGAATAACTGGGTTCAAGTGTTTTGCCAAAACTATATATTTCATAAAATGCTCAACTAAAGTACCACATTTTTCATTGTACTTGTCACATTGTAATCGTTCACGAACATGATCTTGTATGTCGTCATTCCAAAAAGAATCTATGAAAGAGTTTTTGAAATTTGGAAAATTAGAAAATTTATGTAAGAACGCTTGACCCCATATCAAAGCTTCACCCTCTAAATGATTTTTCAAAACCGGTACAAAATTTGTAAATGTTAATTTTTCTTGATGGTAAAAATATTCAACTTGCTCAAGAAAATCAATTGGGTGTGATTAAGACGTGTTATCAAAAATGCCTACCTTTTGATAATTTGGTACTAGTCTTTCCTTTTCCCTAATGTCATTATCATTTTTATCCCCTGTATTGATCAAGTTGTTTTGAACAAGAGACATTACTCCTTAACTAAATTGAATACATGATATCATTCTTTCCACGGAATTGTTCATTTTTATTCATTTGATATTCGTCATGTGGTAGAGGATTGCCGTCAAAACAGACTGAATCATTTGAGCTTTGTGCATCAGGCAAATCAAAATGTCTTTTCAAAATTCAACCACAACCCTCTTCCATGAAATCCTGTCTCGTTGACATCCTGTAGAAATTTGTTGAAGCTGACAGCCGTGTTTCAATATCTGTCACATTTGAACATTCATCCAGTTTATTAACACTCTTTACCTGATCAGTTGTTACTATTCCTGAGTTACGTTGGGAAAATTATTTCTGCAATTGTGTCTCACTCGTATGCTTTCTGTTTGCTGGAAATGGATCTGCTAATTGTTGTAAATGGCTCACTTTTCTTTCTTCATCCGGAATATGCCTTTGTTTCGGGATCGCACCTTTATCCACCCCCATACCATTTGCCGGAGATTGGAATTGTCGCAACTTCCTTCTGGGGTTACATCGTTCAACGGGTTCCATTATAATGATTTTCTTATAGTGACCACTTGTTGGGCGCCAAGTTGTAAAGGTTCAGATGTGGAAATAAGATTGAAATTCGTCTGAAGGAGTGCTTTTATTGAAATCGGAATCCAAATCTGAAAATGACATTCATAAGTCAAATGACACAAGTCAATATTATTAAATATCAATATTTTCAACAATAAATCAACTTCTTGTACGAAACAAACTCACCTAATACCAGGGTTTATTTCTACTTATAATTATGTAATATAATTATATAGGAATAACTAGCCCAAGAAGCTATTAGAATTGCACCGAATATTTCAGAGAACAAAGGCTTTGTTTATTCGTAGCTAGGATGCAGGAATTCCGCTATAAGGTCTATTCGTCCTTGAAAACTCCAAAAAACGGACATACCGTATTGGCAGAAAATCAAGAATTTGTTCGAGTATATCGGATGTTGCGGGATTAGGCCTTTGGAAATTATGAATAGATAGCTACGAAATTAATTTGAATAATGAAAGTCGAGTAGCAAATTTCACAAAAAAAGAGAATGAATAAATAAAAACAAATACTGTATCAAAATTATACGAATACAAAAAAAAAATATTATACTAAATTATTTTGTTAGGTAATCGATACAGTTTAACCAGAGGTCGTTGAAGCACACCTTTCGCGGTTTTTATAGTGGCAATTCTTGTTATTCCGTCAGCAATAGAATGAACTTTCAGAATTCGTCCTACATTCCATTGTGATGAAGAAACATTATCTCCATCACCAACGCGTAGAATCAATTTCAGCGGAAAAACTAAGTAGTTGAGTATGTTTAATCAAAATTTCCAGGGCAGTGTTTTTATCAGGAGGCATATTGAATAATCTCGACAAATTTACTCGATTTTTCTTTTTCTAATAAATGAACCGGTGTATGGAGCTGATTACCAGGTTGAGAATTCTTTGGATTTTGCTAAAGCTTGAATATTTGTTGAGCAAATGATCCACTACCCTGTAACCGAACGTACCCCTGTCTCATATGTATGGTTAAAATACTGCCACTTTGAATCGTTATGTCTATCTACTTCTTTGTCACGATGTCGGCTTCCCGCAGAAAATTGGCACCCACTCTGATACCAGAAAGAAACCCCATCGTACCACCTTAAGAAGTTGAGAGTTTTATTTCCATAAATTCATGACCTAGTTTTCCCACGTTGTGTTTTTTTTGAGTTCGTTTCAGGATACAAAGTTCTGTCAGCTGTAGAAAAATGAAATGCAAAAAATGGATCAACAGATTTATTGACTTCCTTGAAACAACTAAACAATGCATGTGAGCTAGAAACTTCTGATATTACATTTAATGAAATCTCATTTTTAATAAGAAAGTCCATCTGATTTGGAAGAGTGAATACCTATCTTAGGAGAATATCCATTGTAAAAATAGTTAATAATGAAGATCTCCAAAATGTTAAAGGTTGAGTAATTATCAGAGTTCGTTACAAGATGTTTTGTCGCCAATTGTGTAAATGGGCATCTAGATACTGAGATAGTATGCCCCGGGGTGTTGTTTGTTTTTCTATAAATTCTAGAATGCAACCGGAATAAGACGATCAATAGGTGAGTTAATAGGTGAGTATACAAGGATCTACAATTAGCATACATGAACAGAAAAGGAGAACCTGTACATTTCCCTTCTTATTTGTGACAATCCTATCAACGAAAGGACAGAATTCAGGAAATGGAACTACCAGAGGACAGCATATACATTCCTCATATTCAACAACACTCTCTTGGTAGAAAAATAAGTATAAAGTTTCCGGACAATGAGCAAGTGTTGGCTATTTTGAGTGCTGTTGGTACAGCACCTCAACTTCGTAGGGATATTGGGGATTTGTGATCAGCAGGACATACAAAATTCTCCGTGGGAGTTGTAGTAGATTTTTTTCTCACAAAACTGACATCATAATCAGCCACTCTCCGGTGTCCAGAAGAGCACCCAGGGGCTTTTTCCGAACACATGTCCTGTAGCGGCAGCTGTCAACAACCCAAACAATTTTAACTTTCGGGATGTTTTGTGAGAAAATGGGACATCACTCGTTTTTCCGGTCTGGTCATGCTGAAAAACAAGTTACCTCAGAACATATTGTATGAGTTTCAGATCATTGGTTCGCGTGAGTTAGAAGCTGGATTGGATTTTTCGGCAAAATACATCGAAATCTATAGAAAAAGACGGTATCTATGGAAACAACCTTTCTCCTATAAATACCAGACCGATTTCCAGGGTAAGGCAGTTCGTCTTGGACCTTCAACCAGGCAACAACTCTTCCATTGGACCTGAATTCTTCCCTGGTACCAGGCTTCGTGAGGATGGAGTCCCCGACAAGATCGGATGAAACACCATTAGAATTGGAACAAGGAAGCACAGGTCCGTAAGAAATGGGAACCAGGTATCCAGAAGTCTCACACATTAACTTCTTTCAGAATTTCAAAACAAGTCTTTCAAACTTAGAGATTGTCAGTGGGGAAATATCCAATTGCTAATTAATAGAGAACTATGTTTCAGTAACGTCACCAGTGTGTAAGATTCGAAAATGATTGTAGAAATTAGTATGCGGTTTATGTTAATGAACTGCCGCTAAATGGTGAAATGGTTGAACTGATTACGTTTATATTCACTGCAATGTTACTCATACACTAGATATGGTACCTCCCTCACTATAGGAAATCAAAAAGAGTATGAAATGAACTACCAACATTTTGTTGTGTACGAATGAGTCAAAAAGATGGGGAGGATGGTATCGGGTTGATTGCCAGATGGTGTGCACCCAAAAAGATGAATCTCACTGAGACAAAACCTGACCAACTCCATGGTTGTGGGGGTATAGGTGTACTAGATGCCCATTTACACAATTGGCGACAAAACATCTGTTAACGAACTCTGATAATTACTCAAACTTTAACATTTTAGAGATCTTCATTATCAACTATTTCTACAATGGATATTTTCCTAAGATAGGTATTTGCTCTTCCAAATCAGATGGACTTTCTTATTAAATAATGAGATTACAGTAAATGTAATATCAGAAGTTTCTAGCTCACATGCATTGTTTAGTTGTTTAAAGGGCAGTCAATAAATCTGTTGATATATTTTTTGCATTTAATTTCTCTACAGCTGACAGAACTTTGTATCCTGAAAAAAACTCAAAAAAAACACAACGTGGGAAAACTAGGTCATGGATTTATGGAAATAAAACTCTCAACTTCTTAAGGTGGTACGATGGGGTTTCTTTCAGGTATCAGACTGGGTGCCAGTTTTCTGCGGGAAGCCGACATCGTGACAAAGAAGTAGATAGACATGACGATTCAAAGTGGCAGTATTTTAACCGTACATATAAGACAGAGGTACGTTCGGTTACAACCCTAAAACTCACTTGGATATTCAGAGAAATCTTACGTTCTTCCTCATGTGTTTAGAATTCGGAATTAACATAAATAAGAGTTTCTTTTTGAATGAATATAAAAAATTGGGGCCTTTTAACCACAGGTCATGATCAATGATTTCGGAAGAAATTGAACCTCTCGAAGCACAGCGAGGTTAAAAATGATGACTTTACATATGACCAGGCTGACGGCAGAATTTCGTCTTGAATGAAAGACACTCTGTTGGCTACAAATGTCATCCATTTTGTAGTGTCGGCTCTCAACCAAACAAGTACAATTTGCGAATCAGTGTAAGCCATTTTATCTTCCCCTCGTACTGCGCCGCATAGTTCGAGACGCGGAATCGTTAATTTTTTTGTTGGTGCTACTTTGGATTTGCCACATACGAAAAAAAACGAAACTTGGAATGGAGTTGAGACTCGAAAATATACCGCGGCTCCGTATCCTTTTTCTGAACCGTCCGAAAAGCCATGGATGTCGACAAAATCGTATTTGTTATTTGTCTGTTACAACTCTACGAGGAATTTTGAGCTAGAATCCATAATTTTTGAATTAATTGAATGGTGAAAATTGTGACCGGCGCAAGTATACCTAATGTATCAAAAATACGAGCCAACTCGGCAAACAAATTACGTTTCCTGAGAGAGAAACCTCCATTTTTTAGAAGTGCTATTAGTTAATCACAAAGAATTCCAGCTTCCGGTAATGAACTTCCTCTACAAATATCATCGATGTGGATGTCAGATCTGAGGATAGCCGAGACTTCCGGAAAATTAGTGCTCTCGTCAATTCGGAGCCGCTCTATACATCGGAGGTTGAATAGGGTGCACAATTAAATCCAAAACAAAGGCATTTGATTTGGAAATCTGAAATTTTTTCTTCAGGAGAAAAGCGGAAAATTAAGCGTTGATAATCTCTATACTGGGGATGAATACAAATCATCCTGTACATTTGGCAAATGTCACTGGTAAAACATGTTTGATGGAAACGAAAATTCAATAACACTGTTCCGATGTCAGTTTGCATTTTCTTTCCAATATATTAATGATGATTGAGTGATTTTTGATTAGGTAGTTGGGCGGACGCATTGAATAGTGATACTTTTCCGAAAACTGTTTGAAAGGCAGAAGGTTCCAAATTTGCGAAATGGGACCACTGGGGCAGTACCAGAGGCTAAGTAGGCAAACGATAACATATTTAAGGTAATATGAGTGCATCGAGAATAAAAACGGGGTTATCTTTATTCTGAGGTTTGATGCAAATACTTATACTCCTCCGATGTAATAAGTCTACTGCTATTTCCTACTCCTTGAATAGTAGTGGGGGAAATATGCTTTGGGAGACTAAGGGTGGGTACTTTACGACTTGATTAACAATCGGTTGAAATAATCGGTGCTTAGGCTGT
The DNA here is from genome assembly GCA_032362365.1 of Zygogramma bicolorata. Lineage (NCBI taxonomy): Eukaryota > Metazoa > Arthropoda > Insecta > Coleoptera > Chrysomelidae > Zygogramma > Zygogramma bicolorata. The sequence continues at coordinate 147,947 of JAVJAQ010003354.1, read as the reverse complement.
GCCTTCACTCCAGTAATTGAGAGTATGTAGTGTCTATTCTCAGCGCCGATTATTATAACGGATTGTTATTCAGGACGTAAAGTACCCGCCCTTAGACGACTGAAACATTTTTGAGAAATTAACGATGTTTTGGATGCAGAATCGAGTAGAACCCGGCATTTGCGAAAATTACCTCGACCATCCGAATTTTAACTATCGCGGTTGACAAAAGAATTCGTGGGGTTGGAGGTACAGTGGCGGCGCAGGTATTTGCCGGGTGATTTTACGACGTGGAAGGAATGGATTCGCACGGAGTTGATTCAGATTGGGCTTTTGGAGATTTTATTTCAAATTTTTGTCGATGAAACAGCGTATGGTGCAATTTTTGGCCACACTCTCTACAAGCGCCTGTTGACTTGCATGAACGTGATTGACGAAAACCACTCAGGCAGCTGAGACAGAGGCCATGACTTTTGCAAAAGTTATATTTTCAGGTTGACTTTTGTTTTGGAAAACCAGACATTGGTTAAGCAGGTGATTTTCATTCCATGAAACACAATTTTGAAACGATGTCAGATTTTCTGTTCTAGTTACCAGGAAATTCTGGTGTGCATTTTTCGAATTAGAGTTATTACGGAAAAAATTGGCGGGTGAATGAGATCTTGAATTTTTCACCTTCACCTTCACTCCACCTCTAGAGTATTTTGTACTGATTCCAGGGCTGTACAGTGTTCTTCCAAGAATTCGATAACTTCTTGATAGGAAGGAATACTGTCGGATTTATGATGATGCTTTTCAAATGCTATGCTAGTATCTGGATCTAATCTTTTAAATACCATGTTAACCAGAATGAAGTCACAATTATCAGTAGAAACACCTACATTTTTCAAACCTGCTAGATTTCCAGTAAATATATCTATTGAGTTTCTTGAAGCTATAGCATCGAAATAATTCGGAGTTGGCTTTCGATTTCCGTCCAATAGGTATTGGCTTGTGCTCGAAGATTACTGAAGCGTTTGACAAATGTAGAATATGCTTGTTGATAGTTATTGGCAGTCATGGGTATGCTCTGAACCACAGCTAATGGTGGCCCACGCAGTGAAATGAGTAGATTATTGAATTTCTTCGATAGCTCTTTTCTGGATATCCAAATGGTCGTATCCAAATGAAAATTGAACAAATAAACTGAATATAGTGATAGGTAGATAGGTTCTCAAACAAATCATCAAATAACCACAGAAACGACGTACCAATAATTTCTTTTGGAGAAGGCTTGAGGAACAGGTGGTCGTCCTCAAATAGGCTCTTAAATGGAAGGGCCCTCCAGATGTGCCTAATTGAAATGTGGTCTGCAGGGCTCACAGGAATGAATAACAAAACAATGATGCGGTGCAAGGTGCACTAACGAGTTGTAATGCTGAGCATTTTAAAGTGAACTCAATATTCGCACCCTGTATATGAAAGCTTCATATACAATGTATCAAAATTCATTTGAGAATTCCTCTCACGAAACACCCAATGAAAGAAGTCTTTGTTTCAGTCTAGACGAGATATGAGATGTCAATGTGTAAACCTCTTGATAGACAAAACATCGCCTTCGCGTGGGATCAGTCCGACGAATGGTTACATTCATCCAGCGTGAAAGAATTGCGATTTTTGCAATATATGCCAAAATGAGAGTGGACGAGAAAAGGTCGCTCCTAGGTAGTTGATCTAGAGACACGGTCAAGAAACAAACTCGCGAACGCGAGGGGACGGTCGGAAAAATTGGGAAAATCAATAACGTTAAATTGATTCGTGTGCAAAGTTCCATATCTTGGAATACCAAAAAATCTATGGAATGAAATGGAAACAGCCATGCAAGATAGACAGAAGACTTGGTATGTCAATTTTGATGTGTGTTAACGTAAATAACCATTTCATTCACTTTTGGGAAGAGAAACCATCTCTAATTTTATATCTGTTGTTTGAATCACAAGTTGAGAAATCTTTCTGACTATCTCTGACATCGAGTAGTAATTGAGATGGGCCGTAGGGCGGCCTATAATATAAATTTAGCCAGTAGGGCTTTAGAAGCATTTATAGATATGAGTACATCAGATTTTTGTGTTCTGAGTACACATTTTTCTGGTTGTGGAATTTTCATTATTCTCACGCATAGAAAAGACCATTGCCGGTCCCAGTTCATTTTTCAATATTTTGATTAAACTAAATAGTACGGTACATGTCATTTTTTTTTGTTATATTTTTTTCCTAATCTATTTTGTAAGTTCCTATTTTCATTTCGTTGTTAATATATTGCTTAGAGTTATCAGAGGATTTCATTTCCTACAAGCCGCCCTATTTTCAGATTCCAGAGTATACGAGGAAGCAGAAATTAAACCCTGGGTTTCTCACTGAAGACCCTTTTTTCGTGCAAAGGGCCGAATTCATGTCTCTTTCGGAAAATTGCCTTAACATCCAAAATTTGACGTGGAAGAATCTACGTCTGCTGCCATTAACGAAAATAATAACCTTTTGCCATCATTACAACAAGTGACGTGCGGAGGAATTGTTATCTGTTTTGATTCGTTTTTGTGGACACGAGGTTCATGTAAAGAGATGGAAAATATAAGGAAGTTCATACAGAATAACAATAACTCTCGCAGCCGTTACATCTGGTGATCTAGCGTTGGGATTATTTTTGCTAAAGTGTGAACTGGTTGAGAAGTGTTGATGAGTAAATGATAATGTTAAAATAATACAAAAATAATACCCTTTCAGCAATTACCACGCTAGTAGTAATAGAGCGGAGGAATTGTAAATTGTAAAGTTGTCTATTCTGTAAACATAAATTGATAAAGATAGGTTGAAATAGAGGAACAGTGTTAGAAAGAAAATATTGAGAGACTATTGTGGTGGGAACCTAGAAGGGCAATAAAGGTAAAACAACAATTACAAACCCTACCGGTCGTTACAGAGTAATGGTTGTAAATACAAAATAAACACTGCGAAGTGCGTTGCAAACAAAATATTTCCGATGAGAAACGAAAATATCTAAATCGAGAATAAACAACGTCGATCGTCGGGAGTATATATCTGAACTCTTGCTGTTTTCTGTTCGAGGTCTTTTCGTCCTTAAAAACTCAAAAAATCAGGCATATCGCATTGGAGGAAAATCAACAATTTGTTCGAATATACCGGGTGTTGCGGCATTAGGACTTTGGAAATTATGAATAAATAGCCACGAAATTATCATTTGAATAATGAGAGTCGAGTAGCAAATTTCGCCAAAAAAAAGTCAATAAATGAAAGAAAAAAAATACTTGAATATATCAAAATTCAACAGTCTCTTCGCATTGCCTACTTAAAACACAATATTCATTCCTAGTTTTCTCAAAATTATTTTGAATGATTGTGAATGAAATAGTATGAAAACCTCGGCAAGAGATAAAATTTCTCCCTCGAATTACAGTTTACCTTGGCTTTCAGCCTCGATATTTGTACAATATTTTTCCCTCGAGAGGAATTCTTCACTTTCCGCCTTGCGCCTTGGTATGCGACATACAATTGTTACTCCTTCAAAATGAAATTCATCTCATTAGGTGTTTTTTGTGGAAGTATATACAAAGACGAAGAAAAAACGTTTATGGTTCATCTCTTTACAAAAAAAAATATTAAACGCTTGAATGAACTGAAAGTGAGAATGATATCCAGAATAAATGATGCGTATTGTTTCGGTGTGCGTTAACACAATTGTATTTTATTTCATTCGGGCGCACGTGAAGCCGATGTGAGGCGATGCAGAAAAGCAGGTGTTGGTTAACGCATTTAGCCTGTCTTGAGTTCACTTCTGGTGATTATCGGCGGTCAGTTAACCGATTGTCTGTGTGTCAAATATGAAGAAATTAAGTTGAATTGTCAAAGAATGTTTCAAATGAAAGTTTTAGACAGAATTGCATTCATCATTGAAAAGGTATTGAATCAAAGTTATGGTTAATCAAATGAGACTACGAGTTCCACTCACCATAATATGACAATCTTCCAAACTTCTTTCAAGAAGGAAGGGTACCGCGATTGTGATAACCGAAGTTGGTATGAAAACCGACTATATGTGAGTACAGTTTGTGCACTGTTGTAATACCGTTCCCCTCAAGCTCAACATATGCAGAAAACATAAGCAAATTGTTTCAAAACACTGCCCGGGTAATGAATATGCCATCAAAGAAATAATACTTTTTCATTGCCATTCATCCCAAACTATCAATCTCTGGATACGATGAAACTTTTTGTAGAGATCAATTATCCTAACACCAAACTGATATTAAATGCAATCGACGCGCGTATCGCCTTTCTGAGGATGCTAAGCTGATTTTTTTAGCCAAACGCTCTACAGACAGTTTCAACTCTCGGATCGGAACAGATCAGTCGGAAGGTTTTGGTCTACGTGTGTTCGAATGTGTCCCCGCGCACTGAACCAGATCGGAAGGTTCAGATCTTTAATATTGGAATACTCGAGAAGATCAGTTACTGCTGCACTTCTAGACCGTTTCTTTCTCAGGGTGGAAAATTTTATTTGCCCATTATTTGAAGAAATCAATTGCTTTCCTTCTTCAACCATTCTTTCAATGTTTCTCATTGAAATACCTGATACAAAATAAAGATATCTATTGAAATAATTAGTTTTTGAATTTATTTAACGTTACCCCTAGCGAGAGTTGTTTGAAATTAATGGAGTCGTTCTTTTCTGATTCGAAAGTGAATTGTATGTTGGGGTGAATGGTGTTAGGGTGATTCAGGAACGTTGGCAGGGTTTCAAACCCACCCATGAGGCCAAATAACAAAGACGTCATCTACGTATTGGAGCCAGCACGTAGGCTTGAGGTCAGATGTGTCAATGGCTCTGGTTTCGAAGTGTGTGTGCTTGGATCGGTTTCCGCGGTAGGATATATGATTACTGGAACTTTCGGTTGAACCGCCTCTGGAATCGTTATTATGACGACATTTCCACTCCCACTTCGGAGCAACTATTGAGACTCCTATGTGACTTAACTCCGGTGTCTGGTCTCCTTGATCCCCAACTCTCATTAAAACAAAGTTAAAACTGAGGTTGTATAGATGGATTTATGAGATTCATAACCATAGGAGGGTCGATAGCGGTGTGTAAAATAATATCGGACTAGGAAGGAGTTCAATTGAAGGATTCGTTCGATGGAACAGTAATGGTTTTCAAGAATTCGGGAGTCTTTGTGAGCCGTTTCGTTTGTTAAGGCATTCAGGACGTTTTTTAATTTCTATTTTTTCCCAAATTATTCTGGAAAGAAATGCCATTGTTGTGGCGATGGTCTTTTGTGTTGTTGAAGTAAATTGTGGGAACGGTTTCGTAATGATGTCTGAAGAGGGTAGAGGTCATGTCCGAATTATGTACTGAAAGTTTGTGTTCGATACTAGTCGGTCCTATATATGTTCTCGGACAGTCACGGCAAGGAATTCCATATATTCTTCGTGATTCGTTGGATACTATATCTTTGGGTGAGCGCAGGAAGGATGGATGGTTTGCTGTGAAAACTGTCCTGATATCGTGTTCTGTCAGAATTTGACTTACTTTAACAGTGGCTCCCTTAATGAGAGGAAGGAAAGCTTCCGGGCATTCAGTTGGATTTTTTGATGGTTTGGACTGCGAGAAACTGGTTTTCTGACTTTGAATGATGCTCTGGGAATGGGGGTAGGAATACTACTACTCACTTTCCTAAGCAGCAAATCAGTATTCTAGCTATTTCGAAAGTTTGACAATTAATTCCTAAATTATACTAAATGCTAGAAAATTCTCATTTGTCTTAGAATAGAGCTTGATTGTTCTAGTTTTTCATTGCATTAGTCTTTTCTCTATTCCCTGTAGCTTCTCTTTAAATTTTATTGAAGCATCACTCGATCTCATATTATAATCCAAAAACACTTTCCTTGTTGACATTTTTAAATTCTGTTATCAAAAAGATCAGATCATGTTTATTATTTATTTTGTGTCTAATTCACTGCCTGTTATTTTCTGAATCCATTGGATATCTTTTTCCCTATATACTTGTTGTCTATTTGTTGCATTTCTTGAATGAATTTTGTTGATTTTGATATGACAGTTCTGACGTCACACTCGGTTAATGTCACTCTTTATTACTATATACAGGATACTTGAAAGATTCTTCCTAATAAATTCCATCTGATCACCAAATACTTATGCTTTTATATTGATGACCTTTGATATGATTTGATATATATATATATATATATATATATATATATATATATATATATATATATATATATATATATATATGTAGAAATTGATGTTTTCGCGGATCTTCGATATGCAAGATGAATTTTCTGGGTTTTTATCCGTTAGGTATCTTCTGATTTGTTCGACGTTTCGAATTCCATTTTGAATTCATTCTCAAGAACTGTGAGACGAATATCTGTCCATACCGTCCTGGTCAATCACTCCCCTTACGAAGTAACCAAGCAAGAGTAAGCAAAGACTTCAATTGTCTGTTCTCTATGGAAACTGGTATTTATAATGATTCTCTCCAGTTATTATCCGACTAGGTCCGATATTATTGATGATTATATCGTCAGCCGCTTTCTAAAGTTGTATCCTGTATCAATTTCTACATAATACCTGGATGGGCAGGATACAACCTTAGAGAGCGGCTGACGATAAAATCATCAATAATATCGGACCTAGTCGGATAATAACTGGAGAGAATCATTATAAATACCAGTTTCCATGGAGAACAGACAATTGAAGTCTTTGCTTACTCTTGCTTGGTTACTTCGTAAGGGGAGTGATTGACCAGGACGGTATGGACAGATATTCGTCTCACAGTTCTTGAGAATGAATTCAAAATGGAATTCGAAACGTCGAACAAATCAGAAGATACCTAACGGTTAAAAACCCAGAAAATTCATCTTGCATATATATATATATATATATATATATATATATTTGAGCCCGATAAGATGACGTTAACCCATGCCGCTAGTCGCTCAAGTTCAAAAAAAAACGGTAAATAATGAAAACACGCTTAATATCTCTAAATCTATATTCTATACATATTTGTTATTATTTTAATTCAAACCGAGTTACAACGTGTCCTGGTACTTCGTATATTTTGTTATTGATAAATTATAATTTTTCTGGGAATACTTATATTTAAATTTAGTAGTGGAAATATAAATAAAAAACAAGTAATACTGATGAGTCTAATGACATTTTATAACCTGAAATATAAAAATCAGGTATGAAATACATACAAAATAGACACAGAAAAGATACAGAAGTAGTTTCTACATGAGCTGATAGTTATCTAATCCGTTGTAGAGCTTTCGTTGAGGTAGTTCTTGAAACGTCAGTATAATGCTCGGCATTCGCTCACAACTTGCAGGACATATTGCTTTTGGTCTTCATCTTTTGTCAGAGAGTTGTTAAAATCGGTTAATAATTCAACACAACGCTCAGTCATATTATGAACTACTTCTATTGTTTTGACAATTTCCAATCCTTTTTCGAAGTCATATTTTGAGGCCAAGTGTTCGGCTGTTGTCTTAGGAAATATGCTCTAATATTAAATCGGTCAATGAATATGAACAATTCTTTGGTTAGTAAATTCACCAACCCTCCATCAATAACCTCATTTAATTTTTCTTTCCTAACTTCTGGATTTACCACCCTAGCATTCTTTGATGGTTTATCTGTGCTACTGAGCAATTCATTAATCATCAACAACTCTTCATCGTTTGTAATGGTGTGATCAAAAAAAGATAATCCCACCAACTCTGTATTCAAATACCACCCAGACCCGAACCAAAGTTGTGATACTGAATACCACAAATGGTTTGAAAATTTGGACTGGGCTATTTCTGCAATCAGAAAAAAAGTCGTATGTCGTGTATATAAATTTATTTGTGAATTGTGAAGCGCTTTTGACTTTTTTGCTATTTACAAATTAAATTTATTTTCACGAAATACGACTTTTTCCTGATTTATCAGTTACGTGTATTCTTCTCACCATATTTCTGTAGCGTCGTTATCACATTCTCCATAGTCTAACAGTCTATGCAGAATACCTAAATCTTGCTTCGGTGCAAGATGAACCAAGCTCTACAATAAAAAATAACTTGGAAAACGGAAATGGCACGCACAGAACTGTCTTCTTCTTTCTTCAAGCAGTAAATAGCCTTTGCCATCCACGTACCGTGATGAATCGCTCCTGGAGTTTTGAAACCCGCAGTCTAGTGATCTAACTAATACGAGAACCAACCGCAATAGATCCTTGTGGTTATTGCTGGGGTGGCGCTCAGTTAATTTGTTCATGAATTCAGCAGTAACATTTGCAATAATTTCTGGAGTTACCTGCTTTTGTATTTGATTTTCAGTGATACATGTGTCGTATTTTTCTTTGTCTATCTTGGGTCACGCAGTGGGGAATCTTTAAAAATGTGTGGATGTGTTCCAGTGGTTGATCCCATTTTTGTGTCGAATACGCCTCTTCACATAATTTTTCAGATGTGGTGACGGTAAGCTAGGTATAACAATCACCGTTCTCTAAGATATCTTACCCATTCAGGTGGAATGTAGAATTTGATGTTTTCAGGGATTTTTTGAATGCGAAAATTGTTTTTTCAGGGTTTGTATCCGTTGATGGTTTTTCTTCGATCGTTTGATGTTTCTTCTTCCATTCCGAAGTCACTATCAAGAACTGTTGGAGGAATATATGTCATTTTCAAAACAACAACACCAAAACAATCAATGAATAACATTGTTTGACAATATTTTCATTGCTGAAGGCAGTTTTTTTATTGTTGTCAGTACAGAGTTCTTTCGCTACTTTCTCAGAAGATTTCAATGCATGGAATTTTTTCGTGAGTCCAGTTATTTTTCGTTTTATTATTTTTGTTAGGGTTTTGTGATCGGGACAAACGTATACAGTTCAAACAGCTAGGAATTGTAATGTCGCATAATTTCACACAGAAGCGATTGTAGAAGAAACGTCAATAAATGTACCTTATCAGAATATGTAAATCGTAATGATCATCGAATGGATTATGATAAACTTGGAAGAAGAAGGACTTTTTTCATTTCGTACAGAAAAATATTAAAATCATAGCAGAGCGCTTTCGACTAAAAAGTTATTATCAGTGCTTATCTGAAAGTAAGTTATGTTGGAAAAATTTTGAATCGATGGTAAATAATAAAATTTTTATTCGAAATATAGTTAATGGAATTTCAGGTTACCGTCAGGTGTACAAGAGCCATGACCATGAAAAAAGTCAAATGTTTCTGAAGAACACAGAATTGTTCGGAGAATCATGAACATATTAAAAAAATAGAATATCCTGAACATGACTATCCTGGATAATGGAATACAAATGGTACCTGTGGAGTCCTTCGAAATTGTAATGGCGAACAAATACAATTTGAAATCTGAAGTGTGTGACAGATTGACAATGACAGTTGAATACAATGACATGAAGCATGAAAAAGACGGGGATTTGTACTATTTGCCTCTTAATCATGCTAAATATTTTTGATTATTTTACTTATCATTTTTTCAAAATTCAACCAATGTATAAAAAAAAGATATGTGGGAAACGGTTTTGTCTTTTGAATATCTGGATAGAGAAGTTTGTTGTCGGTGGATGGATCTATCAATTTGATAATCTGTCTGTGTAACCATTTCGAAGAAGGGCTGATTTAACACTTCAATCCCCCAACCCGAACACTGCCATTATATTGAAACCCACGGAATTAATAAAAAAATGGAAGTTTTTACTGATTATTGACTGCTGATTATTTATAAATCGATTTGACTAGAAAATGTACTGAACAATTTATGAATCATCCATCCTCAATATGAATGTTCCCTAACCCCCTTGCATAACCCCGTACATCCACTGGCCTCCGACAGTAAAAAGTTCATTAATTCTCTCAATAAAATCAAAAGCTGCTAAGGAGCCCTTACAATACCGCAAAGCTCCACTTCAATTTTATAATCAACCTTCGCCGCGCCTACTAGGAATTAATGAAGTCATCAAAGAGTTTCTTGACGGGCACTAAACTATTGGATCACAAAGCAATTTTATGAATAAACATGAACCTTATTAGAAGTTTTAAAACCCATTAGTGGTATAATATTCTGGTGTTAACAAGGTATTGACATGATTTAGTCCCCTTTGAGAATTCTCATTTTGGTTTCGGTTTAAAAATCCAATTATCAAACAAAGTTATACACTCGGGATGATTAGTGAATTTTTCATGCTGAAATAACTTGTGTTTTTCACAAATTGGAAATTAAAGTTTGGACATTTCGAGAGAATTTACGAGGCTGTGCTCCTTTTACAATTTACGAACAGTGTGTCTTGCTTTTCATGAACAACTTCTCGTATATGCTCTCGAAAATGAGATTTCGACCAACAGAAAGAGTGAAAAAACGTACTCCAATATGGTCAGTGGGATTGAAATGTTGTTGAAAAACTATTTTTTGTCTCTTCCTTCTCTGAAAAAAAAAACGTAATCACAAAACTTTCTTGGAAGAAGTAAAATCAACATTTTTTACAAACACTCTCTGTTTATAAGTACGTGTATATCATTCATAATCATCGATTCATTCACAAAAAGGTAGAAGAAGTCCTAAAATATATATTGTCTTTCCCATGTGGCAGGACAAGCGTTGAGTCACATAGAAATCGCTTTTCCATGACGTATTGTTCAACAGGGGGTCCTAGTGTTCATTTTCAGAACAAAGTGAATTACATGAAAATATTTGATATATTCACACTCAGCATTCTCAAAGTCTCACCTAAAAATCAATCCATTACTCGGGTGAACCTTTCTGTCGCAAAGCTGAACAAGAAAGTCTCGTGAAGATTGAATAGTCGGGTATATATTAAATCACTCGTAATGGCTGTAGCATTATCGTCAATTGATGAAGTCGAACCATGATTTGACCCAACACCAAAGTACTTATTCCGATATGGAATATCGGAACGTTTACACTACCAAAAAATTATTATGACGAATGAAATATTCAAATTGAATTTGGCTGCGTCGGGCGTGGATGACTGTTGAAAAATTGAAACATTCGACATTGGTGGAATTCTGCAGTAACCCCAAAAAAAAAGTTTGGTGACTGAAAAAAAAATTTGAAAATACTGACAAGATAGTATGTGAATATTTGACATCCCAACAGTAGGACTTATTGGAAGCCATTGGCAAACTTGGAGAAGGCGAAAATGTTTCGACGAACCATGGAATATCATTAAGTTTCACACTGAACAACATTAAACTTGTTACGAACTCCAAACAACACTAAACTTCTTTTATTACAACTCTTTATCACAACACAATACAATACAATCACTTAAATTGCTCCGCCAACTTTCCAACGCTCGGTACTAAAACTGTCGGTAATAGATATTCTCTACTTCGACTTCCGCACTTGGCCACACCAAAGTTCTCTCCGATAAAAACTCTGATAACTATCTCAATAACTAACTCAATATTTCTGCTCCGCGATGAAGTGTTTCCTTTTATACTTGCGTACGCCTATGGACAATCTTCGATCAGTGATCGAAAATTCCACGCATGACGAGAGTTCCTGGAAAAATGACTTTCTCTCTTCGACCCCTCATATTCTTTTGCGTTTATGAGCGACATGGCCGGTGCTAGGATAATTCGTAACATCATCCGCCTCTCAATTTTGATCGTCCCGATCAAACAATGTCTCGTTATTCCCATTGTAACATCTGAATTTCTTCAAGTGTATGACTTCCATTTTTGTTCTAGGACTACCTGAAACCTGTACACCACATCATTCATCCTACGACGAGGGTCGTACAGCCACACTCGATCTCTTTCTTGAAATCCGCCAGTATTTGCCTTCCGATAGTGCCGAGCCTTCATCCTGTCAATAAGCTCTACCATCTCTTGTTGTTTGGTGAATGGAACTCCTCTTGGCTGTTGATTGAGTTGTTGTTGTAATATTGACTGTTTGTTTGACCAAGTCAGCCCTTCAGCACGAAGTACTTTCTTCGATACTGCAGGAATTCTCGCAGTTTTCGATAATCGCGGTTTCGCAGGCATCTTTCTCTGTCCTGGAGTTGTAGAGACAAAATCTCCTTCTCCAAACTTCATAATCATATTCTCGTTGTCGAATGAAAACCAATAGTCACTGATCAAATCCATCCCGAGTATAAAATCATCTTCTATGCCCGCGACGTACACTGTATCCGTGATGGTAAGTCGACCAAGAATCAGTGTGATATCAGCATTTCCTCGAATAGGTGTATTTTCACCATTGACTGTTCAAAGTATGGAGTTGGAAGAAACAGGCTTCATGCTTTCTGGCCGAAGGATGTCACTGGGTACCAAAGAAACTGCTGCACCGGTGTGCATATAACGTCTATTTCATTTAATTATCCAGGAATGGTTAAGCTATCGGTTGTTGTTCTTATAAATATAGTCCAGCAGCCACCGCCTGATTTTTCGAGTGATTAATAACAGGCTGAATCTTCGTGAGTAGGTTCGGTTTGACGAGACGCCCAAGTTTTCCCTCTGTGAAAATTTTCGTTAGAGGTAGCTAACGTAGTGCGCAGGTGTGAAACATGTCGATTCGGCGGGGTGTGGAAATTGTCGGACTAACAGTAAGTTTTTTATTCACATATTAAGATAATTGGATAATACACTCGGAAAAACAATTGTCCTACAAAATGGATGGTTTGACTGGAGCGTCCTCCACTCCGAATATGTCGAAAAAACGAGGTCATAAAAATTATTAATAACCAGCTGTTTTTTTGTAATGCAGCTTAGTAAATACTTGTATAATGAAATGGCCACATAGTCCTACAAATTTAGTGGCACGTTTTCCCAGTCCTACGCTTGGAAGTTGTCGATACCACGGTAACAATTTTTTCATTAATAACCGTAGGACAAAGATAACACATGATAGGTTAGTGCATATTTTGCCCAAATCAAACAGTGTCCTACCAAAAAATGGGTATGTATTGCTAGTCCTACATGAATACTGAAAATAACATTCGTAGTTATCGTTTTGGTCATTTGGGACACATGTATTCGTAAGTAGAATCAATAGTTTTTAAAAATAATCTAACTGTAGTTGCATGAACTGTAGGTGTATATGACCTGATAGAATAAAAGTAAAAAATACAATAATAAAACTAATTAAATAAAATCTTAATCTTCGTCCGATTCCGATGTCTACGCTTCATCAGTTTCGCCGTGATTATCATCTTCATCCTCGTCGCAATCGTCAGAATAAATGTCATCTGATTCTGTAACAAAATTATTAGGACAGTTAAAAAATTGCAGCATAATCATGAATACGTAAGGAAAGTAATAATTGAGTACCTTGAACATCAAAAGTCAATTCTCCAAGAGATGGACTGTGGGGGCCATTAAACCAATAATAGTGGTATTTGCCATCAATTAATGCCCATCCACAATTTTCCGGAGTCTTTTCGGTGGGGCTGCGCATGTGTTCATTACATCATATACTGCAGATGTATGATGTTCGTTTCATTTGCTGCAATAGCTCTTGTTTGGTGCAGGCGAATTTTTACATCGATTCGACCAGATACCCCCAAAAAATATTTGATTGTCTTACCTTTCATAAGATAAATATTTAGCCTTGACTCTGAATTCCTTGTAGCAAGAGGAATGATATCCGATGATCTCGTCATCCCAACTGTCGGGCAGTACCACATCATTATATTTGTGCTCGTGATGTATTCGAGCCTTCAAAAACTGTTTGCAAGAGAGCAGAATTTCTTCCGAAAACTTTTTTGTTTCCTCTCTTTTCTCGCGAAACTTTGGGTTCTCACGAAGTAAATTGCACAAAAAGCACTCCATATTCACTCATTGAGGCATAAGTTTTTGACGACACTTCAACTTAACGGCTTGTGCTGTTTGAACGCTTGTAACCGACTGGCTTGGGAAGGGAACCCAAGGGTAACTGACGCTGTCGGCGTCCCAAACTCTGTATGTATACAATAGCACGCGCCCGACACGTATTAAGAGAATCTCATTTCAGCGGTGACTTTGAAATTCGTTTCTCGATCTACTCTCACCAACGAGTTATACCGGTAAAATTATTTCAATTTTATGAAATGTACATGTTGACAGAATTCGGTGATTTACTCTGTAAAACTCCAAACTGCGAGAAATGCGTCGAGTGAGTTTTTAACAAAATGTATATATTCCTGGAAATACATACCACTTTTTGTGTAGGACAGTGGTGAAATTGTGTTCCACACTTTATTCCCGATATAAAAAAATTAAAATCAGGTTGTTATTAATGAAAAAAGTGTTACCGTGGTATCGACAAATTCCAAGCGTAGGACTGGGAAAACGTGCCACTAAATTTGTAGGACTATGTGGCCATTTCATTATACAAGTATTTACTAAGCTGCATAACAAAAAAACAGCTGGTTATTAATAATTTTTATGACCTCGTTTTTTCGACATATTCGGAGTGGAGGACGCTCCAGTCAAACCATCCATTTTGTAGGACAATTGTTTTTCCGAGTGTATTATCCAATTATCTTAATATGTGAATAAAAAACTTACTGTTAGTCCGACAATTTCGACACCCCGCCGAATCGACATGTTTCACACCTGCGCACTACGTTAGCTACCTCTAACGAGAATTTTCACAGAGGGAAAACTTGGGCGTCTCGTCGAACCGAACCTACTCACGGAGATTCAGCCTGTTATTAATCACTCGAAAAATCAGGCGGTGGCTGCTGGACTAATAGATAAATCTAGAGCAGTATGCGAACTTCAAAGAAGAGGCGAACCTCGAGGAACTATACACTTGTATTTTCGAGGACTGCTCGTGATTCCTATTCAATTTTTGTTGTGGACGAGTAGCTCGCTTCAATTATGGTCTGGACGGGCCTTCATATGCGAACTCTCCTCGAAGTTTATCTGAAATTCGAAGAGATAATATGAGAAAAAATGGTAAAATATGGGATTGCTGGCTATGAGTGGAAGCTCGCAAGATTCCGCGCAGTATAACCAGAATCTTTCATGGCCTGGGTCGAATCTCGCAAGACATTCGATTCAATACCACATGAATTGATTCATTTGCTAACGTGCCTTGCGGTACCCGATCAAATGAGGAGATGAATCGAAAAACTGATGCCTATCTGGAGGACTCGCTTCATGCTAACATCAGGTGGAAGCAGATTCCGAGCAGAATCGGTCATAATCAAAAAAGTGTTTTCCAGGAAGACTCCCTCAGCCTTCTATTCTCTTTTGCATTTCACAAACGGTATTTTCCGTTGAACTCAGGAAACCTGTGTATGTCATCCACCAAAAGGAGTTTCTTCAATTTTTTTCAAATAGACCAATAGAATTCCCATTCAGATCATTTGGAACTTTGCTGTATTGCCGTAATATCATATCGGAGAAAGAGGAGTGATAGAGAGTGGTTTCATGAACAGGTTGTGTCAATTTGGACTTGAATGTAATATTGAGATTATGAACGTCTGTTCTGAACGATATTTTTCCATATAGGTGAGGTGTTTTTTTCTCAGAGGGGGTACAACACAGTTGAATGCAAAAAAATGCGTTTTTGGACATTCAGCAAACCCAGTTCTTGCCAAGGTGTTGATATGTGTTTCCGTTTACTCTGACCACAGAACAAACGGACACATGAATTTTGTATCAACTGTAGTCTGTTCAAATCAGATTTGAGTAAGGCTGGGCCTTAGACAACATCTGCATGGTTGAAGTGAGACAATACTAAGGCTTCGCATTATATGATTTTAGTTGTTTTGTCAAGAAGAGTTGTGTTGGAGTAGATGAGTTTCAGATTGCAAAATGCTCTTCTGATGACAGCATTCACTTGTTTTGTGTTCCGCAACTTATGGTCCATAATTAGGCCTAGATTTTTTAACAGTTTCCGTGAACGGTATGAGTTCGTTATTGACTCTAAGGTTGATTCGAGGTAGGCACCTATTTTTGATATCTTCGTTTCTGCTGGATAGATTGGCGTCAGATTTTGATGAATTAATAACAATTTTCTCGATATGTCAGCTATGGCAGTCAGATATTCGTTCATTTGCAGAACTGAGAAAGGTAAGTTACTTTCTTTACAGGGCCCTTCATCAATTTCTCTCACCGGATTCACTTTCAGTGGAGTTTTGATTGATTTACACTCGAACATATCAAATCTTTTCAATAAATTTTCTAATATGTGGTTCGACTGAGAATCATAACAGATTCATTCCGCTCAATTTCATTCCCAAGAAAGAATGTAAAGTTTCCAAATCTTTTGTTCTTAATTCAGTCATCAATGCATCCTTCATCACATTCAACTCTGTCTCGCTTTTCGATGCAATAACCATATCATCCACGTATAAAATCAAATATATCAAATGACTATTTGTTTTCTTGGAATAGAAACATTTATCATATTCCGAATTTTTAAATTGCAATTGTTTCATGAAATGATCAAATCAAAAATTCCAACTTCTCGGAATTTGTTTGAGACCATACAGCGGTTTATTCAACTTGCATACAAAATTCGAATCTTTCATTAAATACTTGGGTGGTTTTATATAAATATCTTCGTTGAGATCACCCTATAAAAGAGCATTCCTTACATCTAACTGATGAGCAAAGAGATTGCCATGATCAATGACAGCTAGATAAACTCTGAGACAACATAGTCATCCAAATGCTTTGGTGGAAACGATACACGTTTACTGTATCTTCGGATATGTTCGACTGCGTCGTTTTCTTCCTCATTTATTCCGTGACTCCGCTTTCATCGGCAGATTCTTTCGATTCACTGCTTTCATTGCTCCAATAATGCACGGAAATTTTGGAATCGATGAATTTTTCCTCATCGAATTTGACATCATGGCCGAAGACAATTTTTCTTTCATCAGGACACCAGAGACGATATCCATTCACAAAATATCCAACCACAATGCATTTTTTGGATCTTGAGTTGAATTTTCCTTTTACCAACTTTTTTGGTACATGAAGGTACGCGATACATCCAAAAACTTTCAATTCATTCAAATTTGGTTGTTCACCATACCAGAAAGTAGCGGGCAAACTATTTTCCAATGCCGTAGTTGGACTTCTGTTGATGACATATACAGCAGCAAGAACAGCTTCGGACGAAAAAGTCTTCGCTAGACCTGTTTCTCATAGAACTTGCTATTTCAATAATCGTTCAGCTACTCCATTCTATTCTGGGGAATATCTGATAGTAAATTCATACTGAATACCGTGCTCTTCGAAGGGATTCTTCATTTCCTTCGAAACATACTCCCCTCCGTTATCACATCTGAAACTGCTAAGCTTGCAGTTTTAATGCAATGTGGCCATTGCTTCATATATTTTGAAATAAAGAAAAGTTTCATATTTGGCTGAGAGTAGATAGGCAATAGTAAAATGCGTGTAATCGTCAATAAATGTTAAAGCATATCATTTTTCGTTATACGATTCTGGATTAATTGGCCCAAAAATGCCGCTGTGAACGAGTTGAAGAGGTCTTTTGGCACGATTTCTGTGATTGTTGTCAGGAAGTTTCGTTTGCTTTCCTTGTTTGCAAATTTCACGAGTTTCCCAATCACTATTTCTAGTATCAAGCTTCAGTTTATCTATTCGTTTCTCCAGCTTCTGTAGACTACTCTCGTTGATGTGACCTAGTCGTTTGTACCACAGGTTAACGTTGCTGTTCAGGAGGCATGCGTTGTCTTCGGGTAAAGTTGTGTGCACGAAGTTCAACTCATGAAATTCCTGATTCCTTTGGGCAACAGTAGGCTTCATCGTTCCTTTAGAAATGATTGCCTCTCCTGGGAGTAGATTCAATTCCATTTCGGGTGCCAACAAAACTTCAGAGATCGTAATATCAATTTTCTTTCCGTCTACTATAGGTTTGACGTGAATTTCGCCTTTCTTGCTAGGAATAAGATGCTGTCCTGATTTAGCTACTCTGATGAATATTGAATTATCCATTGTGTTAATGTTTCTCAGAAGAGATTCGTCATCAACAAGATGTTCGGTTGCTCCCGAGTCTGAATACCAACAAACTTTTCCAGTCTTCTGCTGATCAATAACGGGAAAACAGAAATTCGTATCCTGGTTGTCATCTGCAATAGCAGAATTCATCCTTTTATCGTCTGCTCTGGTGGATGATTCTAATTTTCTGCAATCCGCTTTTTCCTAACCAATGACATCACAGTTATGGTGAAGGGATAACTGTTAGGATTTCGTGAATCAGACTTTTTGAATCGAGTTCTTGACTTGGACATATTTGAGTAGTTTCCTCGATTAGAATGTGTTGAAAATTCTGTAGCAGGTCGAGGTTCATTCCTGATTTTACACCATCCATTAGATAGACGTTTGGACTGTTCATCAGGAAGTCTATTTTTTACGAATGCCAGAGTCAATTGATCACTACTTAAAGTTTCCATTGCTGTCACAACTACATCATATTATGGTGGCATTGTGAGAAGCAAATGACAAACTATATCTATTTAATAATAATAATAAAGGCCTTTTATTGATGGTTCTCATAGAATACAACGAAGGATATCACAAAACGACCCTGGAAAATAAACCATCAAATGGCAGGATTCAATATCTGCCATTTGATGGTTTCCTCTGATGTAGCTCCTGTTGATTTGAGCTCTCGAATCATCTTCACGAATTTCAAGGAATGAGCCTCCATACCCTCAGATAGGTTCAACTTCATAGTTGAAAGAGCTTTTCTGAGACGTAGCTGACTAGCTACCCCTTTCCTTTGAAAAGTATCCTGCAATTCTTTCCATACACTATGAGCCGTTTGTTTTCCTTTCGCGTACTCCAGATGACTATCCGCTATCTTCTGTATGATCATGGATTCACACCTCTTGTCGTTTTTTTTGCCCTGGGCATTCCTGGCATCTTTTTGTGCTTTTACAGATGCATCAACTCCTGGATCTACAGATTCAAACTTTAGCGATTCCTCAACGTATTTGACTAGATCTTTTACGTCTAGTTAGGTTTCCATTCTGAACCACCAGTTATCATAGTTCGTTCCATCAGAGAATGGAATCTTTGTACTTCTCGTCGTCATTCATGATTATGAAAATGACTTTTCTAGATTAGGGTTTCAGACTGGGCCCATAACCTGTTGACGCAGCGTGTTCCAGTTAACTTCTGTGTAGTTTCAAGGAAGATACTTGGAGTTTTTTTTGCAGGAACTAACTTTTTATTTTTATACTTGTTGATAACGAAACTACTAATCAATAGTGACATTAACACTAACATGATTCTACATAATTCAATACAGGATCTTCACTTTCAACATGGTAACTTATGGAAATTTTCACTTCAACACTTTTTTATATGCCTCCACTTCTTGAACATAACTTCTCAGGTATTCATGTACTTCGTTTCTATTTTTAAGTAAATATACCATGCAGAAGTGGGTGGAATCTTCCATAAATGTTTAGAAATATTGTTTTCCATCCCATGTAGTCGGTTCAATTGGACCACGTAGGTCGGTGTGTATTATTTCTAACGGACGTGGTGCATGATACCTCTTAAAGACTGGGAGTTGATTCAGACCGGTGAAAACTCAACGGCATTTCTTTAGCCATTTTGGCAACATGACTTTTCCGAAGTAAAAATGCCTGCCGAATTCGATTCTGAATGTTGCCAAGCCGAATTTTGGACCCTTTCCTCAAAATTCAAGATGGCGGCCAAAATTTTCAAAATTGTATGCGCAGTCGAGTCGGGTGTCCAGACATACGTTTCCGAGGTGGGAGAGCTCATTTTTTATGACCGCAAGTGTGCCCGTGCACCGGAAGTGGCTCAAAACAAGATGGTGGCAATGTTTTCAGTAATTAAGGATATTTTCGTTTTCCCTGCAAGCGGCGTTTGATGATCGATCTGAAATGCCGTTTCTATGGTTTCTGGGACCGAGAAACTCGAAGATCAACACCGGAAGTGCTTTCTGTGACCACCGGAAGCACTTTACCGGTTACCAGCAATGAAGGTACAGACTCAAAGTTGAAAGCGAACACATTCAGCAAGTTACGTATCACGTTTTTCTGTAGCTGATTAAACGAGGTTGAAGGTGAGTAGATAGTGCAAGCTATACAGTTTTATTTGGTCGTACGGTGATATTTTTAAATATTTACCGTACAACCACAACCTTACCTCACATTCTGTTTTTTCCTTTCTGTCCACTTGTGGGTATATGAGTCAATTTATTCTGAATGGTTTGCACCATAAATATGTTTAGTTGATACAAAGATTGGTTTATAGGAACTGACGATGTAACCAGCAGCGACCCTTGTTCCTGCGGATGCAGAGCCGACAAAATGTTTTTTTTATGCCTTAAAAAGACAGTATGATAGAGAGCAGCGACGTCAGTGCAGCTAAACTAATTGAGTGCGCTAAATTGAGAAAATCATATCATGACACCAAATGGGCTGGAGGTATCAAGAATGTCCTAGAGCATGACGGGGCGACCGTGCACTAGCATCGCGTTTGCTACCAGGAATCTACTAACACGGCAAAAATGAAGAGGCTGAAACCAGTTGTCAGTGGGCAGACCAAACAAAATCCACTACAACGAATCTTGCGCTCTACGCCTGGTGCCAGCGTGGACAAAAGTCTCTGCATTGTATAGCAGGTAAGACTTTGGGAAATTCTGCGCGTTGAATTTCGTTTTGAAAAGGTGCCTATGCTGCTCGTAGAATTCTGAGAAATCGATCGTCGTCTGCGCGCCCGATCCGCAAGACAATTGATTCCAGAGCTGTGCAACTCACTAAAAGCTGGACTAATTTTGTTGCATAACCAGCAAATGAGGCTGAGCTTGCTGAGTTTCTATCCCAGGAAATTATTACCAATGACTTCGGTACAGCTCACGTGGTCATGGCAGGGGGCTTCGCGCACGTCACAACTTCGAGCGACCCATGAAGAAGCTGACCCTCGGGTAGTTCTTCACGGTGTTCACAGCCCCCACATGCGGCTTGTTATCAGCGCCAGGGACACAGATGTGTTCCTTCTTCTCATTTTTCATTATGACAAGTTGTAAGGAAAGGAATGCTTCCTAATGGCAGGAACTAGTAAGGACCGGAAGTTTGTCCCAATTCATGATGGGGTGGCTAATTTGAGCCCTTCTGAGCGTCAAAACATATTGGCTCTCCATTCCCTGACTGGCTGTGATTCGATTGGATTCATTGCAGGTAAATATCCAACGATGCATTTGCTTCATCAAAGCAAACTGTACATTTTCATTATTTAAAACGTGTTTTTTTCCCTTTCAGGTATCGGCAAACGTGTCGCACAAGGCCATATACCGCAGCCATTCTGAACTGCTCACCGGGATCGGGATTCACCCGCTCAACGAGAACACCCTCTCCCGTGCTGAGCAGTACATTGCCCCACTCTACAAGTCCAAGGAGCCCACCTGCGATGAAGCACACCACGCCATTTTTGGGACGACTCCGGGGCCTGCGACCCAACACATCCTCCGGGCCCACTACCAGACTGCTGTATGGCGTGGTGCTGCTGAGACTGACCCGCAGTTGCCCAGCCCAGTCGTCTCCGGGTACAAGGAGGTCGACGGGGCTTTTGTTAGCGTTCCGTCCCTCCTCCCGCACATACCTGAAGCCTGCGTTGCGCTCTTGTCGTGTGGATGCAAGGGCCGGTGTGCAACTCTCTTCTGCAGGTGCAAGCGGTCGAGGAAGTGTGCACCAACATGTGCAAGTCATATGGGGATGACTGTGTCAGGAAAGAAGGGAACGATCTAGTTTCCATTTGATTTGAATTACACGTCTGCAAAGTTTTGTTTCTCTAGTGTTCCTCCTTCATTGCCGGTAACCGGAAGTGCTTCCGGTGGTCACAAAAAGCACTTCCGGTTTTGATTTTCCAGTTTCTCGGTCCCAGAAACTATAAAACGACATGTCAGATCGACCATCAAACGCCGCTTGCAGCGAAAACGAAAATATCCTTAATTACTGAAAACATCGTCGTCGCCTTGTTTCGAGTCACTTCCGGTGCAGGGGCACACTGTCGGTCATAGAAAATGAGCTATCCGACCTCGGAAACGTATGTCTGGATACCCGACTCGACTGAATATGAGTGCGCATACAATTTTGAAAATTTTGGCCGCCATCTTGAAATTTGAGGAAAGGACCCAAAATAAGACTTCGCAACATTCAGAATCGGATTCAGCAGGCATTTTTACTTCGGAAAAGTCATGTTGCCAAAATGGCTCAATAAATGACGTTGAAGTGATAAAGGAAAGCGATTTCTGAAAATAACTCCCCGTCTTCTAGTAGAAAAAAAGTCTTGGTTGCTTTGACAAAACACATACTTCACAGAAATCATTCGTTACTTCGAACTGGATTTCATTCAGATCCATTACAGCAACTAATCAACCATTTTTTTTAACATTTTTATCACCCAAATGCCCTCATCTTCTGTGCCATTCCAGAACATCTCCATTTTCATTTGCCAGAAAACTGTTTTCAGACTAACTGAAAACAATCCATTTTCTTGCTTCTCTCCTGCAAGTACTATTTACTTATCACTACTTCATTTTTCATGAACCTTACTTCTCCGTTGTTTTCGATTACTGCATTCACGGTGAGTAGATTTTTACTCACGAGTAGTTTCCATAGTTTCTTTGCCGTATACTGTCATTGATTGATTTTTTTGGCCACCATTATGTTATTTTCATTTTATTCTGAATTCTCGAAAATACTGTTATCATTCGACATATGCGAAGAACTACCAGAATTTCCGATGAAATCGTGGATTGGTTTTTCATATTCTTGAGTGAGAAATGCAATCTCATTGTCACTATTTTTATAGTTTCATAAATATGGCATTTTTGCTGTCCTGGACAGTTCTTGGAGTTACCACATTGAAAGCATCTCCTTTCATTTTCAACTCTGTAGGTGTTACGGTTACTGAACTTTATACTTCCATAATTCATTTGGGGTGATTTGAATGCAACATCGTCTTCAATCTTGCAAGTTTTTGATCGTTCTTCCTCTGCTAAAAATCCGGCCCTGAGTTGAGTGAGCGTTTTCTGGTCATTTGAGGTAGACACCCGAGCAGTACAGAAATGTTTGTACTATGGGGGTGAAGAAGATACAATTTTTGACATAATATCATCGTCAATATGTTGATTCAATGATTTCAGTCTAAATGCTAAATAGACAAGTTTGCTGATGAGCATGAAAATCTTAGAGTCTTTCTCAAGAGTGAAATTGAAGAATTCTTGTGAAAGACTGCATTTTTGCTGTTCGGTATCCTTTTGATATATGAAGCAAAGTTTATCGAACATTTTTTTAGCTGTTGTACAATTCGGAATATGCATTAGCTTCAAGTCGTTTGACGTTATGATTGCCTTGTGTGCTTCAACATCTTACCTTATACAATCAGTCTTCCCCTCTTTTCTTTCTGCGGCAGTAAAAACTTTTTCTCCACAAACGATCTTGTAAAAAGTACTTGCTCTGAATAATATCGTTATATAAAAGATTTGGAATGTCTCGTTATCAGTTAGTTTTTCAATCTGTGTAGCATCATCTGTCACAGCAGACATTTTCGATTTTTTGTGTGTTCAGTTTCTCAGGTTCTTTTTACGTTCTCACTGGCAGATGCATGGTCCATAACCTGTTCAGCTACACAAGTTTTTATGTATGTTTTATTACTTCTCGATTAGTTCCTATTCAGACAGACATACAGACTTTTTTTGAGTTTTATATTTCATAAATACTTCATACATAACATTGAGAACACTTAAGAAATATGATATACCAGGAGAATAAATATTAGCATTCTGGATTCAATAATTATTTTCATACTCTAACACAATCTATGAAGAGGGGAATCTTCAAGCCTCTGATTGATCGGGCAGTCGATCTCTGCAATACCAAAGAGACGAGGAACTGAATATAAGGAAGGATTTTCAGAAAAGCGGCTTCTCGAAGAAGCTAGTGGATCAGGAATCGATTGAACGTTTGTCTAGGAGGTGAAAATGTTCTGGAATCCTTTTTTGGGTTTTCTCTCCCCTAGAAAAGAAAAGGAGAACGTTTTGAGTTCTTATAATATCTGTTCTTTGGGAAAATC
Organism: Zygogramma bicolorata; assembly: GCA_032362365.1. Taxonomy (NCBI): domain Eukaryota; kingdom Metazoa; phylum Arthropoda; class Insecta; order Coleoptera; family Chrysomelidae; genus Zygogramma; species Zygogramma bicolorata. The sequence goes on along the minus strand of JAVJAQ010003354.1, from coordinate 123,823 downwards.
GGTATATTTGCCCCGATACGTAGTTGAAAAATTAAAAAGATGGAAATTTGAGTCACTATTTCATTAGTATCGTATTTTCATTGAAAAATGCGTATAATTCCCCTTTGTCGATGTTTCAGAGTCTAGTCTGCCTCCTTTTTCAAGCCTATTGTGGTAAAATTCCAGTGGAGTTTCAATTTTGGTACGTATTGTCGAAATGTGCCGCTGGCATGACTTATCAACATTATATTATCATCACATTTTCACTAAGAGAATTGTGCCGTTCATGCAACACTAATTACATTATGAATTTATTGTTGAAGTCTTCGTTTTTTTATTGTGAAGATGTTCATATTAACGAGCTGATTTTATTAAGGCATCTTGATGCCATAAGATAATGCTGAATGCTGATAATATAAACACAAAAATAAAAATCACATAGCCTTAAACCATCAAATTACTCGTCACTGCACATGCGCAATTGGTGTCTTGACTGAGAATCGTAATGAAAACCGAGTAAGAAAATATCTGATTTTTTGAATTACAAAGATTTGAAGGTTGAATATAAAACAAAGAATAATTTGAGCTCTTATATTGAAAACAACAAAGATAGAAGTTCAGTATCAGATATATCAGGAGTCCATAAATTATTGTGTGGTACATGTCCTATGTTTTATGTCGGTCAAACGGAAAGAACATTTGATACACTCGTGAAAGAACACAGATCTAGTTTCCGAAATGGTAAGTCAAATTCTACGTATGCATCTCACCTCATTACAGAGGGACATGAGTTCATCCACGAATTCGAAATCATTCATTTCCAAGGGAAAGGTTTGAAACTCAATCTCTTCGAGAGTTTGGAAATCAATAAGTGTGAACATTCACAGTTCACAATGAATGATCAGACAGAGTTGAATACTTCGCCTCTGTTGAACATGTTCTTTCCAGGAAATTGTACTAATGAGGATATGTTGGACCATTGATTGATCTATTAATTAGTTGTTGGATTGAGTATTCTTATTGACCGTCGGATATAAGTGGGTATGATTTCGAATCCGAATGTTTAGATTAGTTTAAAGTTCCTGCATGAGGAAACTATTGTATAGCTGAACACGTGTCGCGGTTTAGTAAACCCTATTATGTGAAGATCTTACAGACAACTGTATATTATTTGTAAAATCGATTCTGTTGTTTTTTGTGAATGTCTTTACTGAAATATCCACGTAATTTTCGTCAATAAAAATGGACTGCCCTTGAGCGACAGAGCGCTGAATCCTTCACTCGAGAAAATGAGTAATGAAAAGTTTACTTGCTAATTTTGGCAACTAGAGTCGGGCCGTTCAAAAGATAGAATTTACGGACGCGTAAACAGTGAAGGCCTGCATCTATATATAGCCTGCGCGGCACGCCTTCTAAACTGAAATAAATGAAAAACTGTTTACGCTCTACTGTACTCATTTGTTCTTTGTATTTACGTATGTTACGTCAATTCAATAACGTGATCATTCTATCTTTCCAGCGACTACACTATAGTGTTGTTATAAAAAAGTTCATGTGTTTTCAGGTAGAAACTGAGTAACTACATTTTTTCTGTCCGTTTGGTACTGCGATAATGTGCAATAACTGTAATATCGTATCATAGATAGCTCTTGTGGTACAACTGCGTTGGTTTGGGAAATAGGCACTTCATGAATCCCGATGGGCAAAATGTTGAAATATTTGACCAACTCTGCCTTCTTTCGAATAAACAATAACTGTCCACTTTCCAAATTAACAGTAAGTTATAAATAAGCACATAAACCAATGATTGTGAATTAGGAAGTGTTTTCCTCAATATCATCATTCTCAACAATTTAATGGTCGATAATTGATAGCAATCCACATCGAAAATAATAATGATGAAATTTCATTATACAGGTTACATTATTATTAAACAGCGTGACTCGCGGTCGATGGTAGGTTGGACGTTTCTGGAAAATTCAACGCATGATTTTTCAGAAAATTTCACCCCTCACATTTCCTTGCCTGTTCTATCGATCTAAAATATTTTTAGCATTGCAGCGTTGCCACTTCCACCGAAAAGTCCTAGCAGCTTCAGTTTTTTAAATGGAACACCCCGTATGTTAATACATTTTTGGAATCGCTCTAGTATTTGAATACTTTTGTGTCAATAATGTCCTAAACCTCTTTCTGTTTTCGACATAAAAAATAAATTGTGCTCTATATGGTCCAAAACATAGACTCAATTGAACTTGAATACATCAGTACTCTCAATTCATGAAAAGTTGATTTTTTGATGATAGTTTGGACAAACTCGAAATATTCAAATAACACCAAGAAATCGACTCCATATCATACAGGGCGTGCTAAAATTACTATTATTTCCATTGTGCATAAAAGTGGTCAAAAGTTAATTTTTTCAAATGAAATCCCCTGTATGTTACTCGATGAATTGAAAGATAGTGAAAAATGCTTCAAGGTGATATATCATGTCCCTATACCTAAATTGTCAAGTTTTCTTAATAAAGTCGCTTCTTCTAGAAACATTTTTTTTAGAATTTGGATTTAGGTAGCAGTGGAATTATCAAGTTTCGGTAATGTTGGAGGCGCTTTTAACATTTAGCCATTGTTCCGTCTTTAATTCAAATGTTATACTTTAGTTTGTGAAGTTTTTAATTGGGAATCATAATCTCATAATGATGTTGAATCATTATTACTTTTCGGTGTGAATACTCGATATTTTCCATACTATTTATTTTTCCTAGTTAATAGCTCTTTAAAAGGCAAAAACTAATGTTTTTGGGCATACGTGTTTTTTGTTTTGTTTGATGGTTTTTGAGGAACGCGTATAGCGCAGTGGAACGGTATTCGAGCCAATACCAAAACCTGTGTCGAGTGAGTCGAATCGCAAGGTCCACATCGATTATTAATTGTTAATTCCGGTAATTACGGCTTCATTCATAAAGATTACATCCTTTGAAACTTTCTACACGGAGTGGTGAAACTGCTAGGCCTACCACTCCAAGGAGCCAAGAAGATCACGGCAGTCTGCAGTCCACGTAAGAACACGGTAAGGCTATTTTTTACTGTTTCCCTGCATCCGAATTTTAACTAGGCTTTTTGGTTATTTCAAAAAGGGTTCTACAACATATTGGCTCTTCAGAGTCCGGATATTTTGAAAGCGTTTGTTTTTCTGCTTTTTGAAATAAAATTAGCAATTATCCCAATTATATTAACTTTTTGAAAAAGTTACAAGGGTTTTGATAACTCCGTTTGTAGACAGCGAATATATTCTTTCTGCGGATAATACAAATATCTCTCGTCTCGTCAACTTTGTTTTGAATGAAAGAGTATACATTTAGACTGCAATATTGCTTTTTTGTCGAAATCAGTTTGAAGTTGTTATTGTTTTTTTGTACTTGTCACTAATTAGATCTTGCTTCGATACTTTCGCGGTTGATTGGCATTCAGTGGCGTAACAATTAATAATTATTTATCATTCAAAAGAGAAAATATTTAAGGAAATTGTTGTTTTGCGTGATAAAAACGCCGGAACCAGCAGTGGATCATTGTTACAGTGTGTTACAGTAATTGAAAATCAGCAGCTTGTTTTTCAACTTGATTTTAATTTCTATATTACATTTTAGATTCAACTGAGGTCATCGATACAGGTACATTATTTCGTGAAGCGTGAGAGTTTTTTTGTCAAATTTATGACAAAATTTAGGCACATTCACAGCTGATCAAATATAAATTAGTTATCGCAATTTACTTACTTCAATTACTTATTTCTCTCTTTTTATATTGACATTAGTTGAACACGATGGCGACAGCCGCGGCAGCTGAAATTAAACAGTGTCGTGCTTTGAGAGACACTTGGTCACAGCGTTTGAATGATCTTAAAGAATCTGCCGATTTGGACGGAACTAATGATAGTATTAAAGAAGAATTTAAAGCTCGGTACGAAGATATAGATAATATCTACAGAATTCCAAAACAATCATTTGACCCCTACTGGAATTATGGCAACGCAAGAAGTGGCCTATTTAGATGTCGAGCATGTGATTAGACGGGAATTCGATAGGATAATATAAATATTATTCTATGAAAACAAAATATTCTAGGTTATTTTTCAAAACAGATCCAGTAGTTTCTGATATAAATCCTTATGTGAAATTACCAAAGATTGAAATTCCGAAATTAAGTGAAAATTTACAGGAATGGCCAGCCTTTTTAGATTTGTACAAATCACTCATTCATAATAATGGTTTACTTAGTAAAACGGGGAAATTTTGATACCTTCTAACTTCTTTGTCCGGGCATGGCCCAGCTTTTCAGGTTGACTGACAGTCATTCGATATCTGAAGTTAAGCAACGCCGAGCGCGGTTAGTACTTGGATGGGTGACCTTACAGGGAAATACCGTGCCGAAAGCCCGTACAGCTGCAGCGGAAAAGCATATCATAGCTCGCAGACAATATATCAATGAGCACAAGATATATTGAGGATATGCCGTCCTTCGGAGGGGACGTAAAGCCGTCGGTCCCGAGTCCATGGATGTTGGGCTCGTTAAAGATCCCTACCTCTGGTTGGAATACCATAGGGTTCGGCAAAATTTCCGGTTGGGGGAAGTGTGCTCACCGGCGTCGGTGATTGGCCTTGGTAGCGGAAATAGGCCGACGTTAAATAAAGAATTAAAAAAAAAACACTTCTTTGTCCAAAGGAGCTTTGTCTTGCATCAAATCTTTGAAAATAACTGATAACAATTATAATACTGTCTTTGTTACATTAGTGGATAGATTTCTAAACCCACGTCTCATAGCTAGTACTTATTGGCAAGAAAGAACAGATTTTCCGGAACTACATACCGAATCGGCTACAGGTTTACGTAATTTACTCAAATGTTTTCATGGAGATCTAGATGATTCAAAAAATTCGAATCTACCAGTAGAGTCGTGGAGTTTTGTACTATTCCATATATTGATTAAAAAACTTGATACTACCACTATAAAACTATTCGAAATGAATTATGCTTCTTCAGACATCCCCACCTATGAAGATCTTGTTAAATGTTGAGTTGTCTCGAGACAATAAGAATGAAAAAAAAATCGTTTTAAGTTGCTAACAATCACAAGACTACAGGGATAAGTTGGTCAAACAAAGGGGTTTGTGTTTGAATTGTTAACATCCGTCACATCGCTCTTCTGAGTGTAGAGATCAAGAAAATTGTCGTGTTTGCCATCATAAGCATTATAGTTTTATTCATTTTACAGGCAGTACTTCTGAAACGAGTGCAGAACCAAGTAGTTCGGGTTCAAATTCGTCGATTTTACAGGAAAGTGGTACCTCTAATAATACTTCGAATGTATCCTCCAATCATTTGAATGTTCTTTTTGGTTCTGTTAAAAATACTACAATAGCCGTATTAGCCACCGCAGTAGCTGAAATCGAGGACAAATACGACATAGTTCACAGGGTCAGGGTATTAATTGATGGTGGTAGTCAAGTTAGTAGATGACTTCTCCATGCGCTAATCGTTTAAAATTATCTCGGTCTCGTTTGTCAGTAGTTGTTAGTGGAATTGGGCAATCGGCACTGGAAGCCAAATCAGGAGTTACATTTCAGCTTCGACCTGTAGCAAGAGAGTTCCCAGTGATCACCGTAGAAGCTGTAGTTGTTGCGTCTTTATCGGTCGGGAGGTGTGCAAGAAAGAAGATAAGTCGCTTTATGCCACAAAAAGTAATACAGTCCACTCTTGTTAAAATATTCATTATTTTCTCGAGTATTCGAAGACGCGACATTGGTCCTTCGAGCCGGATTAGTTTCAGAATCTATTTTTCATCATAACAGTTTTTTTGTTTTGATAACGCTCCACAGTAAAAATCATACAGTCAGTCAGGCGCAAAGGAGAGTTGAGAGATCGTAGTGGGGATATCGCAGAATATACCCGTCAGGTGGTCAGTTGTAGTTGTTTACTTATCGCGAACTGAGTCGCGAACAAAAAAAGCACCTGTTTTTCGTTCCATTTATCGCATTCGCTTTCGTTCACAATTTGTATTTGCTGAGAATTCAATAATGGCAGATGAATTGAAAAGATACAAGGCTATGAGGGCTAGCGCACTCAACGAAATTTCTTCCTTACTAGGAATCGCAAAGTCGGCACAGACTAATAAAGCTCAAAATACTTTATTCAAAATCAGATATGCTGAGATAGAAACTCTCAGAGTTGAATTCATGAAACATCATAATAATATTTTGGTTAGTCTATCTAGCGATTCAAGTTTCGATCTGGATCAGGAAAATACTTCAAAAGAAACTTTTTTTGAATCGTATTATGATATTCGCGCAATATACGCAGATTTATGTGAAAATAGTTCGCAATTAAATCAGACAGTTAATAATACTAACGACAATTCGCGCGTAAGGTTACCTAAAATTGAACTTAGGACATTTTCTGCTGATTACAAAGAATTTCCATTATTTATTGACATATTCAACAATACGGTTCATTATAACGGAGCTCTGAACGATTCCGAAAAAATCAATTATTTAGTTTCAAGTTTAGACGGACCTCCGTTATCATTAGTAAAAATGCATCCTTTAGAAGGACACAGTTATGCAACGGTTTATGCAAGTCTTGTGAAGAAATATACTAATGAAAGATTCAGAGCTACGGCTCACTGGAATGAGTTAGAAAAGTGTCCAGAAACTGATTGTGAATAATCCAATTTCGTTTCGGCATCTGTTGGATGTTTTTTCAGAAAATTTATCCGAGTTGAGGAAGATTGGTCTTCCCGTTGATGACTGGAGTTTTATTTTGGTTCAAATGTTGAGTAAGTGTGTCAATCCAAAAATGATGAGAGATTTTGAGAGAATTCATTGTTCTACCGCTACTCCAAAATATACGGATTTATATAGTTTTTTAGATAATCAATGTACCGCCATTGAAGCTTCGGCATTTTCATGCACTTCAAAATCTCAGAAAAATCCAGATGTCTGTATTAAGTCAAATATGAATTTCCGCCCGAGAGTTGAAAATAGTTTTTCGAAAAATGCTTCATTTTTTGCTAAAACGGAAAAACGCAGTGTGAATCATCAGTGTCCACTCTGTCAAAGTAAACATTTACTATATTCTTGTCCTGAATTTCTTGAGAAAACTGTCACAGATCGCTACAATCTTTGTAAATCGTAACATCGATGTTTAAATTGTCTAAGCAATATGCATGATGTTCGGGCCTGTAAGTCAAATGTCTGTTGTCGGTGGTGTAATAAAAGACATCATTCTTTATTATGTTTGATGAAAAAATCAACTTCATCAACGCCGCAAAATCAAACATCTGCATCTACTTCTATCGTTGTCAATACGCCTGCTACTCAAGAAGTTGCTTCTGTCTACTGTGGGTGCGGATTTACGAAACGCAATTCAATGGTACTGTTAGCAACAGCACGAGTGGAAGTCTCAAATTACCGCGGAAATTATCACCATTTTCGTGCTTTATTGGACCCAGGCAGTCAAAGTACATTCATTACTCAGAAAGCTTTTAATATTTTAGGTTTACAAAAATATCATTTGTCTTTGGCTGTGCAAGGGTTAGGTGAAACTAAAACTGTTACGAGCTCAGGTGGGGTCACACTGTGTATCAAACCCTATAGGAAAAGTTCACCTACATTTACTATTGATGCTGTTATTTTACCAAAAATATGTGAAAAGCTTCCCTCCACAAATATTTCTATTGAAAAATGGACACATATCTCCAATATACAGTTGGCAGATCCTCATTTTAATTGTCCAGGTCAATTCGATATTCTTTTGGGCGCAGATATATTCCCAAAAATTTTGTTAGGAAATCATTTGAGTGGTAATTCTGGTGAACCGAACGCTTTGGAAACAGTATTTGGTTATGTTGTGATGGGTCAGCTTAACAGTAACGCTTCACTTTCTTTAAATTCATTTTTTTGTACAATAGATAATACATCTCTAGAAAACAATATTAAAAATTTTTGGCAGCTTGAATCAGTTCCTAATGTAACCTGTTAATCATTAGAAGATAGGATTGCAGAAGATTTATATAGAAAATTTACAACAAGGGATGTGTCTGGGCGTTTCAGTGGTTTCGTTACCTTTCCGAAACTCGCCTCCTGTATTTTCACGAAGTAGATGTCTTGCAATCAGGAGTTTTCTAGCACTTGAAAAACGTTTACAAAAACAGCCCGATGTATATAAAGATTATTGTTCCCTCATGAGAGAATACTTAGACCTGATTCATATGGAACTAATTTCAGAAAGTATAGAATTAATGAAAAGTTATTATATACCGCACCACTGCGTACTTAAACCTCAAAGTTTAACAACAAAGTTGAGGGTAGTATTCAACGCGTCCGCCCATGGTCCAAATGAATTATCACTCAATGATCATTTATCAACTGGTCCCAAATTACAACGTGATATTGTCACAATTCTTTTGAATTTTCGCATACATAAATATACCCTCTGTGCAGACGTGCAGAAAATGTACAGGATGAATATGATTAATCCTGAGCATCAGGATTATCAACGCATCATATGGCGTTTCTCGCCATCTGAACCTCTTCAGGATTATAGACTTCGCACCCTTACTTATGGAATTTCAGCCTCTCCGTATCTGGCATTGAAAACTTTTCAGCAGTTAGTGGCTGAAGATGGTGCAAATTTTTCGCTTGCATCCGCTTCTTTGTCGTCCGATTGTTATATCGATGATATCGTAACAGGACATGCTACGTTTGGAGGTGCATTACGTCTTCAAAACGAGTTGATAACATTATCAAAGAAAGGAGGCTTTGAGCTTCGTAAGTGGTCGAGCAATGAGCCCTCCCTTGTTTCGCATTTACCTGACTCATATTTATGCCAATCTACAATTTCTTTTGATAATGACCAAGACAACTCTCAGAAGATTTTAGGATTACACTGGAACTGTTTTAAAGACACCTTTTCGTTTTCAGTTGAGGTATTGAATCGACCTTGCACAAAGCGAAATTTATTGTCCGAACTTGCTCGTGTATTCGATCCCTTAGGACTTCTTGCTCCTGTAACGTTTTCAACTAAATATCTCATCCAACGATTATGGATTTCCGGTTCAGACTGGGACGAAACTCCCAATGAGCAAATTATTCAGTATTGGTCACGCTATAAAAAGGAATTGAATTCAGTTTCAGGTATTCAGTTACCTCGCCGAGTATTAGAAAATATCAATTTAGAGTGTGAACTCCATGGTTTTTGTGACGCGTCCGAAAAAGGTTATGCTGCTGTCATTTATTTTCGCGAAATAACAAATCAGGAGTCCAATTTATACTTTATCTGTGCAAAATCGAAGATTGCCCCGCTCAAGCGCATTTCGATCCCATGTTTGGAGTTGTGTGCTGCTGTACTCCTTTCTACTTTAATAGCATTTGTACTTAGTGTCTATCAAGGCAAAATCAAGTTCACTTCAATTTGGGCATGGACTGATTCAGAAATTACTCTCGCATGGATTAAAGCTTCTCCACACAGATGGAAAACCTTTGTCAGCAATAGAGTTACCTATTGCAGATGATACTATTATAGTTGCAAGTGACCAAATTCTAAATACGGCAGTTGAAAAGATCAATGACTCTTTAAAAAATATATCAGAATATTTGAATATTAATAAGTTGAAACTAAATGTGCAAAAAACTAAGGCAATGATAATGACATCCAAATATAAATATAGTCGAATTGACATAGATCAAATTAATATAGAAATATATAATGAGAAAATTGAAGTAGTGACAGAGATGAAATACCTAGGATTCATGATTGATAATACGATGTCATTAAATAATCATTTGAATTATGCTGCAAAAAAAATCAGTAAAAAACTTTTTTTTCTGTCTAGAATCACATCTCATTTAAGTGTACAAGCGTCTATAACAGTTTATAGAACAATCATCCAACCGCATTTTGAATACTGTGCTAGCTAGCTATACTTAATGAGTAATAATAATATTGCTACTCTCCAAAAACTTCAGAATAGAGGTATGCGTATTATTTTCAAATGTAACAGGTATACACCTTCTCAACTGATGCTGAATGTACTGAATTGGTTATCTGTAAAGGATAGACTGTTCTATTTTTCAATGATATTTATCTTTAAAATATTGCATAATTTATGTCCAGATTACTTTGAAGAATATATTATATTTTGTCATCAAATACACAACTATGCTACTAGGAACAATAGAGATTTTTATGTTATGAGAACCAATTATGCTAAAACCACGAAGTCTTTATTTCACCTTGGACTTTTGAAATATAACGAACTTCCAAATTACATTAAAGATAGTTCAACACTCAATTCGTTCAAATCAATGCTGCTTGAATACATAAGGAAGAATATAACGTAGGCAAATAATTAAAGATATTTTTCGCTATTTGTATTATTGTGTTCATATGCTATTAGAAAATGGTGTAGAAGATAATGAATGGTGTGTGTTAATTAGGATAGGTTAAGTTGGGTATTTAGGTATATGTGTACATATGAATGTATTGTAATCGATTTGTCTAACGGATTTGTATATTAGGATTTCCTATTTGAATAAAGATTGATTGATTGATTGATTGACGATTGATTGATATTCAGGAAAAAGTGTCCCCGGAATTATGGCATCATGTTGATTCGAACGAGAATCCTGATGATATCGCTTCTAGGGGCCTTTTTCCCTCTGAGTTGATAACTCATAGTGTATGGTTTCAAGGTCTTACTTTTTTGCGAAATTGTCTGAGTAAGTGGCACAAGTCAGATTTGAGGAGGTATACCACGCATGAGGAGGACCGCAAACTCAGTTTGATATCACTTAATCGCTCACACTGCTTGAGCGAACTATTGAAAGATATCTCATCATTCGGAAAATTACAACGAATTTTAGCATATTGTCAGCGATTTATTTTCAATTCGAAAAATCCGAGAAACAAGTTGTCTGGATCACTTTCTTCTAATGAACTTCAAAACGCAATGAAACTTCTTGTTAAGTATACTCATAGATAATGAAGGACTTCTCAGAGTTGGAGTAACGCATTCTAGTCTATCTTATAATAAAAAGCATCCGCTTCTTCTACCTAGTAATTCAGATTTCACCTACTTAATTATTGATTATTTCCATAAAAAGTATTCTCACGCCGGTATAAGAACTGTACAGTTTTTATTATCTCAACAATATTGGATTTTGGCATCAAAGCGCGTAATTCGTAAAATTTTGTCTCGATGTATCTCATGTTGGAAAACGCACCCTGTAGGATTACAACCACCCATGGGAAATCTTCCTCTACCACGCGTTGCACAAATTAAGCCATTCTCTAACGTTGGTGTGAATTATGGTGGTCCACTTTTTATAACTATGACTGAACGTAGGGGCTCAGGAAAAATGAAAGCATACATATGTTTATTCGTATGTCTCGCTACTAAAGCGATTCATATTGAACTCGCTTCAGATCTTTCAAGTGACGCTTTCATAGCCGCTCTTCGCCGTTTCGTAGCTCGTCGAGGACGATGTTCTTCGATAAGTAGTGACTGCGGAACAAACTTCATTGGAGCTAGTAGTCAGCTTAAACTTTCACAAGAGGCCGCGTCCTCTGAGGATATTAAATTTCACTTCAACCCCCCTTCAGCTCCACACTTTGGAGGTATTTGGGAGGCAGGAATCAAATCCGTGAAAAGTCATTTGATTAAGACAATCGGTGAACAGGTTCTCACATATACTTTATACTTTATACGGTGCTTGTTCAAATCGAATCATTACTAAATTCTCGCCCCTTAACACCTTTAAGTTCAGATCCTAATGATATTTCAGTTTTGACACCCGGCCATTTTTAACGTTGGAGCCGTTGTCTGCCGTCCCTGACTCTGATCTCACATCAACTCCTTTGAACCGTTTATCGCGGTGGCAATTACTGCAACGGATCCACCAAGACTTTTGGCGTCGATGGAAAGTTGAGTATTTGCACACACTACAGCAACGGAGTAAGTGGAATAAACCGATTACTCCTATTGCACCGGGTATATTAGTTTTGATAAAAGATGTTACGCCACCCCTTCAGTGGACTTTCGGTCGAGTACTCAGGTTAAATCCGGGTAGTGACGGAATTTCTCGTATTGCTGTGGTCAAAACAAAAAATGGTAACTTAACACGACCTCTGGTCAAGTTGTGTCCCCTTCCCATTGAGGAAAATAAATGATTAAAATTCTTTTTTTTTCCTCTCATTTTTTTTCTTTCAATCGACTTGAATCTAATATTTTTTTTTATTTTTTCTTTGAGTTGGAAAATGCATATTCAATTATATGCATTTTGGGGGCCGGTGATGTTGCGTCTTTATCGGTCATTTTTTATAATTACTATTATTATTATCATTAGTGTTGGCATGGAGCGACTCTTGGGGGCGCATGCCCAATACTCGATGTAGCACACTCTTCTCTAGCACGAACTATATAGTAGACAAATCGCGTCCAAAGTGTTCAACCCGTAAAAATTAATATTATATCCTTACTCGTGCTACATCTCAACTTCGTACAATCAAAACTCTGTGTCGTCGAAGACTGTTTGATCAAGTTACTTAATTTCCATTTGTTGTGCAATCCTTTGAGGTGAAAGAAAGAAGACTCCGAGAAAGGACCCTTTCAGAAGCCGGGAGGTGTGCAAGAAAGAAGGTAAGTCTCTTAATGCCACAAAAAGTAATACAGTCCACTCTTGTTGAAATATTCAATATTCGAAGACGCGACAGTAGTCATACCAAAAATCACCCTACATATGCCAAGTTCTTGTTTTTTTTTTCGATGATTGGGCTCATTTGAAAGATATTCAGTTGGCCAATCCTCACTTCAATATTCCTAGTGGAGTGGATATTTTGTTGGGAGCGGAGTTGATTTCCTACTTTCTGCGTAGCGGTCAAGTTCGTAGAGATCCTAATCAGCCTATGGCTATGAAACAATATTTGGCTTGGTAGTTACTGGTGAAATATGACTTCAGCCTTCTATATTAAAATACTCATTTTTAACACATGGCCAAACTTCATCGTTAGAATCTACTTTGAAGAAATTTCGGGAATTGGAAGAAATTCCTCATTGAACTTGTCTGGATCAAGATGAACAAAAGTGTGAAGATTTTTTTGTAGCTTCGCATTATCGTGATCCATCTGGGAAATTATCGTATACTTACCTTTCAAAAAAGAAGCACTTTCTTTTCTGAAAACTCATTCGATGACAGTATCACTACTTTTATTCGGGTTTGAAGGCCGTCGTTTTTTGGAATTTCTTCCTGACGTTTCGCTGGCTCGAGTGGCTAGCTTCTTCTGAGGCGCATTCATCTCGAAATTCACTCCGATGACTGGAGATTTTTTCTTCGCAAGTTGTATTTATGCCGATTCAGGTAGTTTGCGGTGCTAATTATTCCATTCGGATTAGGGGAATTGTCATTAATATTGATTACCTTGTTTACCTCATCTGGGTTCGGAGAATAATCATGAAACGAACAACGAACTTTTGAATAGTTTTCCCGTAGATTTTCGACATCGGTCTTCGCTATCGTTCGACAGTGAGGATAATTCTGCAATCAAGATTTTGGGACTGCAATGGCGACCAACTGTTGATACATTATCATATAGCGGCGAAATCATGGAACGGACTTGTTCAAAAAGAAATATTCTGTCAGATTTGGCATGGATATTTGATCCGTTAGGGTTTTTGGGCCCTGTCACATTTTTGCAAAATATTTTATGCAGCTGTTATGGACATTGGGATTACAATGGGATGAGGAACCTCCATCAGATATCAAATCTCGTTGGATAGAGTTCAAACGTGTCTTACCTTCTTTATCGTCCTTAAGTATACCTAAATATATTCTCGGTAGAAACATCAATAATATTCGACTACATGGGTTTGCGGATGCATCAGAAAGGGGTTTTTGCTTGCTATATATTGCTTGATCATCTACATTCGATGGTCAAGTGCTAATGGACAAGCACTACAAATTTGAAGATCTTTAAATCGAAGGTTGCTCCCCTCAAGCGTATATCTATTTCCCGATTGGAATTATGCGCTGCAGTTCTGTTAGCTGAACTGATGTAATTTGTAATACATACTTACAATACAAGTATTTGGTTTAAAAATATTTTTGCATGGTCTGACTCTTTGGTTGCTTTGAAATGGATTAGATCGTCTCATCGTCGTTGGTAGACGTTCTTTAGCAATAGAGTCACCAATATTCAAGATCAAATGAGCCAGTTCTTGGCACCATGTGAAAGGAATAGACAATCCTGCGGATTTTGCCTTTCGTGGTTTATCTGTCACAGAATTGGCAGGATACCAAGTGTGGTGCAAGGGCCCATCGTGGCTTACGGATTCATTTGAATCGTGGCCTATGGTAGAACCAGAACTCGCTAATTTGGGTTGTCTTAAGGAAGAAGAAATGACGATTCCGTTGACAGGGTTTATTTCGTTAGATTCTGTAGATAATATTATTGGGAAAATTTCGTCTTTGCTTAGGATTCAAAGAATAATTGGCTATGTTTTTCGATTTTTTCATTACACAAAAAGTAAAAACAAAATTTTTGATGTTTTTATTCAGCAGGAATTGCGTAGATCACCTCTCATTCTTGTTAAAAGAGTACAATATAAGGTTTTGCTGAGATGTTAGACAGTATGGCACATAAAAAACCCATTTCCAAAGCATTTCGAAAATTGTCACCGTTTCTTGATGAAACTGGATTACTGAGGTTGGGTGGTAAATTGGTAAACGCTCGTATTCCTTATGATAATAAGCATCCTATTCTACTTCCTCAGAAACATAGACTCGTTGAACTTCTGATAAATGATTATTATCAGAAGCACCTTCATCTTGGTGTACAAAATTTACGATTTCTTATTTCAGAGAACATTTGGATTTTGAATGCCAAAAATGCTATTCGATCAGTTATATCGAGATGTATTCGATGTTTTAGGGCTCGTCCTAATTCATCAAGCCCTTTTATGGGCAATCTTCCGGCTAGTAGAGTTTCACAAGTTAAACCTTTCTCGATTGTTGGGATGAACTTTGCTGGGCCCTGAATATTACCTTGCCAAAGGCCCGTGGTTGTAAGAGTCAGAAAGCCTACATATATATGTGTATTTGCGTGTTTTGCCACTAGTGCCATTCATTTGGAATTAGTCTCCGACTTGTCGTCAGATGCATTTCTGGCGGCTTTACGTAGATTTCTAGGTAGAAGAGGTCGCCTATCGGTGATGAACAGTGACTGTGGTACCAATTTTGTGGGCGCAAACAGATTGCTGAAGGAGATGTTTCAACAAGCTGTAGATGTCGAACATATTGAATGGAAGTTCAATCCACCTTCTAGCCCTCATTTCGGAGGTTTGCATGAAGCTGAGGTAAAGTCGGTCAAAGGACATTTGATCAGGGTCATTAGCGAACAAATCCTCACCTTCGAAGAGATATATAAAATTCTTTTACAGATTGAAGCCCTCTTCAATTCTAGACCTTCAACTGAAACGAGCTTCAACCCCAGGACACTTTTCAACAATGGAGCCACTGTCTGTTTTACCCGATCCTGATGTTTCGAATCTGCCAATAAATCGTACATCTAGGTGGCAGCTCTTGCAGAAAATCCACCAGGATTTCTGCAAGGGGTGGCATCTAGAGTATTCGAATACATTTAGAAATGGACTGATCATCAAGCCCCATTGGCTGTAGGTAAACTGGTCCTTATTAAAGATGAATTGCAACTCCCTATGCGGTGGCGCTTAGGGCGTGTACGAAATATATTTTCCGAAACAGATGGCATCGGACGTGTTGCTTCTGTTAAAACGGCTCTAGGAATAGTCCGTAGGCCAGTTATTGAACTATGACCACTTCCCACGGATTAAAATGCACTCGTGTTTTTCGACTGCATTTTGGTGGGCGGTATGTTCCGTCTTTAATTCAAATATTATACTTTAGTTTGTGAATTTTTCAATTGGGAATCATAATCTCATAATAATGTTGAATCATGATTAATTTTCGGTGTGAATACTTGATATTTTCCATACTATTTATTTCACCTAGTTAATAGCTCTTTGAAAGGCAGAAAAAAATGTTTCTGGGCATACGGGTTTTTTGTTTTGTTTGAACGTTTTTGTTGTTGTTTTGTTTTGTTACGCGTATAGCGCAGTGGAACGGTATTCGAGCCAATACCAAAACGTGTGTCGAGTGTCGAGGTCCACATCGATTAATTGTTGATTCCGGTAATTACGGCTTTATTCATAGGGATTGCATCCTTTGAAACTTTCTACACGGTGTGGTAATACTGGTAGGCCTACCACTCCAAGGAGCCAAGAAGATCAAGGCAGTCCACATAAGAACACTGTTTCCCTGCACCCGAATTTTTACTAGTCTTTTTCAGTTATTTCAAAAAGGGTTCTACAACAGCCATAGTTGAATGAATTAATCAGTAATCTCACAAACTTCCTCTCGTTCATTGATGTAAATTCATTCGAATATTTTACAAGTTCTGACAATGAATTTATCACTTCGTTCATGAGTAATAAATAATTTCATGAAAACTTCCTTTGAATAATCGATATTTGCATTCAATTTGAAAGATCATTTGAAACACCGTCGATAACTATAAGTAAATTACTTATAGAAGTAACCAAGCTGTTATAAGCTTGATGATTCCATTGATAATTGAATCCAAATTCTAAAAGAAAATGATATTTCTAGAAGAAGCGACTTCATTAAGAAAACTTGCCGATTTAGGTATAGGGACATTATTCATCATCTTGAAGCATTTCTCACCATATTTCAATTTATCGAGTAATATACAGAGGGTTTCATTTGAAAAAGTGAAACACCCGACCACTTTTATGCACAATGGAAGTAATAGTGATTTTAGCACGCCCTGTATCATATGGAGTCGATTTTTTGGTGTTATTTGAATATTTCCAGTTTGTCCAAACTATCAACTTTTCATGAATTGAGAGTACTGAAGTATTTAAGTTCAATTAAGGCTATGTTTTGGACCATATTCAGCACAATTTTTTTTTATCTCGAAAACAGATAGAGATAGGTATAGGACAGTATAAACAAAAAATGATTAAAGTACCAGAGCGATTCCAAAAATGTTAGGAAATGTGAAAGGTGAAATTTTCAGAAAAATTATGGAAGCGGTTTTCCATTTTGCCATATATATATATATATATATATATATATATATATATATATATATATATATATATATATATATATATATATATATATATATATATATATATATACATATATACATATATACATATATATATATATATATATATGTATATACATATATATACATGGAATGATGCCGATAAACAATGCCCGTCAACATTATAGCCGAAAGAGTATGGGTGGAATAATCATCAAGAAACATATTGCTTCAAAGGGTTCGAGGAGATCAGCTGACAGGTTGTTATTATTGCAATTGGAAAGAGTTTGCTTATTTCTTCATGAAAAATTATGTATATATGGCTCAAAACAAGGGTTATTCTTACATTCGAAATAATCTTTCACGTGAATTGATACTGATTTGCTCTCATATCCAATAAGAGTGAGAGGGGTCACTGAAAAGCAATATGTCAGAACAGACCTATTTGTCTGGATTTTTGAATATGTGTATTTTAATACTAATATGACCGAACATTATTTTTAGCTTTGCTGAAATAAATCAAAGTGGTACGAAATTTTTGATGCTTTGAAATTCTGTAAATCATAGTAGGAACCAGAGTAAGTATCTGCCCTTGATTTTCTCCATAACAAAAATAATATATTCCGAGATATTAAAACGACAGACATGCTGCGATCACGTTTTCATCGATTTTGATGCTTTTCGATCTGTGGGCACGATCAAAGGAAGTCCCGATAGGAATAGAAGCCTACGGCAGGTAAAATAGTATGCCTATAGTAACAATATGGAGTTTGCTACTATACCTTAAGTCTGCGGAATGCTGTCGTTTAGATTATCAGTTTGAATGGTTTCGATAGGAATGATATTATATTTCCTTCCTTCAAATCATGCTGCTATATTACTCCGGTCAAGTTAGCGTCAAAAATAGGGGTAAGGTTACATTATTTCGCACCTTGCTAAGAATTGGCATGAATGTTGGGAACCCTATTATACACAATTTGTCAATTATCCACATCAATCCGAAGTGTGGAAGGAAATTTATTCAAGGTCAAATGTTGCAAAAATCGGTTTTTTGAGTTTTCCAGCTAAACTGTGAGTTTTATAATAAAAATAGTTGAGACAAAAATTATTCATCATGCAATTATCTATAAACATTGTCTCCACACTTTTTTTCCTGAGAATCACCATTTCGGAGATACAGCGATGCAAAATGTTGAAAAAGTTGTATTCTTCATAATATGCATGTCAATTACCATAATATACGTTACAGAACGATAATATAAGTGAAAATATTAATTTTCGTAGCGTATACATACATATTATACGGTTGAAAAAATATAAACTCGAAAAATAACCCAGTCCCTCATTTTATATGACCGTACGGCCTTGAGCAACATATTTTATTTCTACATGCAGTAACTGGTTGCGACACGACATCAGCATTTTTCAGGAGAGGTAAAAGATCAGTTTTAAAATTGTTTGAGAGATAAGATTTAGTTGATTATGCTGACGTTTTCAAAGAAAGTACCTCTACTCCACAAGCTGTAATCACCAACGGAATTCGCTTTCTTCTTTCAATTTACGGAGCTCCAAAAAAATTACGTGCTCAGATAAGTTTCGATACCTATCTTTTGCAAAAAATACGTCTAAAAAGAAACAAGTACAATTAGCTTGTTTTCCTCCAACCTCTGCTTCTGCTCATCAACATCTATTTCGGGTATATTATCAAGTTTAAGTATGGCTTGGTAATAAACTAAACCCAGAAGACTGGGGTTGGAAGTTAATTGACAATATATTGGAACCGGTTCACACTTTACTCCCTCCTGCACCGGAAAAACTCCTCAATTCAATTTTTTGCAAGTGCAAAACGGGGTGCAATGCTGAATGCGGCTGTAAAAAAGTTGGTTTGTTTTGTTCATTAGCATGTTTCAGTTGTCGAGGCCAATCGTGCTCCAATGTTGAATCGCCAGTAGAAGAGGATTCTTACGATATAAGCGAGGAGACATCTGATGCATCGCTCTTTGAACAATTTATTTGTACCCAGCAGGAAGAAGAAGAAGGAGAAGAAGAACAAGACAGTATGGATTATGTTCCATTAGAAGAGTATCGATCAGGCGAATAATTTTCTCAATTTACGCATTACTTACACCGCTCTTGTTATTTACAATATTACCATTTTCAATTCAATACCATAGCTTTTTAACTCAACAGAAGCACAATAGATCATATAATATCATATTATATTATGATCAATACAACTTTTTCAACATTTTGCATCGCTGTATCTCCGAAATGGTGATTCTTAAGAGAAAAAGTGTGGAAACAATTTTTATAGATAATTGCATGATGAATAATTTCCATTTCATCAATTTTTATTATAAAACTCACCGTTTAGCTGGAAAACTCAAAAAACCGATTTTTGCAACATTTGACCTTGAATAAATTTTTTTCCACACTTCGGATTGATGTGGATAATTGACAAATTGTGTATAATAGGGTTCCCACCATTCATGCCAATTTTTAGCAAGGTGCGAATTAATGTAACCTTCATTGTCTATTTTGACCGGATATTATATTTCATTAATCATATTGATTTGAATGACTCTAAATCAGGTAATAATCTCTCCATGTATTATAAGTTATGAATTTGGAAAATCAAACACTTGGAAAAACATGTAATCTGTGTGAGAAAGTGTGATTACTGAAATTGAAAAGGTGTATGAGAAGTGAAAGAAGCGTAGATACTTTCAATATGATGACTGAGTAATTGGAAATTGTATTCATTTACATTCCAAAATATACAATACCCATGAAACATATAGATTCACTGATAGAGCATGCATGCTATATGTTCATTTGGAAATTTTCCATTGTTCAGTAAGCTCAGAAACAGATTTCGGGTTTTGTGCTAATAGGTCACATAATAGATTCAAAAAGATCGCCCTCACCAGGCAATAGCAGGGTTAAACGTAATCAAGTCTTCAACTTTCACATTGTGTTTCTGCATAATATAATAATCGCAACAGATTCATCAACATTTTCCAGTTCAGAACACACACCATGTTTAAAATGAGCTAGAAATTGAATTTTCAAGTTCGAATTCCAGACGCAACTCAATTTTCATCGTTCATATTTATCAAAGGTCTATTTAAAAAGTATTAGGTGTCTATCTTTGTACATTTCCCCCTCCAGATATGCACATTTCTCAGGTAGGTATAATCTTTGAGTGAGCAAATTCTTGTCTTTCAAATCAAAAGTATTTGTCTCCTCTTTTCTTCAACAGACCATTGATCAGTTTCATTCTCCCAGAACTACCCGAATGTATAACTCGAAGTGTGGTGAATGCAACAAAGAATAACGCCTAATTGCATTCATTGATACCGGGGCGTGAACCTTCATTCACTCAATTATACCAAGTCGGTTAAAGAGAATAGTTGGTGACACCTCAGTTCTATTGACGAGCAGAGTACAGTGGAAAATCACTGAATGTGGGATTCTCAGTAGGTAAAATATTTGAAAGAGTACCATCTGTAACTTAATTGTTGAGATTGTATGGGATTCGGACGTCTCTGGTTCAAGTTTGACGAGAGAGATCGAACAAAATATATTATTTATTCCGAAATTTTTAACGCTATCTGGAAAGTAAGATGAATTTTCATTATACTACGTTCATTGGATGGACGAATAATATATGATTTCGACCTAGGGAAAAAATCAACATTTTTTACTACTACTACTACACCGAATTCCAATCGATTTCTGTGAAGAGAAAAAGATGATGAATATTTTTTTCAGGAAATGTCTCAAAAAAATTGTTATCACTCACCCTACACCGAATTCCAATCGATTTCCGTAAAAAGAAAAAGAAAATGACAAATTTTTTGTTAGTGAATGTCTCAATTCTTTTTTCACAACCAAGTTGTCTCGATCTTTCAATTAAATATATATTTAGTATCCGCAATTATGTGAGTATCTGAGTTTGTGCCTGATGGATTGGATAATTATTTGGGTCTAAATATAAGTAATTTGAAATAATACGATATGAACTTTTTTAAAATAGACGGGTTGAATGTTAGATATCTGAAACCATCATTAAAAACGATATTGAGTCGTTCATTGAGTTAGCAAAATATTACACATGTTGACGGCTCATTCACGGAAATAGAAAATGATAAAGATTTTACCGTGACTTATATGAAACGGGTTGGATCACAATGACAAAGAGACGAATATTAGATGCTGCAAATTTATATAAAAAAGTGATACTCCTCCGCACATGGTTGCAGATGGCCGAACGATGCGTTGCCATCGATCTAGTGCAAAAAAGTCACTTTAGACATGTGTTAGGTACACTTTTTTTTCTACTAGCGTACGGAAATAATTCGAAAGTTAACATGAAGGAATATTCATTATTAAATGAATATCAACATTCGGTTTTCCACTGCTTTGCCAGCAACTTGTCTGGAAGAGATCATAGAATTGGTTTTGACAAGATAGTGTTCTGACTGACGGATTTTTTTTGTCGCTACGATAATTCAAACTAACGAATGGATGATGTCAGAAGTTCATCATTATCTGACATTCTATTCATACTATTCTTTTTATTGAAGATTACAGTAATTCTAATCAATATCTTCATATTTTAGTCATTCTGTGAGCTACACCCATACAAATAATTATTTTAAATAGTCAACTGCAGTATACCCCCCGAAAACTCAACAGATTCACTTTTCCTCGTTGGTGCGAACATGATTATTTCTCACAATAATTGAAATTTGACATTGGTGTGCCGCAAAGTTCATTCCCGTACCGAAACTTTTCAGTATCTAATTTCTAAGCAATACTGTTTTCGTGACAGCAAGGGGAAAGTATATTTTGAAAATTCTGCATTTCGAAGGGATATTCGATCAGGCAATTTCAAGAATGTATAGACAAAATTTATTGATTTTATGTGATATGGGGGAAATTGTCGTTCAAATTCATAATATTCTGAACAGAAATCATAGAAATCAACTGCTGTCTCAAATACCCACATACACACTTTCGATTGCTATAGAATCATTTGAATGCCAGCAAACGTCAAGCATAAAATATTTGTTAATTATTCTTGTTCCATATTATTTTTTACTGGGATTGAACCAAAATGAATTACGGAATTGAAAAAACTCCGCCAGATCTAAGAGAACAAGTTGATTCAATGTCATTGAATTTACTACCTTCAACTTCAAGAGAAAAATATAAAACTGTATGGAAACAGTTTATGTATTGAAAGAAGAAATACAAAACTAAACTATGGAGATTATAGGGCAACCTAACAAACATATTGAATTGGTGGTTGATTGTTGGTTACAGCAGAGGAATCTTTCGATTTGACTCTTCAACAATACATCAGAAATCGCAAATGAAATTGGATACAACATTCTTTTCGTACTCAGCGATTTTTCATGCATTCAAATATTCGACCAATTATGTTAGTTCGTCACAATATCCTTCTTGGAGTAAGTATTATAGGTTCTGACTGGAATAATAATATGTATTGAAGGCTGACCTTTTATTATTTTTATGACAGCTGCTGTCACCAGAGTGGATCTTCGCACGTCAAATTTTGGATGTAGAGGCTATTCCGAAAGAAGCTAGAATTCGGTCCTTCGCGCTAAGGAAAGATCTTTATTGATGAAGTCATGGTATTTTTCTGAATCCTAGTACTCTGAAATAGAGCGGATTTTCGGAAATGAAACGAACTAATGAATTTAAGCACCATATAAGTAACAAATAAAAATAGATTAGAAAATATAAGAGAAAAACTATCCAATGAAACGAATCATAATTCTGGATTCAGTTATATATCAATAACCTCTAGGTTTTTTATAGAGTCAGTGGATCCCGCCGTATTTCTGGATTCAAAAGAAAAAAGTAACATTGAACTATATGAAAGAATGATGGCTGTTTTTCCAAAATTGAATGAAGTGGTTATTTAGGTTAACACACATTAAAATTGACATACCAGAGTTGGTCTTTTGTCTACTTCGCTTTGCAGCGACCTTTACAACCCACATTCCATATCTTCTCAGTGTCCAAATGTGAGTATATCCAGTACTAAATGACACATCTGCACACGAATTACTTCTTTTCAACCGAATTTTGACCAAAGAATAGACTTTACTCTCGTAATAGACGCGACTCTATGATGGCGATGATGGTGAGATTCTCTCGCTCGGCTCAACTCAACTGCCTCATTCAAGATGGCCGCCATTTAATGCATACTAGCAAATCTCGCATTTTTTCAGCAAGCTCGTCTATCGAATGAATGAAACCACTCGACGGGCTGATTCCGAAAGACTTTGCTTGGTCTATAAGAGGAGTAACATTGGAATATCATATTACGTCTAGACTAAGAACACCGAGTTGATATTAAAATATACTGATTAGATGAAGGAGGAAGCATCACGGAGTTGCTGGAATGCGGCTTCCAGAATTGCAACTTTCATCTGAAGGATCGTTTCTACAGCCAAGATGAAGGACTACCAATGGGATCACCACTGTCACCGGTTATAGCCAACATCTACATGGAGTGGTTCGGAGCATTCGCTATCGAATACGACAAGGAGAAACCACGGAGATGCAGAGTTGGATGACTTCCTAGAATAGATGAACAACGTGGGGCCCACTATCAAATTCAAAATGGTAACTCAGAGCAAACTGACGTTTCTCAACGTGGGGGTGAAGAGAACCAAAAATATATGGAAACATCGGTCTACTGGAATCTAACAAATACTGGAAATACCTGAATGAGCAATCCAACCATCATCAATCTACGAAGCGGGAAATCGTCAAGTCTCTGATTGATTGGGTTATCAATCTCTGCAATACTGAAGGAAGTCTCGACCAGGAACTAAACAACATAAAGAAGGATGTACAGAAGAACGTCTACTCGAAGAAGTTAGTGGATCAGACATTGGCCCATACGAACCGAAGGAATGCCAAGGAGACATTGAATCAAGTTCTTTCTATCCCCAACGTGAAAGGACTCTCAGAAAGTATTAAGAGGATTGAACGGAAATACAATGTCAGAGTCTGTTTTCGATCAGGAAACACGATACGCAGTCAGCTCACAAAAACTCGGCCACTGAATAGAAACAGCGACACCAACCACTGCGTTTACCGGATACCATGCGAGTGCGGCAAATCCCACATAGCATAAACCAGAAGACCATTGGAAGTGTGAAGGGGCGAACATAAGAAAAATAAAAAACGAGGAGGAACCACGAATGGTAATGGTTTGGACTGCTATTGTCTACATTATTAACTCTATTGCTAAGAACGAAAGGATAAAAGTACAAATCAAGTGAGAGAATAAAATCAAAATGAATTTTTTTCAGTCAATAATGAAATTGAGGATCGATTGATCAAAGAAAAATAATGTTGTTGCAAAAACAACCGAGATGTCGAATATGAAAAAATATGGGTCGAGAAAATTTTTTAATTAAGAAATAAATGGAATAATATGCTATGATCATTCTGTACATGTTTGTGCGATTCAGAAGGCCACCTTAGCGCTCCCTAAGCGCTCAAGGCGCTTGTTTTGTTAATATCAATATATATGAAAGCTTTCATTTCACTCGAGGTAATATAAATATTTCATATTTAAACATAAAACTTTCACTGAGAAGGGAAGTATTAAGTTTTAGAAACTGAGAATAAAATAATGAGGAATGGTAGATTTTCGCTTGGGAATTTTTTTTTGATTGTGTGTAACGATGTTGTCTCTTTCACTGACCGCGGTACCATGTGGTATATTTTTGGACCATAGTGAAGAATTGATCTTCGTGGGTGAGATTTTTTGAAAATCAGAATATCTGAAGTAGGTAAAGAGATCTATTAGAATACATCCATAAAAGTGCATTGTAAATCGAAAGGCCTCTGGCATTGAAAAGTTGTGTTGAGTTGAAAAGCGATTTTTTTCATAAAAAATTATATCAATAATTCTTTTTTGCATTGTTTGTAGGATATCCAGGTGGCTGTGGAGAAGGCCGCCCCAACAGTGTTGCAATATCTAATTATTATAGATTCTGCAAGTAATTTGTACATGGTGACAAGGTTTTTTTGATTCATTATTTCTTAGTTCAAGGGTGTAGAATGTACTCATAATCTGTCTGAGTCGATTAACGACAAGTATCACATGTTCACCCCATCTCATATATGTTGGTCAATTATAATTCCAAGATATTTCAGTTTGAGGTGTAACAAGTATGGGTCGTGGCTTAACTTAGCTAAGGACTTGCGAAAGAAAATTAAAAAAATCCTGGCTTTTCCACTCTGATATCGTTTAATTAGTCCTTGATCGAAAATGCGTTGTTGGTACAAATATACTTCTAATAAAGTATCTAAAACAGTTTTGATTTAAATTACATTTCGAATGAATTATATTTTCTTAGGGGACTCACCTGAAAGAGTGACCAAACACCACCATACAAATGTTTCGCAAACAGATGTATAAATTGCAAATTTCTGAGTTAACACAATCAATTATTCAATGAAGAAATACGGGTATAATCGTTCGAGATTGCTCAGAAAGAATCATTCAACAATTTTCAACTTCTAAAGAAGGAAGCAAATCATCTGTAGAAAAACTGGAAAAAATTTCAACAACCATAAATAAAAAATTAAAAAGTGCTCTTCGCATCAGCATTCCCAATTCGGCATCATATTCAAATATAGCAAGCAAACATATGCAACCAACCGTACTTCCTACAACGTATCTCAATTTAGGTAGGTATCTGTCCATAAGAACATAGTGATGTACTGGATTATTTATCCTCGTATGCCAATAGAAAATCATTTGAATTTCAAAGTGGTAATATTTTTATGAGAAACAGTATATAACAAATAAAAACACAAGTAGATGTGGTTTCGGTAGTGTATATCCTTTGTCTATGATAGAACATTCGTAATGTTCACGATGTACGCGTTCACTTTCGTGAATCTTTAGTGTATCCGAGCCTGGTTGATAATTGTTGAGAGGTGAGGGAAATATGTTAGTTTCTGCTACATTCAAACTGGGAAGGTTATAGTTCAACCACTTTTCTATATCCTTCAAACCATTTTCTGCAAAATGATCTACTTGTGTTATTTAGAACACATTTCGACAGATCTAGCTCATACTATATGCAAAAATCATACTTATTGAAGTTTTCAATGATGAATGAATCATGAAGCATGGCTTACCGCAGGGTTCTGTTCTGAGACCGTTATCGTTCACCATTTATATTGATGACCTATGTTTTCATATGATGAAGAATTGCCATGTTGTCCTTGTTGCTGATGATACAACCCTTATCAGCTCTGAAGACAGTACTTTACGTCTCCTCCATAATGCAGAACAGAGCTGATCAGGGAAGCAGAAGCTTGGTTCTCTGTTAATAACCTTCAACTAAATAGAAATCAAACACAAAATCGTATAATTTCAGTAATAATCAGATGACGACAGAAAATCATTGAACTACTTGGACTTGATATAGACGATTGCCTGAATTGGAAGAGCCAACTTGGCAAAAAACTTCCTAGTGTTTTATTTCTGCTGAGAAATCTCAAATGCTACCTGAATTCAGGAGTGCTGAAAGAGATTCATTTAAGACTCTTATATTCCTTGATCAGCTATGGCACGATTCTGAAGCATAACTCGATTAGTTCTATAAAAAAATTCAGGCTCCAGAAACGAACAATCAGCATAGTTGCAGGGTACTAAAGATTTCACCACTTCCTTGTATTCACATACTTCAGAGCTTGACTTGAATTCATTTAGGAAGGCAAATCATACTCAATATTACTACAATTTTGTTTTGGTAGTTCACGAGAATCTTGCCTGACTCGGTTCATACTTGCTTCAGTGTAGTTTTTCACTAACTTTCGACAGCAACTCCATTCGTACTCTAGTCAGGACCCCCCTCGTGATCGCGCCTGTCCCTTTCACTAGTTTCTTCACCTCGTAGATCTCGGTTTGCTGTTATAACCAATTTCCCCGTCTCGGTAGCATGATTCTATATCATTCCATTTATTTTCATTTTGATGTTCATAAGCTCGATAATTTGTTGGCGTGGATATTCGATCAGATTTCCTTCAACACTGAAAATTTGCAGATTGTGTGATTTGTACAATTGTTCAATATTGTCGAGCTTATTGATGATCACTTTATTATCATCGAAAAACTTCTTGTTGGAATCAATGAGTGATTCAAGATGAATACTGTTAGTTTGTTTCAGGTTCATTATTTTCTCCTGAATGTTCACTAATTCTCGATCGAAAACTTTGGGTTTCTTCTCAAGCGAGTTGGACACAGCCTCGGATACTACATCCGCGTTTTCATAAATACATCGAATCGAAATTATATTCAGATTTTTGGAACCTTCTGCACGGGGGCTAAAAATTCCGTCGACGAAGACTCCTCAATTCCTGGAACGTTTTTCGATTTCTATTGCTTCGCGAATCATTCTGGAATGGAGTGTTTCTACTGTGGCAATGGTTATCGTGTTGTTGGAGTCAGTTTTGTGTCTGGTTCCTTGGTGATGTTTGAAGAGGGTAGAAGTTATGTCAGAGTTACTTACTGCAAGTCCGTGTTCTTATAACTTTCCATCTGTGAGTTCAATGGATCTGTTGATGAAAGAGTTCAGTACGGCAGTCTTTCTCAACCTTTCCGCATTCGCGACCCACTATTTCGAATTCATTTTAACCACGCCCCCCTCCCATGAGTTTTACTGATATCCATAAAATACTATACTACTACTTGAAAATCACTTTTGGTCTGACATACTTCCATTTACTCCGACTTGAATACTGATCCGTTTGAACCTCCCATCGACCGTCCGATCCCTGATCCTGCCATAATTACTAATGAACCCTTAAATCCCACCAACCTTCAATCCTCGATCTCCAGTGATGAAACCCTGTCCAAGTCAGTTGTAGAGGAAGACTACCAACTGGACGACGACTATTCTCTTACTGTTTGAAACAGTCCAAACAGCAAACCAGAACAGAACTAGTGAGTGTTGGATTTGGAAATATTTCCAATTGAGACATCGAGTGGATATTCTATTTGATGTCTTAGGGATATAAACTATGTAACATGGCGAATTCGAACCCTAAATCAAGCATAACTGTAATATATTCAGTTGATTACAAATATCAGTTCCACACGTTGTGCTGAAATACATTCATACATAAGAATGTCAGCGATATAATGGGAGTGAATAAAATATTGAGGAACTTGGGTATTATTGTAGAGATATTTAAGTTTGACTGAATTTTGATATTCCTGTCATACAAATTGAAATTGTGATTTCTATGTAACTCAGTGCCCGTCTTGCCATATCGGCCCAGGAGTAGCTGCTTCAGATGGACTCAACCTTTGTGGATGAATCGAACGTCTCTGCACGATATACACGTACCTGTCAACAGGGAGTTTTTGTAATTTTTCTTTAAATTTTACGTCTTCACTTGATCAGTTATTTCCAGTCTTTATCTTTGAAAAACCCACAG
Organism: Zygogramma bicolorata; assembly: GCA_032362365.1. Taxonomy (NCBI): domain Eukaryota; kingdom Metazoa; phylum Arthropoda; class Insecta; order Coleoptera; family Chrysomelidae; genus Zygogramma; species Zygogramma bicolorata. Next base: position 95,134 of record JAVJAQ010003354.1, on the reverse strand, counting down.
AACGAAACAAAAGAAACTACGATAAAGTGGTACCAGCGACAGAGTACAAGGAAACAAACCAAGATGAACAATCTGGCCATAGTATCCATTATACCTGAAATTTCAGTCTATAAATGGCCTGTTAATATTTTCAAATCCTTTTAAGGAATGATCTGTTGTTATAATGTGTTTTAATACATTCTTTGATGACAAAAGTGGATCTTTTTGATGACATGTTTTTTTTTCATTGAGATCATCCATTGTTATCATTTCTCGAATATATCTTCATGTTCTGATTGTTTTTTCATTCCCAACAATGGACAGTTTCTCGCATATTTCATCGCAAAGATCATATCGTCGTAACATCGAGAAATACAAATCACTGCGATTTTGAAAGATATATCTTAGCGACATCTCCAGATACATATCGTAGAGACATCGAAGAATTTTTAACTTGAAAGGGGAAAAAACATCGCTGCGATGTAATTGCGTTATTTCGATTAAAAACATCACACACACATTTTGACATGGACGCGATATCGTGACGATGTCTCAATGTTTGCTGGGATAGGTCGTTTTTCAAATGAATATGAATGTGAATATGTGACACGTTTTCAACCATCTATTATTACTTCCATTACAATGCTTCCATCTATTATTACTTCCATCACTCGTCGCCATATCACATACAATAATGAAAGCATTCTGTTAGGTTGCTTCTGAAGCATATCTTTCTGAAGACCTACCCCAAAAAACACAATTTGAAATAGTTCTGTTATATCTCCGATCTCGGTTAGGGTAGGTGTGAAAAACCGTTTATCGCACGCCTCCAAGTAATAAACCCGAACGATATTGTAGCCTATCTTTCGATCAATATTTTACCGATGCAGGAAGCTTAATTATTTTAAAGCATCGTAATCATCTTCACAACACTAGTGGCCTATTTCTCTGGGACGGAGAGTAATTAAGATGAAATCTCAAAAATGATTACTAAACGTTTTCCACAATACAAGAGATGAGATTGGTTCATTTTCATATTTCCCCCCAAATATAGTTACTTTTTTATACCGATCTTCATGCAATGTGATAGGCTTATATTTATGCCATTTTTTTCTGTTTTCCCAATCAATAATATATGGGGGACCGCATTATCAGATTGGAATAATAGTCCCTAAGAGCTTCGACAGGGAGGTAAATTGTTTCGAAAAATTAAAATCTGAACTTTATTGGTTCTGATCGTATCATTTAAATACTTAATTACAACCGATGGCGATATAATAGAGACAGACTTCTTCGAAACGATATTGGAACCGCTCACCTATCATTTAGTTATATATCATTTAATCTTCGATTTCTAAGTGGCCATTGCGTTGGTTTTTTTCATGTGTTCGGATTCCAGTTTCAAGATGGCAGTCACATTTTAGAAATTTATCACACATGTCTGAGTTATGTACGGGAGACGTATTGAAACTGATTACCATAAAAAATGTATATACTCTTTATGGAAAAACGATGTTACTCGTTAATATAACAGGCTTTCATATTGAATGAAAATATAATGATGGAGGTCCTCATTCAGCAGAAGACAAAAATATGACATTAATGGATTTGATGAAATGTATACTTCTTTGTGAAAAAAATACGAGGTGTTAGGCAAGTCTTAAAGAAAAATGCTCTCTATTTTTCAACCTGACCTCATGAATGTTAAAAGAATCAGTTAATGAACTCTCAAACTGTCCGTAGTTATTCTTGCAGTTGACTTTCGCATTACTTAGGTATTCAAGATTTCGAGAGGAGCTGCAGAAAGCGGCATTGAGACCAGGAACAATTTCTAGACAATCACTAGAACGTATATTGAAAACAGTCATAATTCCAATCGAGTAACACCGTGAATTGATGCACTCAAGAGGTGATAAACGAATATTTATTTCTGTAGCTCTTTTGGTAATTCAACATATTCGATGGTATATTACATTTATTCATAGAACGAAAAAACAATGGGCGTCGAGGGTAGGTTCCTCACGAACAGGAATGTGTAATATGTCTATATGTGAACATAAAAATATGCCGAATTCAAATGGAGCACCCTATATGTTCTATCATTTCTGAATTAATATATATATATACATATACATATATGTATACATTTATTTGTCCACCATCAGTCACATGAATGAAATATAGTAATTATTTCTTGGAATGGAAAATAAACACAAAGGTGCTAACCGAAGTTTTCACTTGTTAGTGAGATGAAATAAAATAAAAATTTTTAACCTACGGGTAAAACATTTGTACGCTTCTGAAAATCTAAATTGAGATATAAAGCTAATATAAAATATATATTTTATATATATTTATTTATATATATTTTGTATATACAAAACAATTTCATCTCATACGCGACGGTTGATGAAAACATTCCATAGCCATTTTCAACACGTCTACACGCATACTCTTATACGTGCACATGTACATGTGAACATGCACATATATATGAGATCAATCCACCAAGTCCCGAATGATTGTTCGAGTTGAGATTTTTATTTATTGCATCAGTTTTTTTTAAGTATTATTCGTCCTACACTCGTGAATGGCTATTGGTAAGTTATTATATAGTTTCGGACCCAAATAATGACAGCTTCTCTGCCCAATTCATTTTAGTGTACGAGGCCTTCGGAAATCGACGCATAGTCTGGTATTGTAATCATGAGATATTCTTACCAGTTCATTTTTATATCTGAATTGTCTCAAAATACTATTCCTGAAGTAGAGTTGTCGCAAATCCAACATTTCAGACTCTTGTTACAAACGATCACTTGGATATCTCGAATCTTTGGATAACATCAGTTTTAGAAAACGCCTCTGGATAACTTCAAGTGGCCGAAGGTGAGATTTAGGTCCCCCCCCCCCCCCAGCCAAGTAAACCATAAGTGAGGTGACTCTCTATCAGGCTATGATAAATAATTTTCCTTTGGTTGAGGTTTACGATGTCCTGTAATCTATAAAACTTGTATAAAACAAAGCGCTATATTTTTTTAAACAAAGTGTATATGTTGGTCCCAGCGGATATGTGAATCAATCATTATTCCCAGATACTTGTAATAGCGAACTGTAGATATTTCCATACCATTAGGCAGCGAAAATCTTTGAAAACTTGGCATGGTAGATTCATAGGTGCTAAAGGGTAGTAAATGTGTTTTGTTAATGTTGATGGTAAGCAGTCTATTATCGAAATAACTTTTTATTATGGAAAAATCACTTTCAACGTCCTCATTCAACTTGTTCCAAGTTTCTCCCTGGTAACAAGCAGCCGTGTCATCTGCAAAACTAATAATGTTCCCTCTACTCTGGGTTAAAAATAGGTCACTTAAGTTTATCGAGAAAATCGTCGGTCCCAAAACTGTGCCTTGGAGCACGCCACACCCTATTGTCCTACAGTCACTAGAGGTCTCGTTTATTCTGACACACTGCTTTCGGTTTTCAAGATAACTTGTGAATAATTTGAGACAGTTGCCCCTTACTCCGAGATTGTGTAGTATCGTAAGTAACATGGTATGACTCACGGTATCGAACGCCTTCGCTAGATCCACAAAAATTGCCAGACACGGCTTACTTTCATCCAGGGCTCCATATATACAATTAGTTGATTCCATTATTACATCCTCCTTGACTTACCCTCTCTGGAGCCGAATTGCATATCAGAAAGCAGCCTATTTGATATTTTTTGAAATATTTTTCCAGAGTTGGTGATTAACGAAATAGGTCTATAATTTCTAGGTTCAGTGGTTCCTCCATTTTTATATATTGGTTTCACGACAGAGTTGTTGAACTCTTCTGGAAATTTGCCCACCCCAATACATCGAATAATGATATAAGTGAGAGGACCTGCTATATGAAATGCAATACCCTTCAGAGTTTCAGCTTTTATGTTATCGTAGCCGGAAGATTTGCCATTTCTCAGTTTATAGATGGTTGATATATATATATATATATATATATATATATATATAGAATTATTTGATTTTGTTCCTATGATTCTGTTTCAATCGTTTCAACTGATTTTAGCTTATAAGTCCTTTCCCAAATTTATGAAAGTTTCGTTAAAAATGTTCGCCTTTTTTTCATCATCAAACTAGTTATTTTATTAGTTTCCCTGACACCGAACATTTCATTGATGTTTTTTCTCATTTTTTTTTGCATCTTCAACATTTTGATTAATTTTTGCTTTGTAAAATTAATTCTTCCTTTCTTTCAATAGCTTCGTTAAGGTATTCTTGTCTGTTTTATATTCTTTCTTCAATTGTTCATTTCCAGGATCTTCTCTCAATTTAGCATGCATTTTTTTTCATTTACAGCATTTATTAAAGATTCAGTTATCCAGTTTTTTCGTTTCCTTTCATTACTTTTCACTTTTTTTGTTTTGCAGATTGATTAATGCATGTTTGGATGATTTCTGTGAATTTTTTTGTAGCTAGGTCAACATTTGGGATCCTGTATACTTCGTTCCAGTCGACTTCAGATAATTTTTTCATTAGTTGTTTATCATTTATTTGTTTGACATATCTGGGTATTTCTTCTTTTGTATCATTTTTATTAGGTAAGATAATTTGTACAAGAGTAGAGTAGTGGTCTGTACGTAAAACAACTGGTAGTATGAAGTCAACATTTTCAGATTTAGCGTTAATAAATGAATGGTCAATGCATGATTTCGTGGTTACTTGTACCCTAGTAAAACTATTTATAGCTGAAAGATATCCATATTCACTGAGTACATCCAAGTGATCGTTCGTGTGATTAGAATAGCTGAGAATATCAACATTCACATCTTCGACAATCATTTTATATTGATATTGGTGATCATTATCTCGATTTAGGTAAGTTCTTGAATTTTCAACAAATTCTATGATGTTAGTGGATGGTGATCTATACAGGGCGTGTATCATGAAGTATTTCTTATCAATTTCAACTTTGAGTTTGATTGTATGTGATCCATTGAATTCATTAATACTATGGAGTGATATAAATCAGACCTAATATAAACAACAACTCCGTCATTCTGATTCAGCAGTCCACCATTGTATTGCATTTTAAAGCCATTCATATTGAACACATCTATATTAGGTAAAAATCGAGTTTCTGTTAGTACCATATAATCAAATTCTGATTGAAACTGCTTAATATAAACTTCAAATTCATCTTATGTTTCTTGAGATGCTACGAATATTGTGTAATAACTTGAAATTCTTGATTCCATTATTTATCCTGAATATCTCATTTATTCCTTGAGCTGTATCAAATACATATGTTTCCATTTGTTTCATTTCAAAACTATTCATATATGGATCCATTGTACACTATTTACAGAACCTCGTTTTTCGATTTTTTTTGGGAAAATGTATTTTTGATGACAATTTCTGATCTGACTTTCAGTCCATAAGCTTATACTGCAATTAAAGTCTAGTTTCTTAATGGTAACCACTACATACATGAAGTTATCGAGGCTAAGTTGGTAGTTTGTTTCTCAGAACTCTGTTTCTTTTATTCTTTATTTTTGTTCAGGTGGTTGCTTATATATTTGTTCAAGCCTGTTGGGGGTGTACTCGTTGCTTGGGAGTTTCAACTTGTGGTACCTGCACTCCCAAGTTCATTTTATTTATCTTGGAATCATTATCTGGTTTCTTGTCAAAATCTCCAGATGAATTTGTTTTTACTGTTGGAGTAGGAGGAGCACTATAATTTTTATAGGGAATTTTGATGTCAAACTCTGAGAAAGGGTCTTCTTCTGTAGGGTTTCCCAAGTTCAATAGTATATGGCGCCCCGTACACGTACAGCTTGAAATCTTTGATGTACGCTCTTTGATTTTTTGCACGAGCCTCCTTCTGATACTGGACTAATTTTTATATGAGTTTGAGATATATATATATATATATCACAACCTTTATGGACGCGCAGATAACGGAGTGCTGGGAAGAATTCGCGTGTGACTTTGAGGAGTCAGTTTCATTTGGGTTTCTAGCAAGGTAGTCCAGTCTATGACCATTTTCCCGCATATTTATCCCATACAGCACCGATTCGCATGAAAATTTGGATTCATGATCTACATACACCCTTTTTCAGAATCTACCCTGTGCTGAGAGTTGCTTCCTTCCTGGGGGTGGATGCCACCCCTTCTTGGGGGTGAAAATTTTTTTCTTGGAAATAAGTGCTGAATGAATCACCTTGTGAAATATCAAACTTAATGGAATCAAAAAAATGCCAAATTGTGAGAAAGTCATGATTGCTATTGAAGATTATAACGTACAAAAGTTAGTTGATGATAGATGGTTACAACATGTCCAGAGAACAACTCAGAGACAGAAATAATTCATGAAAACTCACTTTCGACTTTAGAGCCAAGGTGTAGTGCATTTATTAGTACAACAAGAGTATATGCAAGTTCAGACAACAATAGAACTCTGAAACTTCAGTTGTACATTCCTGAAATAACCTATGATTGTTGTGATCTACTCCAGAAGAGAGAAAACATACATACATACTCTTTATTTCCTTTTGACAAATGAACATTGTATAGGAGACGTCAAATTACATTACAACTACTTACATACTACTAAAATACTAATGGGACAAGCATTCATCAATACTATAGAAACTGTTTTTTCGTAAAAAAAATTTAAGACGATATTTGAATGAATCTAGGGTAGCACATTCTTTAATATTTATAGGTAGATGATTGAATATTCTGGGCGCCAAGGAATTGGGAGACTTATAGGCCAGTATGCTTTTAGCAAATGGTATATACATATTATTTTTTTGGCGAGTGTTAACTTCCAAATAACAAGCCAGTGAAGATAAATCACCTGAATCTCGATAAATCAAATATTGCTCAAGAAAAACTGCAAGAATAGGTCAAAACTTTTGATTAAATTATCAATGAACCATTCACCGAAAAACATTGGAGTATTTTTAGTTATATTTGCATGGTACTCATATTTCTTATCATAATTTGGATAATATTCAAATGTTGCATGAGAAAAATATATTTTGGATATTTCACAACAAGCTCCAACTCAGACGACGGACATCACCCAAGAGGATGCTGTTCCCAGATTTTCAACTACTGTAATGTGAAGTCAATGGCATCAAGAAGACCATCGATTCATTTTACCCCATTGTACGATAATGGATCGGAAGAAACTGTCTTCCATACCCCATCATCCACAGTTGCAGAGTCTACATAGAGAAGAACTCCCAAAAGGATTATAATTCTCACTGTATAATCATTGTTATTCCTCATATAATGAACATTGTTTAAATTGATATTGAACTATATTCATTTTGACGATTTCAAAGATATTTATTGTACTCTTTGAGGGGGCACGTGTTACTATGATTTTCATATTGAATTGTTATTAATCATTCTGATATAGTAATCATTCTGATATAATGAAAATTCTCATAGGGAAAGGTGTTACGTCCTCGCAGCCCTTATGGACTCATAAAAAATATAGTTTCTCAATAGTAATATCTCATAGCAACATTGTTGCATGAAAAACAGGAAATGCTTTCTTGGCAGAGTGTTGGCGACGCAGATAACGGAGTGCTGGGAAGAATTCGTGTTTGACTTTGAGAAGTCAGTTTCATTTGGGTTTCTAGCAAGGAAACAAGTTTCATTTGAGTCCTGATCAAATGAAGTCAAAAGCAACAAGTTAGAAGAGTTTCTCGAATGATATAGACAGACAAGAATATATATATATATATAAAGCGTGACCCACGGTCGATGATAGGTTAGACGTTTCTGTAAAACTCCACTTCTCAAAATTCCTCACCTGTTCAATCGATCAAAAATATTTTCAGCATTACGGCGTTGCCACTTCCATCGAAAGTCCTAGCAACTTTACTTTTTTGAATCGAACACCCCGTATATTAATACAATTTTGGAATCGCCCCATTATTTCAATACATTTTTGTTAATAATGTCCTCTACCTATCTCTATCTGTTTCAGAGATAAAAAATAAATTGTGCTAAATATGGTCCAAACATAGCCGTAATTGAACTTGAGTACAATTCATGAAAAGTTAATATTTTGGCGATAGTTTGGAGAAACTCGAAATATTCAAATAACACCAAGAAATCGACTCCATATCATACAGAGCGTGCTAAAATTACTATTATTTCCATTGTGTTATGCACAATGGAATCAGAAGTTCATTTCTTTCCCTGTATATTACTCGATCCCTATACCTCGGTCATCAAATCTCCTTCAAAAGTCGCTTCTTCTAGAAACATTCTTTTTATTAGAATTTGGATTAAGGTAGCAGTGGAATCATCAAGCTTAAAAGAGTTCGGATACTTTTTATAGGTACCTAATTCACAAATAATTTTCGACGGTGTTTCGAATCATCTTCCAAAATGAATTCAAATATCGATTATTCAAACGAAGTTCTTATGAAATTATTCATTACACATGAACAAAGTGATCAAATCATTGTCAGAACTTGTAAAAAATCCAACCAGATGTATCCTGAATCAACACCAATGAACGGGAGGAAGTTTGTAAGGTTACAAAATAATTTCCTTGAGTATGGCTCAAAGTTTCCAGCGAACAACTGTTCCAAAAATCACTCATTTCCTGGTAACAAGTAAGATTTTGTGGGCTAAAACATGTGAAAGTACAAACAATAACAGAATAGGATGATTCAAAATAACAAAATTGTAAAGAAAATATCACATTTTCACACTACAGTACATTCTGAACACTCTGAAATGTTCTTTTGTACGCGACTTGTGGTTGCTTTCTCAATGTCATGGGGATCCAGATCTTCAATACTCTTCACTATTCGTCATCTTTGGTGGGCACTGGAGTACTTTTCACCACTTCTTTCAAAACATACCATAAAGAAGTCAAGGGGCATGAGATCTGGGGATCTCGGTGGCCAATCCTACGGCCCTAAACGCTTAAACCAACGATCGTCAAAGAGTTCGTCAAGTTTCCTGGAATATTCCTGGGTGAAATGAGCCGGCGCTCCGTCCAGTTTGAACCACGAATTTCTATATTCCTCTAAAGGCAAATTTTCGAGGGAATCGGTTACAATCGTCCTTAATATATGGAGATATTTCTCTGCATTCAGTGTGTCTTCATGAATAAAAAAGCTAATTTTATTTTCCTTCAAAATACAGAAAACATTCAGGTCGAATTTTTCTTGAAAACCCATTTTTTTGGAACCTGATGATTTATGATCAGCCCAAAAATCTTCATTCCTTCTATTGAGAATACCATCCCTCGTGAATTTTGATTCATCGCTCCAAACTATTTTTGACAAAAATTCCCGATCTTCCTAATTGTGAATCGAAAGGGATTCACAAAATGCACTCTACGTTCGAAGTATTCTGCTTTTAAAGCTTGAACTTTGGTGAATTTATACGGATGCATTCCGTGATTTTCCGAAATTCGTTGTACCGAAGCATGTGAGCACCGAAATCTTTTTCGACCCTGCGAATGGAAACTTCTGGATATGCATAAAAATATGCCAAAACGTTAACAGTATTGTCCTCATTTGAAGTAACAGGTTTTGGTATTGTTAAAGGCGCTTTTAACATTGAGCCATAGTTGAGGAAATTATATTGTAATCTTACAAACTTCATTGGTGTTAATTCAGGATACATTTGGTTGAATTTTCTACAAGTTCTGGCAATGATTTGACCACACTGTCCGTGTATAATAAATAATTTCATAAGAACTTCGTTTGAATAATCAATATTTGCATTCATTTCTGGCGATTTTTCGAAACACCGGTAATAATCATTTATCAAATACTTATAAAAGTCACCAAACTGTCATAAGCTTGATATTCCCACGGCAACCTATAATCTTTTTTTTTATTATTTTAGGTACAACGTCTTTCAAAATCTCTCAAATAGAAACACTTCCATCAGAACACCTACCAAAATCATTTAGAAAAGTTCACACATGCAGTTTGTGCTTTTGGTTATTATAAATCCCTGTGAAGTTACTGACGATGACGAAGTAGTATTCAGTCCAACTGTACAAAGTCCTTCATGACTAACCAATAATCATGTTCGAAATAACGTGAGTTGGCGTATGTAGTTGGAACATATGCCTTGTAATCCAAAGATTTTGTGTTCAAATCCCATGGATCCTATAATATTTTTTTATTATCAGCAGTGACGTTATACAAAAAAAGTGTATGACACATTTGTTAAAAATGATTTTATTTTGCTCGTGAGTTTGCTCCACTTGCTGACGCTCGTTTTGCAATAATCCCCACTCACAAAATAAAATGCCACTTTCAACACTTGTTGGTAAAACATGAATAACTATGTTTCCACAAAAACGGCTTTATTAAGAAAACTTGATGATTTAGGTATAGAGACATGATATATCATCTCGAATCATTTTTCACCATCTTTCAATATATCGAGTAATATACAGGGGGTTCCATCTGAAAAAATGAACTTTTGACCACTATTATGCACAATGGAAATAATAGTACGTATAGCACGCCCTGTATGATATGGAGTCGATTTCTTGGTGTTGTTTGAATATTTCGAGTTTGTCCAAATTATTATCAGAATATAAACTTTTCATGAATTGAGAGTACAGATGTAGTAAAGTTCAATTAAGGCTATTTTTTGGACCATATTCAGCACAATTTATTTTTTATCTCGGAAACAGATAGAGATAGGTATAGGACATTATTAACAGAAAAGTATTGAAATAGGAGCAATTCTTATAATGTATCAATATGCGGGGTGTTCCATTCAAGGAAATAAAGTTGCTAAGACTTTTTGATGGAAGTGGCAACGCCGAAATGCTGAAAATATTTTAGATCGATAGAACAGGTAAGGAAATGTAAGGCTACTTGCACACACACCGATCTTGGACGGCCGATTTTATACCGGTCGTCCAAATTCCAATAGTGAACCACATGTGGGAATGGGACCTGGCACACACGCCGACCGCTGATCGGTGCCGGTAAAATATCGGTTAGCAGCCGTCTACTGCCACTGCATAGCCGGTATTACTAGGAAGTAGTGGCGTACGTAACTAAATACACGCTTGCACACCCACCGATTGTTCAGCGACCATTCCAATCGACTGCTTGGTGAAATTGTAGATACTAAGTACTACGTTTTGAACTAGTGTTGGTAGTGCGTGCTAATTACGACAACAAAGCAACTGATTATTTGACCGGTAAAAATCTGGTGTGTCTGCAAGCACCCGATACCAATGAAATATCGGCCGATTTTATACTGGCCGTCCAAAATCAGTGTGTGTGCAAGTAGCCTAAGAGGTAAATTTTTCATCGACCGTGAGTGCGCAGGGGTGCGTGAATTTTCCATGACGTTTTTTCTATCTAAGCTATCGACTTGATTATTTCTTTGAAACTATATAGATCAGGCAATGAGCGCATTCTGAGAATATTTTCTTTTATATACAGAATGTCCCAAAATGAGATACAAAACCAAGTTCTGTTTTTTTTTTTGCAACTTTCCACATTTTTTAAATAGTCACTGAATTTTCTATATAATGCACCCCGGTTCAAGTCTTGTGATAGAATATTTTTTCAAGAGAACTTGATCTCTTCTAGAGCTTATTTTCCTTCGATTAAGGGATCATGAGTATTGAAGACATCTAATACTTCTGTGGTTCCATCATATGGGAGAGCTATAATTGAGTCATCCACATATTTTTGATGAGAAAGGCAAAACCTGCAAGACCATGACCAATATGTCAACCATGACCTACATAGCTAGAATGGGTCTAATTGTTGCTTCCATGGACATTCCAAAATTTTGTTTGTAGATTTTATTGTTGAGTGAGTAATATGTATTATTGAATGGAAAGGTTATTAATTCAAAAAAACTATCTTCAGTGATACTGCAACGACTACAGATGCGATTCCAGCTTTTGTCAATGGCTCTCGAACAAACTTCTATTTTATCACTAATACCTCGCTTCGTTTTGATGCTAGGAACATTTATGAAAAATGAAAATGAAGATTTTTTGAAGGACTTCAAAGAGAGCTGCATGAGTTTTTCCCGGTTTTTTGGTTATTTTACGTAGAAACTTTCCAATTTTTGCGTTTGAAAATACCAATCAACTTTCAACAAGCAATAATTTCGTTTGTATGGGGTTGTAATCATCTTGAGTACACGATTTTATTCGTTTTCTTATTAGCTATAATTTCACTCACTACAGGTCTTTCGATTAAACGTGTTTTTTTGACTGAAAATCGACAATTTCACTAGCGAATTAGTCGAAAAGTATTGCCTTTCAGGAAAACTTTATTAAACAAAAGTTGCTTGGAATCAGTCAATCAATTTATCGATTTCCGCACTTATTTTCAATAAAAAATTTTTCACCTTCAAGAAAGGCATCCACCCCCAGGGAAAAAGCAACCTCCGGCACAGGATAGACTTTGAAATAGATGGTAAGTAGAAACTGAATCCAAATATTCATGAAAATAAGCTCTGAGAGAGCTCAAGTTCTTTAAAAAAAAAATTTCTATTACAAGACTTGAAAGTACATGAAACAATATGAATTGTTCGTGACCTGAATTACACTAACTCGAAAAGAAAAGAATTATGTTAACATCTTGTTCGAAAGGCGATACGATGCGGCAGCAGAATCAGCATTTTCTTGGTAAAAGTGTCGAACTCGGTGAGATATTTCCTCCCCCTGAAGATTCAAATATGGAGGGCTAGCGAGGGATTTGAAGTTCTAAATGGTCAATGGTGGCTCGTTGTTTTCCTTCTTTCTCGATGAACAATGTTTTGACTGGGTTTTCCTATATACAACGAACCCAATCGATACGATCGCAGATCCATAAGCGAGGGACAAGTTGGATTGGTTTTCGACTATCATATTTTCGATAGTGTGGAAGTCGTCAAGTTCGATTTCTTTCAAATTTATTGTGAGGTCTTCATCAGGTGATTCGTCTCTGTTCTCATCGATTTCTGAAATAATATCGGTTGGCCAGGTTTAACGAAGTGTTCTTCGTTACTGATATTCTGGAATCCGGTAGTGGTCTGGCAACCTACTGGTATTTCGAATAGGGTTGTGCCTTTTACTGTCACGTTTTCTTCTTCGTTGTGGTTCTTATTTATATTTACTCGTTTCCTGACAGGGTGATTACCCATTATTGGATTCTACGAGTCTAATATAGGATGATTCAGAGAGATGTAGATTTGTTGACAAGTGAAGGTGTTTTTAAGGCTAAGCAGTTGGACTTCGCATGGGTTCTCTTCTCGAAGTTCCTGGGGTTCCATTCCATCATCAAGGTAAGAATGATACTTTTCCACATGATCACGGAATCCTACATACCCCAGCATTGGATAGAGGGTTTCTTGTATCTTCAGCAGACCTCAGGTGTTCCTGTATTTTCCTAGTGGGCTTGTAAATTGTTTTGATGTTGTGCTTTTTCAGGATTTTTCCAATCCGATCTGTGGTTCCCCTCAGGTAGGACAGAAAACCGGTTCTTGTTAGTGGAGTTTCGTCCTTTGTTTTAGGGTCTGGGTTCTTTGTAGTCGTTGGTCGTATTGCTCGTTCTATCTCCCTGTCTTGGTAACCATTAGCTCGTAGAGCGTTTCTTGAATGGTTCATCTCATCATTCAGAGAATCCGATTCCCAAATCTTTTTTGCTCTATCGACCAGTGTTTTTATAACGCCCTATTTTTGTCCTGGGTGATGGTTGAAGTCTCTATGTAGATATCTGTCGGTGTGAGTTGCTTTCAGATATACTTTGTGACCAAGTGTACCGTCATTCCGTCTCGTAACCAACACATCTAAGAAAACGAGTTGCATTTGGGTCGTTTCAACAACCCAAATGCTGGTTACGGTATGTAAATGAGACGTTCAAAATCTGAAATCACGGTGAAGAGGAATTGAAGAAAATCCTCAGCCGCATAAACAATGTGAATCTAAAAATTCAATTCACCATGGAAATAGAACAGAACGGGCAACTCGCTTTTTGTCTTGAATGTCTGCCCTTTAATTTTTTTTCCTTTCCTTCTCTGGTCGTCCTTTTGCAATTTCCGTTGAGTTTTTCATCATCAAGTTCATTTTCAGACACGGGAATGTAGTGAACATCATCTGCATCTTCTACTTCTGAATCATGTTTCTCGAAATTATTATTATCTTGAATGTAATGGTGAATATTATCACAAGTAGTTGAAGGCTCCGCTGGCTTTTCATTTCGAGTATGATTAACCTGTTGGTGCATATAATTTGTATCAGTTTCTACTGGTATTTCTTTTTCATTCACGTCTTTCATGTCTGTGATAGAATCTGCACTAGATGTTTTTGGCAGGTAATTATTTTTTTCAACGTCGTGTAATTGAGTTGAGTGAACTAGGTCCATAATAATTACTGGAACCTCAAGTAAAACTCCATCGTAGTTTACACCTGGTGAAACGGTCGGTAATTTATCTTCAAATATACATTGCATATTTTCGATATCGAGCAGTCCTTCCTGAATATTGAGTGACTCATCAAGTAGTGCGGAAGAGTCATAAAGGGGAGAAATATGTCAAAATCTAACAAACAGTTTCTTTACAATTGTGTATAAATAAAACTAGAGGGAAATATCAATAATAATAAAATTCACTAACCCTTTTGGTATCTTTAATTTCGGGTTCCTGCCGTTTGTGTTCTGCTGCAAAATTTAATGCCAATTGTACCAATTTTCTTCCGCGATTCATAACTCATGTTGAAAATATACCGTCAATACACATGTCGATAAAACACTGGTGCCGTAAATGATGATGATCATTCGCCTTCTATAGATAAGTGATTACTGAACATATTATTGACCTGCGAATACAACTCCAGACAAGTGTGAATGTGAAAAAAATTGTGCATTCCTTCATGAACGAACATAAACGAAAGTAACCAACAGTATAACTAGGAAGTGAACAATAATCAGAAGAGAACCAAGTCACAAGGAGGAGTACAAGCGACATTGCTACTGGTTTTATTGAATATCTAATCGGAACCAGGCGTTTAGGTCCTTTCTGATTTATTCCGTATCTGCAATGATCCACTTAGGTCCCAATGCAAAGTTATTTTTTTAACGTTAATACACATCTGGCGCTTGGTTCTGTTGAGAAACATGACCCGAGAGTACTTATTTGTCGTATAGTGTATTAACAGTAATAAACAATGTCCATATCGGACCAAAATCTTTAGGTATAAAAAAACTAACCCTAGCTTTGTTTAAATTCAATTCTGGTACTACCCTTCAAAGGTCCAAGACTGTTTGGATGACGCGTTTTCAACTCCAAAATCTGCTTATGATTTTATTTTTTTTAATTGTTTGGGAGTTTTCGAGTAAGTTTGGCAAAGGTAGGCAGCATCGATAGATTTGTGTCGGCACATCGAATAATATTCTCTTATTTTATGCTGTTAATTGCAGGCCACATCATCGAAAATGAATATGGAATTTTCTTTTGCTTCAGCCGGATCGATTATTCCATCGTTGCATTGGTTTTGCCGCACCCGCTCGAACCACAGAATATTTCACGGAAAGAATCAGGCAACAGTACGCCATGTTTGCTTTTTTTTTAATATTTACGAAATCCAAGTTTTCTATAGGTAGTGGAGTTGTCTGTTGAGTAACCTTTATGATGTCTCACATTCAACTACAAATACACAGCCTGCGAAAGCGTCTAACGCTTCGTTAAAAGCGTCTAACGCTCCGTTAAAAACACACATATATATATATATATATATATATATATATATATATATATATATATATATATATATATATATATATATATATATATATATATATATATATGCCGAGGGTCACAGACCGAATTGGAAAACTCTTTAGGAAACACAACATAAAAACGGTTTTCAAACCCACCAGAAAGATACAACAAAGCCTCGGGTCGGCTTAAGACAAAAGAGATCCACTGTCAGCAGCAGAAGTTTATCGCATACCGTGCACTTGTGGGAAGGTATACATCAGTACCACCAAAATATCTAGGGGAACTAGGAAGAAAGAGCATGAAGGAACCAGCAGATTAGGGCAAACTGACAAGTCAGCTGTGACGGAACACACACTCAGTGAGGGGAAACCACAGGATTCTGTTTGACAACTCGAAATTATTGCCTCCAACCAGGGATACCATAGTCAACTGATACGGGAGGCAATAGAAATCCGCAAACACACGGATAACTTCAACAGAAAAGAAGAAGCTGGTCACCTCAACCGTATATGGAAACCCATTCTAAGAAGATCAAAAATAACAAAAAACATGCCTGCAGGTAGTCCGGCAAGTAATGCTGGTGATACTTCTCCGAATCCAGTAATTACGGCAATCAATATTACTGAAAATTCTCCGAATCTAGGAAAAGTATTTATCACCCCAGGCTACCTGAAGTCATATAAATACGCATCACGAAGTAGTAATACCCAGTCATCGAAGTCTAACTCAAGATGTATGAGCCTCTGAAGAAGCTAGCCACTCGCGTCAGTGAAACGTCAGGAAGAAATTCCAAAAAACGACGACTTTCAAACCCGAACCAAAGTAGTGATACTGACTGTCTATAATCGTTAGACATTTATTCTGTTCTAATGTGAAAGTATCCGTGTGTATGATTTCAAACGGTTTGGTGGACGAAAGGGTGACATTCATTTCAATTTTTACAGGGTGTCGTTCGTATCTGCTTCTCAGGAATATTTTGCATTCGTTTATTAATGTTTGTATCGAATTTTTCATGGATAATATCTTTCTTTGATATGTTGGAGAGTTTCGTCTATTCCTAGATGGTTCTTTTTCAATACATGGTAATTTTGGATGATTTCTTGCAGATTATCTTTGTAAATAATATCAGTGAGTTTTTCAGTGCATTTCCTGAGTTTTAAAGAAGATAATTCGAAGGATTCTCGTGAATGATTCATATAGACCAGAATCGTAAAAATTTTGGTAATTTTGAAATTCAGGATTGATATAGGATTCAAAAAATTCGATCACCTCTCTCTCGAAGTTGGAATTTGGAGGTGAAATCGGTCCTTTTCGCCGTTTCTATTATGGGTATTTCGAGAGTCGGGTTACGTTCGGCGTTAGAATCAACGGTTTGATCATTTTCATTTTGAGTCTCTTGGTCGTCGAGTTCAATATTTCTGTTGTTTGGGGATTGTTCCATGTCATCGGGGGGTTCAGTGTTTTGGAGTTCAGGGTCTGGTTGAAATTGGGTCGAAATGTTGTGTACATCATTTCTGGTGTTTTCTGGTGGTAGGACGATAGTTTGGTTATATAAGTCAATCGGAGGATTTTTGGAACTGGGCTTGACAAGATTTGTGAAGAGGTCTTATTGCTTTTCGTTATATTTGTCGGTTTCTTTCAAAATTTCCTCAGTTTGATCCCAAAAGGGGTCTTCAGTGTATATTTCGATTCTCGATACTGCGTTTGTATCAAAGGTACCTTTCTTATATACGTTATAGTTACATTCGTCCAATTTATTCCGCCAACGAGTCAATATGGAGTAGTGAATAGTCAGCCACGATATTGATTTTTCTGTCAAAAATATAGGATTGAAAATACTTGCTGAAAGCTCTTTCTCTATGATTGAATAATTCTGTTCGGAATCATTGAGAGAACGAAATGCGTAGGCAATGGACAAATCTTACCCAATTGTGAAAGAACTACTCCCAAGGCATCCGTAGTGAGGTTGAAGGGTTCGAGAAGTCCGGGTATTGCAATATTGGTTCATTTATGAATGAGTTTTCGCAAGTTACGAACATGTTACAAATTCCTGGTCATTAACTATTTTTGACCCACCATTTTTTCAGACATTCAGTTGAAGGTTTGGTTATTTCCGTGAAATTATTGATTAATATCCGATATTAACCTAGTAGTCCTAAAAAACCTCTCAATTATTTCCGTAGTTTTGGAATTGGAAATTGTTTGATTCACAACATGACTAAGATAAGCGACTTTACTGCTCAAGAACTCTGATTTATACAACTAGATTTTGAAATTTGAATCCCTGAGCCTCTGAAATACATTTGTTAATCAATATAATCCATCATTCTTCGCAAGGTAGTAGGAGCATATTTGAGCCTGAATGGCATACGAATAAACTCGTAGAACCCATTTTCGGTATTGAATGCTGTCTTTTCTATATCTTCCTTCGCCATTTTAATTCGATGGAAGCCACTCGCTACGAGCGTAGAGAAGTATTGACACCTACCAAGTTTGTCTAACAAATCGGTTATGGTAGGTAATGGGTATTTGTCATCTACTGTTTTATTATTCAACTGTCTGTAGTCGATGACAGATCACCATTTCTCCTCACCAGAAGCATCAAGCTTCTTAGGTACTTCCCAAATGGGTGAGGACCAGGGCGAGTTACTAGGCTGAATGATTTTTTTTTTTGAGGGTGAACACTTTTTGTATCTGTTTTTCTACCTCCTCTTTATATATAAAGGGGAAGCGATACGATCCAGATGAATGTTTTTCAACGTGTGAGTCGCGACCTCCTGGGGGTCGCGATGCTTCTGTAGGAGGTCGAATGGGCTCGAGGTAAATACCTCGATTTTGATTAATCGATTCCTCCCTGCCAGGATCTGTTTTTGCTACATTGAGAATTAAATCTCTTTCTGAATTTAAGCACCTTGGTAGTATGTACCCATGCTCGTAAATTGACTAAGTCATCAATTGGCTAAGTTTTCAATGAAAAATAATGTGTTTAACTTACCTAATTATGTATTTATATCAGAATTCCAATCATGCAAACACATCAAAATGATGTATGGATTGACTTTTTCTAACATGATATACATGAAAAAAGGGAGAGGTGGGGGGATCGCAAAATATGGTTTCATACTATGGGGGTCGTGTCATGAAAATGGTTGAAAAACACTGATCTAAATTGAAGGTGTTTCATTCGATTGGTAAAGGTTGATGGCATATTTACGTGGTAAAGTATATTCGGATATTCCAAACAACTATTCAAGATTGCATTTTTTCTCGTCGTTTATACGATCAGTTCGAAATTTTTGTCTTGTTCTGGACTACCAACAATAAAATTCAAACTTCATTTTGGATTTCCTGTCTATCAGATTTCTCGACAAGTATTGGTTTGGAGAAATCCAAAGTTACTCTTTCGGCAGTATTATCCAGAATTGTAGTGATTTTTGGCAATAGTGATTCTTTCTGGTATTGCACAATATGGGAATGGGGAATAATGATTTCACCATCTGCTATTGAACTTTTGATTTCGATGATCTGTTGTGTCCTAGGGTTCACTAAAATGAGGTCCAGTTCTTGTTTTGTTTTTAAATGAAAGTCGAATTCCAGTATGAGGAGTCACCAAATATCCTTTGCTGAAATTGATGGTAGCTTGTAGAAATTTAAGGTCATCGAGTCCAATGAGACCATCAAACACGTTATGGAGTTTAAACAGGAACAATTCCGAGTTATATGTTTTGGGCAGTTCAAAAATTCGTGACGCGGGTATTGAAGAACTAAATTTATGCGTGGATTCTTGAAATACTGTCGATACTATGAAAGGTTCGTTCAAAATCATATTTGGAAAATATTTGAAAGCTATATTTGAACCAATAAATGATTTTGTTGATCCAGAATCGTTTATAATTTTGGCATTGATTTCGTGAAATACAATCTAGGATAGCTCGTTTGGTTGAGTATTATCAAATAAAATTATTTGTGGCTCGACTCCTGGTCCTGAGGCATTTCTATAAAATTTTCATCATAGTTTCCAACATTCAGATCAACATCTTGTGAATCTCGAATTCTTTCAAAGTATTGTTTATTTTCATAACAATATCAATTCATCTTGAATTGATTGGGAAATTGATCACTTTGATAATTATTGGCAATTTTCTGATGGATTCCAGTGTTGAAAAATTCCCCTGAACCGAATGTTCTTTGAGGTTTGATATTATTGTTGGTATTTTTTGTTGAAACACTTATAGGAATTGGCCTGTATGATTGATTCTGATGTTGATATGCGGTTGATGATATTTGCCTTGAAACTTTAGCTGTAAGTAATTCTCGTTGATACGCTCATTGGTGCTGGTTTAGGAAAATTTTGAGTTTGATTTGACTTGAAAATGTTTTTTTCTCAGGTTGTTTAAATACTTGGGCGTTCGAGAAATATCGCTGTATATCGAATATTTGTCCTTGGTTGGATATTTCTATTAATTATTCCATAATTACATGGTAAAGTTATGAAAAGTTGAATAATTCGCAAAGTCTATCAAAATATTTCTTGAATTGTTTTTGTGAAAAATTATCTCAGGCTATGACTGTCGACAGGCGTGATATTCGGTGGATTTTTTTTTATGAGTACATAGTAGAATTTACAGTAAACATATTTTCAAATATATTGGCTTTTTGTTGGGCAGAGGTGGTTTGTGATTCATCTTCTTTGATTGAAGGGAGAAATGAACTGAAAGTGAAATTTTAGGTGACAGCTTTAGCAAATGTCCAAAACGAACGAGAACCGTTTGGATATTCAACAAAGTTTTCAACGAATTTTATGATTAGGAGCTTCTTTAGTAGCTTCAATTGTTGCACTACACCTATTTCTTGGGTTAACATACTCAGATCTCGTCAAAACTGGGGTCTTGGGGCCAGCGATTGAATGCCGCTTGTTTGGATGTACCAGCCTTAGAGCGGCTTTTATTGAACCATGGTTTCTCAGACTATGGTTTCTTTGTACTACTTGAAATTATTGTTTCCATTCCCAGAATGATGGTATCAAATATTTCTTGGGCAAATAGAGTGGGATCATCAGATGAAAAACAGACCCTTCTCAATCAGAGAAAAATATTCCGTCCCAGTTTTATGACTTGTAATGCCAGATACGACGTGCGGGTGATTTACCATTCATTGGAGCCAAATACGAACAAGATGTTGCAATCAAAGTGTGATCAGAATCACCCAAAGGGAGAGTGAATTTTGATCTGACAGATATCAGGATGAGAAGTGAGAAACAAGTGCAGTGTATTGGTTATTCCTATCAGGAATACTAGTGGGTTGATCTATGAGTTTTTCCAGATCATCAGTAATAGCAAATGCCTCTGCTTTTCTTCCTCTTTCATCTGTTCTATTCGAGGATTTGAGCCATGAAGAATTATGTATATTAAAATCACCCAATATGGTGACCTCAGCAGTTGGATGGTTTTCTTTGATGAAGTCGATTTTTTCCGATAGAAATTCGAATAGTCTGTCAAAAGAGTCATTGTTAGGTGATAAATAAAGCAACAGACAAATTTAGTTTGTTGATGATTGACAAGCCCAAGCCACATCACGTCGAAATCTTTCGGTTCCAATTCCAGGTATTAATATACTATTAGACAATAATTATTTCCGTTCGAAAGAAATCCACCTCATACAACCGATTGATTGAAATCATTTTTATTAGAGCAGAATAGGCAAATTGATTGAAACTAATTGTTCGATAGATGAATCAATTAAAAATGAATGCAAGATCATCAATTTTAGTCAAAAGAGCCATCAAGCTCTACGATCTTCCTGTGAAAGAGGCGCAACAAATTTTAAAAGCAAAAATCATGAGAAGCAAATTTGGTGGGGTCGTTTTGCTGGAATTGAAGAACAAAATTCTATTCCTGCCAGCTAGAGTCACGGAAGAATATTGCCAGCATTTTGACGAAAAAAAAGACTCAGTAGTTTTCGAGGGGCTCATCGAGGTGAGCAAAGCGAATCCTGCCGCATCATTCGTCATAGTAGAACATCAAGGTGAGCTATGTATAATTTCACCAACTATTCTCTGCTTTGAATATTCAAAAAAAAATTCAATTTCAACTTCGATTCTGTAGAAAAATATCAGCCATTCCCTGTATTTATTTTAAAGAGTGTTTCTATTTCAGCTATGCCATTCTCTGCTTTCATTTAGTCTAAAAAATATTTTTATTCCTTCCAGATACAAATCATTCACAATTGAAGACTCCAATAAAAAATAGTTTCATTATCACTACAACAACTCTGTAAACCACAAGCCTTTTCATCTCTGCAAGCCACCAGCCCTTTCATTCATCTCTGCCAGCCATGTCATCCTACCACAACAACTTCGCACTGCCAGCAACTTCACATCAACAGCTTCATTTTCTTGGTGAGTTACATTCAGTTTTGGTAAGATGGAGAATTTCAAAGTGTGGAACGATTGTTAACAATTCAGAAGAGCACCGACCGTGAAAATATCTATAAAAGAGAGACAAGTATTTGACCTTTCCACGATGCTCCAATGAAGTGAGTGAGTCAGTGAGCAAAGAATCACCAACAAGATGGACTGATTCATGATTTCTTTTCGTTTTTTAGGAAGCTAGTCTCGGCGCACTCGTATCAACGTTGAAGGTGGAAAATCTAAAAATCGTTGAAATAGAAGTCATTTGGATAATGATTAATTTAATCTCTTGAATGAAAAGAGAGTATTTCCATTTGATTATATTGAAAATTTGAATAGACTAGAAGAGACTGAACTGCCGATCAATAAAAATGACACTTACATTTCAGACAGTGACTATACTCAGGCTGAAAACGTCTGGCATGAATTCGACATAAAAACACTAGGAGAATATAGAGACTTGTATATAAAACCGATATTCTTCTGCACAAAAATTGTATACATTCTGCGTGGTATTTCACTTTTCCAGGCTACACTTGGGATTGTATGCTAAAATTCACCTGCTGTGAATTGCGCGCATTGGAAGATGTAGACATGTTGATATTTGTAGAGAACCCTATATGGAGAGGAATATCGATTTCTTCACTTAGATACAGTGAAGCTTGCAATAGATTTATGACAAATTATGACTCTAAGAAATCATCCAAGTACCTTCTTCACATTGACGTGAATAACTTGTATGAGAAAGCTATGTGTAAGCTCCTACCATACGACTACACTTGGGTGGACGATACCACCATTGACATTACACAAATACCAGACGACAATCCTTTTGGTGATATTCTCCAAGTCGATTCAAAATATCCCGACACATTACACTATATAGATAAAGACTTTCCCTTTTACCCAGGACACCGCCTCCCACCCAATTAAAAAAACCAAATTTGTTAACGACATTACACAGAAAAAAAAAGTATACACTACATTCCCGAAATTCAAAACAAGAACTCGAATATGGACGTAGACTGACAAAAATACACGAAGTCATACAATTCAAAAAATCGGCGTGGCACGTCAAGTGGAGCACTCATCTTGGGGCTGCAGCTGCAAAGGACACGAGGGGAGGGGAGTCTCCACATATAGAACAGTGATAGTCATGACACAAAAGGAGTAAGATCATTGAGATGATGGATGAACAGATTATGTACAAAGGGATGGAAGAAGATGATGAAGATATGATTCTTTCATATTATATGAAATTGTTGTGATGACGTTTGCCGTTATTTACTTTAACCAAATCTACAGATACATCCGATTACCCACCCAACAATCAATACAATATTCCCCAGGTTGATAAAAAAGTCGTAGGCCCGATGCAAGATTAAGCAAACGGTGAAATTATCACCCATTTGTTGGGTCATGGTCGATAATATACACCTACAAATCGCAGGGTGGTAAAGTCACCAAAAAGTCGAAGAGGGTTGTAAATGGCGTTGTAAGTGGCGTTGTTTCTCCGCCCATAAGGTGTATGCTATTCAATAAAGTAAAATCGTGCTGGGTCCGCACGATGATAAGCGTGAATTGATTGCAGATTCATTTGACACGTTTTCTTGGGATCACTATAATTTGAAAAATAATGTTTGAACATTTTCTTTTTAGTTCGAATATGGTTAACATGACAACTACTAGAAAATTCAGTCCCCGGACTTAGGCAATATTTAGCTGTAAACGCAAATTATTTTGGTGTTAGTAAACATTCAAAAAAACAGAAGTGAAGTTGAGAATCGAGATATGGTATTCCAAATACGAAGATACCTACTATTTCATAATTCCTCAAGAATTCAATGATGCTCAGTGTGAAATGTATTACAGAACTCAAAAAACAGGTGAAACGAAATCATATTTTCATTCATTCACAAATCAATATGTTGAAGAACAAAAGATTCAAAGCTCACTCCAGGTATGATTAAAATTCACCATCTTCCCAAATGTGATAGTAACCACAATGTTTTATTGGTACACATTCATTATGCATTAGTAATATTGCAGTTACGTTTCTGGGCAAATATACCAATTGCTTAAAATATCTGTTTTATAGGCATAAAACAGATATTTTAAGCATTCAGTTTTTCCATTCTCAGGGGAAAGAAAACACAAAAAGTGGATTCACCAATTCACCTTGATTTTGTTTTTCAGTTTTGCAAGGGAAGATGAAGTTTCTTGTCAAATCCTGTTCAGTTTTTATTGTTAAATCTGGACATATTTTTCTTAGTGCTGATGACGTATTAATGTGAAGAAAGTTTTCTGATTGAGATTATGACTTATTGAAACCAAATTGGTCAAAATGTTCATTCATTTCATAATTTTTCATTTGTGCATCTGTATAATAGAAATATGTTATTGAACTTATGCAATTGATTGTACTTTGAATTTTTCCGTGAAACCTCTCCTGTTGTTCCGCTGACCTCTGTTCCTGGTAAAACCTGTGAATCCATATCCGTTTCACCTGACCCTACTCCACAACATGTGATGAATTTTGAGAATCCTCAACCTGAATTTAATACAAGCCTGTTTTTCTCAATAAAAAATGAAGATGGTCTGATTGATCTTCCCAATAATTGGAGTATCCATAAATTGGAAAATCGTATAGTATTTTCTAAGGTGTCCATTCAAGAAACTGGCATGCCCTACCTAGAGAGATCAGTAGTTCTCACAAGTGCAACTGTTGAGGCTTTTGCAAAAAATAAATCAATTAATATATCGAACTCTTTTATAACTATTGATGAGCTTGAGAATTGTTTGGCAGAAGTAAATTAGAAACAAATATGTAGTGGTCGAAGTAACATTTATGAAATTTTTATTTCTGGCTTTGTAGGTGAATGCATACTTGGCTCAAAGTTGACATATGGATTGATGGTGAGGAGAGAAAAAAAAGGAAGTGCACCATAGCAAAAAGAAAAAAAAATCAACCAACAATTGTACACTAGATAAAGAAAGAAACAGTTGGAATCCATTGTGAGAAATGTTAAAAAAAACTTGTAGACTCGAAAAATATTGATATTTTCATTAAAAACCTGCCCAAGGTCCAACAAGAAATGATGAAAACCTGTGTTGAAGCCAGCCAGTGTGAGGAAACAGGAAAACGTTATACATTTGACTGGATATGTTCTTGTATTCTAATGAGGATCACGAGTCCAAAATTATATGTACATATAAGAGATAACAATATCCTATCATTAAGCACGCTTTTCAGGTGAGTACAAATGATTGATACTGATTTTTTCATTCAGAGTAATTTGTTGGAAAGTATTTTTTTTGAAGCCACTAAAAATTCATTGAATAACTTTGTTTCGAGTAAACTTATTATATCCAACACTCTCATATGAATTGATTGCCGTTACTATGTGGTAGATCATTATTAAAAATGATAAATGAAACAAGTCACAAATATGAGCGGTATAAATATATAGGAAGTATAATTTCTCATTTTTCACTTTTTCATGTTGTACATAACATTGAATATTTATTTTTGAGATTTTGTGCATTCAGTTTCCGTAACTGGAGTTCACATGAAAAACTGAGTTCAAAAGAGTCTAGATGGAATGAAAAATAGATTCAATTGTGGGTAATTCTGGGTTTCCCTTCTGACGAAATGAAAATTCACACAAGTTCTATACTCCTACCATAGCCCTCTTTTCATTTTTAATGTGACATGACAATATCCTCTTGATGAATGAGCCCTACATCAAACTGTAATTAATTACACAAAACTCACTATAGGTCATATCAGTTCATTTTTTTCATTACTTCGCTACCAACTACATATTAAAGTACTCAACTCCTGTGCCAATATAAGCTTCATGTGCCTTTGATATTTTATTGTAATTTGATGTTTCGAATTCAACAGTGTTTTCCTCGCATTGATAGTAAAATTAAACATTTTTTTATTGTGGATTCGAATTATTCCAAGATGAAAAAGTTGGCCTAATTAGATGTTTATGCCCTCCGGCAATTACATTAGTTGTTTGTTTCGTACCAATTTATATTTTATTCTCACGTTAGTAAGTGTTCCATATTTCTATCTCTACAAAATATCATCCAATGTATTATTTTCAGTTGTCCTGACGAAGGTAATAAATTTGCCGAAAGCTTAACTTATATATATATATATATATATATATACTACAGCGCAAAAATGCTAAATGATCTTGGTGATCATGCACTAGTCATAAACCATTCGCTGGTTATGATCTCCAAGCATTGCCTTACTTTTTGAGTGGTGGTGATGTGACAGGGGATATTCTTGCAAAAATAATGTTGGAATGTGTCATACTCTGCGAGAATGCAGGGCTTTTCATTGATGTAATAACTAGCGATGGAGCCACCTGGAATAGAAAAATGTGGAAGCACTTAAGTGTAGAAGACAGCTTGGAACCATGGTGTATACATCCTGTAGACGAATCTCGCAAATTAAGAATGTGCTCTGACTTTCCCTACCTGATCAAATGTCTGAGAAATATCTCGATTCAAAAAAAAATTTAGGGTTTGACATTCACAGTTGATTACCACTTCGAAAATCCTTGAATTATTTCAGGTTCCTGAAGGTTGGGTACTCTTCTCTCATTTTGAAAACCTTGTGCGATATGAAATGAATAAAATATTCAAAATGGCTTTCAAACTGACCGAAAGCCATATTCACCCGAATAATGGCGGAAAGATGAATACAAAACTATCATATCAGGCGAAGCAATGTTATATCTACTGAGTTTACCAAACACATTGTTATGAACAAACTTTGATTTTACAGTTATTTAGCAATACATCGGCAATGGCTTTAAGAGCATATCAATCTAAAAACATACATATTTTTGGAAATGTTGATCCTGTGATAACATTTTGCCAGAGAATCAACAAACTTATCGACATCATGAATTCGTCAAAACGAGATACCGGATTTAAGTTTGATTCCCAAGAATATGAGGTGATTTCAATTTGAACAGTATTCTGAAATCATTACTTGTGTGTCACTTCCAATTTTATTATGGTAAAAAGACATTTTCTATATTTCAATGAAGAACATTTGTAGATTTTGGACATTTTCATTTCAACACTTCAATGAAATCATTGTTCATTCAGAAATGAGAGTTCATTTCAGAAGTGTCCAGTAATGTTAATATGGAAAAATCTACCTGAAAAACAATACTGACGAATAAATTACAGGATCTAGATACATTTCTGATATATCTGGATTTGTGGAAGCAATCTTCTCCAGTGGAAAATTTCCTATCAGAGTTCACCTATGAAGGGTTGAAAGCAACCATATCATGTACTTTAGATCTGACCCAATATTTGTCTAAGCTTGGGTTCAAGTATGTAATGACATCAAGGCTGAACCAAGATCATTTGGAGTTGATTATGATAAATAAATTTCTCTTGAAACTGGTTTGGGTTTCGAGGACGTCGTCTGTAGGAATATTTTCCAGACGTTTCGCCACCGACCTCTGCAGATGCCAGCTACTCGTAGCAGCACAACGTCAAAAAGAAATTCCAGCAGCCATCGGCCTTAAAATCGGAAACAACGAATAGTCAACTAATTGTGTTTCGTCCGCTGTCTTCATTAATTTCAGCACTTTTTTGGGATTATGCGAGCTGCTGGTGGATGTAATACTCATTCAGAGTCAATCCAAATAGGGCGAATATTCCGCTTAATTTCCTTATATTCCCTGATAAAACCACCTAGAGGAAGTAATGTCACTGGAGGAGAAATGATGAAATCTCTCATTGGCATTGGAGACCTGGAAGAAACAAAAAAGAAATTAATTTTTGACCTTGAATTTGAGGAGAATATCTTGGAAATCGAAGAAGACTTCTCAGATATTGAAGAGGCGTTCGCATATTTTTGTGGATATGTTGCTGAAAAAATCAAAAGTAAACATATATGTTCCGAGTGTTTATGCACAATTGTTGGCGAGGGAAATGGAAAATTCAATTCTTTTATAAAAGATAAAAGCAGGGGGTTCTTAACATCTCCCTCCCAAAAACTAATGAGTTTTTTACAAGATGTGGAGATTCCAATTTCTGTATTTGAGAAAGAACTCACAAAAAATAGCTTCTCAGAAATATAAAAAAATTGGCAAATTTCTCTCCGAAACATATTGTGGGTTGTATCATTCAAAACAGTCGAACGCGCAAGGCATGGCCGATGCGAGTTCCACAGTTATGTTGTTATCCTCACTTTCCTATCAGGATATATTTTTCAATCTTGTAGCGAAAAATGCTTTCAATTCGGTTGAAAAGTGATGAAGAAGGTGGAACAGAATGTGTATATTGTACTGATATAAAGAAGGAGGCATTTCGAGCGGAATTGGCTTTATATTTTGCAGGCAAAGTTTAAAATGAACAACATTGTTGAAAATTGTTTATTGCAAATAACAAACATGAAATGTATTAAACATAGGATCTGAAAATCCTCATATTTTACTAGAGTAAAATTTAAAAGTGAAATATTAGTGAATAATTAGCTTTCATTTTCTTAGGTTAGGTTAGGTTAGGTAAGGTTAACCTTAACTTAAAAACAATGGAACAGACAGATTTTTAACTCTGCCTGAACTCCAGCAGGCATTCTATAGAATGCCTAGGCAAAGTATGAAATGTTTAAAATTTCACACTTTGCCTGCTTACTTTTGGCAATGTATAGAATGCCAAGGTATTCTATACAATGCCTGATATTACACTTTGCCGGTAACATATACATTTATTTTTATTTTTTTCTTTTCATTTACCGTCGCGACGCTTACCGACGCCCAGCGTCGATTATTGGGAAGTGCTTATTTCTGGTATATTTTGATTTTGTTCGCACTTTCATACAGTTCCAAGGTCGCTACGCTTACCGACGCCCAGCGTCGATTATTGAAAAGTGGATATTTCTGGTATATTTTGACTTTTTTTATACTTTCATATAATTTCAACTCAATCAAGCGCACCGACGCCTACCGACGCCCGGCGTCGTTCTCCTAAAAGTGCCTATTTCTGGTTTATTTTGGTTTTTTAAACACTTTTATATAGTTTCAATAAGTGTAAATTGTTCCATTTTCTGGCCGCTTTGAAATTTTGTCTGTCCCTACTAGAGATGAATTAACGTATGAAATAATAGTTCGAGGTCTTGGTGATGGAACAAACCTTACAGTTGATGAAATCAGAGCTGCTTTACGGAAAGCTTTAGCTTTAGAAAAAACTTCTCTTGCTATTAAAAATCCAGCATATCCTTTCAAGTTTGCTGATGACTCTACGGCCATTTCTACGAACATTGAATTATTGAAAAATCTCATTGATGACTTTTCAGGTACAGAAGAAGACACAACTTTTATAAGTATTTCATCAAAACTTGCTCATGTGTTAGGTCGTGTTAACAGGTGTAGTCCGCAGAACGAAGCTGAGAAGAAACTTAAGGCTGACTATCCAGTACAATTGTTATTGTTGTTAGATAAGTTGCAAGTGAAGGCTCGTAAAGGTCTCAAAGATCCCTCCATTATTGATATTTCAGTTTTGAGGCAATCCTTGGTAACACCAAATGCGCATAGTTCAGCGGTTTGTTCCAGTGATTCTTCTAGTGATGAAGAGGATTCTGCAAAAATTAGGCCAGTTCCAGTTCGTGATTGGGGTATGAAATTTACTGGGAAGCCTGGAATGATTTCGTTTTCTACCTTTGTCGAAAAGATAGAGTCAATGAGAAAATCTAGAGGTATATCGAAATCGATATTGTTTAGGGATGCTGCAGACTTATTTGAAGGAGATGCTGCTACTTGGTACAGCTTGGTGAAAACTTGGTCTTCGGATTGGGATTCTTTAGTTCGGTTGATGCGACAGCAATTTTTGCCTGCCAATTTTGACAAGGATTTGTTTGAAGACATCAAACGTAGGACACAAGGCCCCAAAGAATCCATTGGTTTGTATGTTGCTAGTATGAAGAGTTTGTTTAACAAATTGCAAACCCCTGTTTCGGATGAAGTTCAACTTTCAATGATGATGGAACGTATTGATCCATATTATCATCCATTTTTAGCTTTCAAGCAAGTCAGTTCTATAACTGAGCTTATTGAAGTTTGCCGTGTACTTGACGAAAAAAGGGAGTTGGTGAAATCTTACGTTTCCCCTCCATCAAAAGGAAAGTCTTTGATTCCTGAATTGGCATATGCTTCCACTTCATCGAGAAGTGACTCTGTACCAGATTTGGCAGAAGTTTCATCTCCAAATGTTTGTTTCAATTGTGGAAGTGATAGCCACACCTTCAGAGGATGCTTAAAGGAAAGGAAAAGATTTTGTTTCAAGTGTGGAGCTCCTAATGTGACCGTACGCGATTGTCAAAGATGCTCTCAAAGACCTAGCAGATGGGGAAACAGAAATCGAAATAACCACAGAAATTATAAAAATTCTTCTTTTTCGCAACAGGGAAACTCTACAGGGAGACCTTAGGTGGTCAGGAAGGTTTTCCCGAGTCAAATAATTTGACCTTTTCCGTATTAGATTCTAAGAAGCAAATAATTCTCGATTATGTTTTTTTCAAGTGTTTCTGGTGATGAACGTCCATACCTGGATGTTCTATTCTAGGGCGTCCTATTACTGGGTTATTGGATTCTGGAGCATCCAGAACAATTGTTGGCCAGAAGGTATATGAACTTCTGAGACAACTGGGTTTGAGTTTGCATAGTTCTGTCAATGAATGTAGAGTGGCGAATGGTCAAAAATGTAAAAGTATCGGTTATGTGACTTCCCCTCTATGCTTAGTTGGCAAGATTTGTGTGATAGATATTTCAGTTGTCCCTGAGTTGCCTCAGACTCTTATTCTTGGTATTGATTTTTGGAAGGTCATGAATATAATTCCAGATTTAAGGCAAAAAGTTTGGCATGTCTTCAAGAATATTCCAGAATCAGTGGAGATGTGTGGAATTGAATGTGAAGAGATGCTTTCTCCTTTGCAGCAAGACCATCTCAGACACTTGGTTGAGGAAAAGAAAAAATTTGATGGGAACTTCTCTAGGTAGAACTGATTTGGTGAAACATAGTATTGAACTACTTCCCAATACAAAACCAATTAAGCAACGCTATTATCAAGTTTCTCCTATCAAACAGCAAGCTATTGATAACGAAATTCGGGATATGCTAGCAAAGAATATAATTGAACCTTGTAGAAGTCCATGGGCTTCGCCTGTGTGTATGGTGAAGAAGAAGGATAATAATTACTGATTTTGTGTCGATTATCGGCAACTAAATGCGGTAACTATTAAAGATGCTTACCCTCTACCGTACATTTCTTCAATATTAGATAAACTCCGTGACGCCAAATATATGAGTTCATTGGACATAAAGAGTGCGTACTGCCAAGTACCAATTGATGAAGCTTCCAGAGACTATACAGCTTTCACTGTACCTGGAGGATTGTACCGTTTTAAGGTTATGCCGTTCGGTTTAACTAACGCTTCAGCTACCTGGGAACGCTTAATTGAAAGGGTACTAGGCCCAGATTTGTCCCCATCATTTCTTGTGTACTTAGACGACATAATCATTATTTCACAGGACTTTGAAACTCATATGAAAACTTTAGGCGAAGTCTTTGATAGGTTATATTCCGCGAAGTTGACAGCTTTGATAAATGCCATTTTTGCCGAGTTGAGTTGAAATATTTAGGCTATGTTGTGGATCGGTATGGTTTGCGTCCAGATGCATCAAAGGTAGAAGCTATTCTGAATATCCGAAGTTTTTCTGGTCGGACGAATGTGAAGCCTCATTCCGTTACTTAAGGACGTGTTTGGTAAGCGCACCAATACTCACGTGCCCTGATTTCAGTAGGACATTCTATGTACAGACAGATCCCTCCGCCTATGGAGTCGGCGCGGTCTCGAGTCAGAACTTCGAAGATGGTGAGGAAGTGATAGCGTATTTGTCTCGTTCTCTTACAGCTCAGGAAAGGAAGTATAGTGCCACAGAACGAGAATGTTTGGCTGTTTGGCTGTTATATGGGCCGTTGAAAAACTTAGACGTTACCTCGATGGATACCATTTCGTGATTGTCACCGATTGTCATTCCTTGCAGTGGCTTCACAACTTGAAAGATCCCCAGGGTAGACTAGGCAGGTGGAGTTTACGTTTACAACCTTACGACTATGAGATCATCCATAGAAAAGGAGCAGATAATGTAGTTCCAGATTTTCTTTCTGGGTCTGTTCCTGTTTCTCTAGAAAATGTTGATGTTGATAGGTTGATGATTCAGGATTTCGAGAATTTTGATTATAGCAAAACGGCGGATCGATGGTACCAAAAATTG
Source organism: Zygogramma bicolorata (assembly GCA_032362365.1). NCBI lineage: Eukaryota > Metazoa > Arthropoda > Insecta > Coleoptera > Chrysomelidae > Zygogramma > Zygogramma bicolorata. The sequence goes on along the minus strand of JAVJAQ010003354.1, from coordinate 62,689 downwards.
TTTGTCGAAGTAAAACAGAATCCCGCACGCTATCCTTGTTTCCGATTCAATGACGAAAGTCAAATTTTCAAATTTGTTCGTCTACAATATCCCGAATTGTCTAGTCCGTCTGAACAGTGGAGGTTAGTTGTACCCAAGGAGAGACGCTCCGGAATACTCGAAAAGTATCATGATGATCCAATATCCGGTCACACAGGTATATATAAAACGGTAGCGCGCATTTCAGCCAAGTATTACTGGCCGAAATTAAAGTCTGATGTTACAAGGTACATTCGGCGTTGTAAAATTTGTAATTCGATCAAATCAGAGCAAAAACCTATGCCTGGATACATGCTGAGTAAAACCCCCACTGCTGAGAAACCGTGGCAACTCATTAGCGCAGACCTTATGGGACCTTTGCCTAGAAGTTCAAAGGGCTTTGCATATATTCTGGCGGTGTGTGATGCTTTTAGTAAATTTGTTTTACTCTTTCCGTTGAGGTCCGCTACTGCAAGTAGCATAGTTCAAATTGTAGAAGAGCAAGTCGTTCTTATGTTCGGCGCACCAAAGAAAATCGTGGTGGATAATGGTGTTCAATTCAAAAGCAATCTTTTTAAAAATCTTGCAAAGACCTACAATTTCGATATTGCATATACAGCAAACTATCACCCTCAGTCAAATCCCACTGAGAGAGTGAACCGTGTCATTAAGACCATGCTTACTGCTTACGTTTCAAAAGACCAGAAATTATGGGATGTCTATCTCCCGAAAATTGCATATGCAATACGGTCTTCCAAACATGAGACTACTGCCCTGACTCCTAATTTTGTGAATTTTGGACGTGAGGTCTCCCTTGACGGAAAGAATGAAATATATGTTCCTAGCGAGTCACCTTATCCTGTTTGTTCTGCTGAGGATAAGAAAAATGCATTTTCCCGCATTTATAAAGATGTGCAAGCTCGAATACTGAAAGCGCATAATACAAGTAAACAACACTATGACCTCCGGCGACGTCCTGTAAAATTTTCGGTAGGACAGAATGTGTGGAGACGAAATTATGCGGTCTCCAATGCATCCAACAACTTTACCGCCAAACTAGCTGCAAAATACCTCGGCCCGTTCACGATCACTAAAATACTATCACCTTGGACTTATGAGTTGAGAGATGATAAGGGTAAGACATCTGTCTGGCATGGGAAAGATTTGAAACCTCACCCAATAGATGAGGATGAATCGTCTGTAATCGAGCACCAAGAGCCAAATTACCTTCGATTGGTTTAATTGGGGCAAAATCTGGTTGTCCCTCACTTATGTGAAAAGCTACTTGAACTTGGCACGTTCCCAGATAGTAGGTGGATCATAACATCATCCATTACCTACGGCAGTTACATCACTGTTTGCGTATTTGAGATATCCAATATTCTCTGATGTTTGCTCATAATGCCACAAAAATTGGTAAACAATCTGATCTTTTTGGTAACCATCAGTTGTGTCAGCGCTTCTTTTGGAGCTTCGCTGCTGATCTTGAGTGGACGACTGGCCTATCATTGCATCAAAAAAAATAAAAAATATAGAAAAAAAGGAATGCCTTGATATGGAGCTTCGCTGCTGATTTTCAGTGGACGATTGGCCTGTTGAACTGTTTCAATTTATGTCCATGTGTTCCGTGAGTTCGCCTTATCCTGATTTTGGTCTCAGATGGTTTTTTTTTGTCTTCATATATCAGACTTCAAGATGATAGTGTTGAGTCGAGAGGTTGTTTTCCTTTCTCAATGAGATATCTGATTAGTTAATACCGTAATATGTCTTCTTGTGAAGGATTTAATCTGCTAATCTGCTGTCAAGAAATTAGTAGTAGATCCGTGTAAAATGCTGCGTAGTTTCGGGATCTGTTTTCTTGCAGCCTATTTCAGTACATGGTTTGTTTTGGTGTAGAGCTTTGCCAGTGTTGCATATTGAAGCTATTTTGTCAAACTTGTACTGATACCCTCCGCTGAGGGATTTATTTGATTAAATATTTTTGTACAGACATATTTTGATTAATACAGGGTGTAATTAGATTTTTAATTTTGATTAGTATGACGATCACCAGGCATATCCCGAATTTATTTATCTCATTGATTATTGTGAAACACATATTGATAATATCGAAAACATTTGACCACTTGTCATCAACTTACTGACGTCATATTATAACACAGTATATGGCTAATGTACTTGTCTCTCCTCTATTAAGGGTAATTTTGGGTCACTTATTTTGTAGGTTATGGGATGGCAGCTCCCTGAATGCTGGACGATTTTGTGGTGGGTTCGTCTTGGCGAGTCAGTTCGGTTGTTGGAGTTCCGCTGATTCATCTGGGATATCAATGTGGTCGCAATGCAACTTCGGTTTTGCAAACGTAGTCACCACATTTGATATCTTAGGAGTTTTGGCTGGAGTTTTGATAGCGGCATCGGTTCGATGGGTTGAATCCACTCCACAATGGTCAGGGTTGAATGAGTTGGATAGCAAACTTGGAGGTGGTTTCTATCCGGGTTTTCAACCTCCCATTCATTTGTATTGAATGTTGTGTCTGCTAGGGTACCAAATTTTAAGGCGGTTTGGTATCATGCATTTCAATGCCTCCCCCATTTTTTTTGTCTGTAGGAGACCTGGTGTGATGGGCGCGAGCATAGTTCAGTCCGACAGCTTGTCTTATCAAGCAGAATCCATGGAAGGGTGAACTTGGGGGGGTGTCGTGTGCGCTAGCGTGGAGGCCTAGGCCGGTCAACGTGTGAAGCTCGCCTAAGAGCGGTCGTGCGGCACTACTGGGGGATCCTGAGCTCCCTGGATTCGTCGAGACTGAGGACTTGTTCGCGGTATCAAATTCAGGAGGATCTTCTTGAAGGCTGAGTTTTTTTTGAGAGTCTACCAAGTTTCTGCTTAACCAATTTCTTTTGGATTATCCATTGATATTCATTCAATCACATAACGGATTAGGGATATTCCATTTCTCAAGAGTTCTTCATTCGTCTGCGATTGTTTGCGCTGTGTATTTCAGGAAGAACTTCTTGTCTGCTCTGCAGGATTTATTTGGGTTAGGTAAGCACGCCTCTATGTGGACATCTCTCGATGATGCTCATACCTTTCTTGTTATGTATTTTAGGACTTGTGTTGCCACTCTCACTGGAATAAGAGATTGATTATCGAACGGCCGAACAAGCCATCAAGGTCGTATATTCACCCTCACGCTGAATTGAGGTTAGTAAGCTTATTGGTGGCCCCAACAATGGCACAAAGGCACCATCATTCCATATAAGTGTAAACAGAAGTCAGACTGGTGATGTTTGTTTTAGGGTCCTTCCGGCTCACTCCTTCTGCCTCACTTCTTCAAGCTCACGTCTTATTTATCGGCCAACGTTCAGGACTATCTTCGTGACCCTACTTTTGGTCTCTATTTACCACCTCCTGCACCCCTTTGTGTGGTGTCAGACACCCAGTGTTCATGCAGCCACTATACAAAGACCGACCTGTCGACTAGGAAGACAGAGATTGGCACCGCTAGTTCAAGAGAGTCAGCGTTAAGAAATATCACGAAGTATCCCAGTATCAGATAAGTTTAGATATTAAGCGGAGACTGCCTATCAGGCTCATTCACATCAAGTATTTCATTGATAACTATAATGTACGCTATCAACGTGACGTCACATGAATAGCCCAATTACTAAGATCTAAGTGAAAAATATCAATTGAATTCACCCAAATATAGTCACCTGAATATCCTCATTCGGGGTGTTGTGACAGAAATCTATTTGAATGCTGATTTCTGGTAGTTGAGTCAGTCTTCTATCTGCATAGTTGATATTGTTATACATTTACACATCTATTTGTTACTGGTGGTATAAGCCATATAAAGCTGTGTGGCACTGGTGTAATTCCATAATATATTTTATTAGTAAGGTACAAGTCTATGTCTTTAGTCTGGTCCAAGTTATTCAGGTACTGAAGAAATCATATATCTACCAGGTATTATTCCAATATCTTTGTTATATATATATTTGAATTCATATTATTATTATAATTAGTGCAGTGGGTCGTCCCTTTCCATCAGGGTGGTTTCGGATTTTCACTGGAGATAAATCCGTGGCGCACCAGAAAAGTAACCCAAAGTGTTTCATTGATAACGAAACCTAATTTTGTTGTCGAACCCACACTCAACTGAGCTGCTGGGACAGTTAGAGGCGGGTATCATCTTATGCACATTCACTGCTCATGCTCCTTCTCTAAATTCGCCCCTAACAAGACTTTGGGATAATAGTGCCCGTGCTAATTCAACAGTCGACTTTTCGACCCGATTGAGACATCTTCAGCTCACTCCTCCATCGAATGGCTCCCATACTGATGTTAATCGAACCTATCTGGCAGATGCATCCTTCCATGGGGATAGGTACATACCCGATTTGGTGGACAGGTCGTTTTTAGATGTTAGTCTATGGAACTTGCAGTACGACGGCGTCACTAGTGTATCTAGTTTTCTGGAAAGAGTGGAAGAGTTAAGAATATCACGGGGTGTTTCCAAAGGAAGATTGCTCCAATCAGCAGCAGAATTGTTTCAGAAAAATGCTCATTTGTGGTATAGAATGAATTCATTTACGTCGTGGGACGATTTGGTTGGAAAACTTCGGAATTCTTTTCAACCACATGATTATGCTTGGGGTTATGGATAGGGTCCCAGAAGTGATTTGAAAAATTACAGGTCAATATGTGTTCAAAGTCAAAGAGAAAAGATTTTTGAATCTGCCTATTCTATTAGATTAACTAATTATCTGGAATCTTTTGATATAATTTCTGATTCACAACATGGATTTAGGCAAAAAAAATCAACAAACTCAGCTATATTCAACTGTATTGAATTCATATATAATGCCCTCAACAACAAGGATCATGTGATTGGTTTGTTTTATGATCTGAGTCGTGCCTTTGATACGGTTGACCATGAACTACTGTTGATGAAACTGGATGCGATAGGAGTGCGTGCTACACTGTATAACTGGACATTGTCTTACCTGAAAAACCGCCAACAAATCACCATAGTTGATTGAATTAAATCGGAAGCGAAGCAGGCCATCACAGGGGTTCCTCAAGGATCAATTCTGGGGCCACTGTTTTTTATAATCTTTGTCAATGACCTCAGTTATTCTTGTTAAACAACTAATCGAATAATATTATACGCTGACGATACAAACTTTCTCATGTCTCATAACAAGATAGACAGTCTTATTGAGTATGGTAACGTTGCATCTTGTGAACTAAACAACTACTGTAGTGACAATGGTCTTGCCCTCAACACAGATAAAACCTATTTTATGCGCTTCTTGCCAAAAAATATCTGTCCTGACTACGATCTATATGTGACTTTAAATGGCAAATCAATCCAATGTAAGGAAGTCATGAGATTCTTGGGAATAAGCATTGACCGTAAACTGAATTGGGAATCACACATAACTGAAATTAGTTCAAAATTGAGTAGTATTCTTCATGTAATAAGAACTATTAGAGACACTGTTTCTTTAGAGGTCTTGAGAACCCTCTACTTTGGATTGGCTGAGTCCATCTTGGGATATGGTTTGATATTTTGGGGTTCATCGCCATATTTTGACGTAGCATTTAAAGCCCAGAAGAAAATACTAAGATGCATCCACGGTGCCCACCCATTGGAAAGCTGTAAGCCACTTTTTAAAAAGCTTTCAGTATTAACTTTACCAAGCCTGTACATTTTTCATTTGATAATGTTCGTGAAAGATAATGGACAAGAGTTTTCCAGAAACTGCGATATTCACAAATACCATACTCGATATAGGGAAGATATGCACGCACCCTTTTCACGACTTTGCTTAGGCCATAACTCTCCCAAGTATATTGGAGCTAAGCTTCAATAAAATAAAATCACTAATTGATGTCACCACAAACAGATCGTCTTTAAAATCCGATTTATACGGGTTCTTGTGTAATAAAACGTACTACCATATTGATGAATTCCTCAACTCGACACAATTGGCTGTCGATGATTGGAATGGTTTTTTTTAACAAAATTTTTAACCATTTTTAACTGTTTTCCATTTTACTTCAGATGTGTTTTTACTGCACGTTTTTTTATATACTTATATATCTTATCTCCTCCCCGATGACTTGACTAGTTGGATATGTTTTATACAATATGTAAGTTTCTTGCATTCCTGTGTAAAACTTGGCAATGAATAAAGACTACTACTACTATGAACAAGGACTATGGGACGAAATTCGGCGCAGAACTCATGGGGCTCAGGAACGAGTTATCACCTATGTGTCAGTGATGGAAAGCCTCTTCAAGAAATTACCAGTTATTCCGCGGGGAGATGATCGTGTCCACCACCTTCGAATTTGCGGAGTCTGTTAGAACCAGACCTAGCCTATCGCCGTCCAAGCAATGTTTTCGCTATCTCAGCGAGTCCCGCTCGTTATTCATAACTAGTCAGTAGATGTTCAGGAATTGACCAGACTAATACACCTTTATGCTGGAATTGCCGAAAAACTGGACACAAGTTTCGACAGTGTAGTCAACCAAAGAAGCTATTTTGTTTCAAGTGCGGTCAAGAAAATGTAACAAAACTATCTTGCTCAAAATGCTCAAAAAAGGAGTGCGACAGAGCAGTCGTAGGCCAGCTGCTTCATAAGTCGCAATCGAACAATGATGGTAAGGCCTCTTTCAATAAAAGAATAATTTTAGATTTTGTACTGGCTCATGCGAGAGGTGACGAGCGCCCGTACTTGAAGGTAACTATATTTGGACGAGACTTTTTGGGTTTGTTGGATAGTGGTGCTTCCAGAACGGTACTGGGTAGATCAGACTGGAATATTTCACACGACATGTGTAAATTGGAGAAAGGGGAACCTAAAAGCTGCACAGTAGCAAACGGACAAAGTTGCGAAGTTATTGGATCTCTTTCGCTTCCAATCCAACTACAAGATCGAGTTCGTGTTATTAATACTCTCGTCATTCCAAGTCCAAAGTCTGATATTGGGCATTGACTTCTGGACAGCTATGGCCATCATTCCGGACTTACGTGCTAAGGAATGGACATTCAAGCTGGATGAGTCACCAAACGTGGAGCTTGCGGGTATCCAGGATGCTGACACTTTGTCTGCGGAACAGCGCCAAAGACTAGATGATATCGTTAATGAGGCTTTTATGAGAATGAAAACGGGACTGGGATGTACGCACCTCGTCGAACAGGAGATTCGTACTACAGCTAACCCCATTAAACAGCGTTATTACCCCATTTCACCTACTCTCCAAAAAGTGGTTAACGCCGAATTAGACATTGTCGAACCGTCTTCCTCGCCTTGGTCGTCACCAATTGTGATGGTGAAGAACGGTGATGGGCGGTGGAGATTTTGCGTAAATTTCAAGAAGTTGAACGCGGTTAGTGTTCCTGATGCCTACCCCATTCCATACGTGAGTTCCATTCTCGACAGGCTGAGGGATGCCCGATATTTGTCAACATTGGACATCAAGTCTGCATATTGGCAGATACCTGTAGCCGAGAGTTCCCGTCCTTCAACCGCCTTCACGGTACCCACCCGGGGGTTGTTTCAATTCAAACGGATGCCTTTCGGGCTTCACTCGGCCCCCGCTACATGGCAACGATTAATAGATAGGGTTGTTGGAGCGGATCTGGAGCCATTTCTATTCGTCTATTTGGACGATGTCATTATTTGCACACCTGACTTCGGAACATACCTCAAAGTTCTTCAAGAGGCAATGAACCGGCTACGTAATGCCGGCCTCACATTAAACAGAGAAAAATGTATTTTCTGTCGTCAGGAATTAAGATACTTGGGTTATATAGTGAATTCTTCCGGCCTTTTGGTTGATCCAGGAAAAGTAGAGGCCATCTTAAACATCCCTACTCCACGTACGGTATCAGAAGTAAGAAGAGTGGTTGGACTTGCCTCTTGGCACAGGCGATTCATCCCTTCCTTTTCGACTGTCGTCGCCCCAATGACTCGGCTTACACAGGAGAACCTACCATTCAGCTGGGATTCTGAATGTGAAGATGCTTTGGATAAAGTGAAGCAACACCTAGTCTCGGCACCCATATTGGCGTGTCCCGACTTCAACTTACCCTTTTATGTTGGAACAGATGCGTCTGATTATGGATTGGGCGGTCTCTTATCCCAAAAATAACCCGAGGGCGATAAGGTTATCTGCTACCTCAGCAGATCCCTTACCAAAAATGAGCGCCGATATTCCACTACAGAAAAGGAGTGCTTGGCGGTTATCTTCGCCATCGAAAAATTAGTGCCGTACCTGGAGGGAAGTAAATTCACGGTGGTAGGCAACCATATGAGCCTTCGATGGCTTTTCAATATAAAGTACCCTGTTGGGAGAATAGCGCGATGGGCACTTAGGCTCCAACAGTACGACTTCGAGGTCATACACCGAAAAGATACAGATCATCTTGTGCCCGATGCTCTCTCTAGGGCGGTCCCAGTGATAGATATCGTTGATGTTCAATCCGATAAGCCTCCTTATTCAGATGATAAGTGGTATAATGAAATGTGCGAAAAAATTACCAAGTATCCGGTCAAATACCCGTTATGGACATTTCAGGATGGAAAACTTTTACGAAAGGTCAAGCTCCAGTATCCTGGTCTCTCAGGAAGTGAATGGCGAATAGTTGTCCCTCGTAAAAAAAGTTGTGATATAATTAAAGATCATCGTAATCCCGTAACATGTGGACACCTTGGAATATGGAAAACTGTGGGCAGGGTTTCACAGAAATTCTATTGGCCCAAACTGAGAGCTGATGTGGCGAAGTATATAAGGCGATGTTCCATTTGTATACGAACAAAGCCCGAACAGACACTCCTCCTCCTCTTCTGAGTTTTCATATATATATTGTCCGTAATGGATTGCTTCAGCAAATACGTCCTGTTTTTCCCCATGAGGACAGCAACTACGAACAACATATTGAAATGGTTGGAGGATCATGTAATTCTAGTTTATGGTGCTCCCAGGAGAATAATTGTTGATAACAGGGCACAATTCGAGAGCACTTTGTTTGAAAACACCATGGATAAGTATAATATCCGACTTCAGTACACAGCAAATTACCACCCCCAATCAAATCCTGTTGAAAGGACTCGTAGAGTCCTCAAAACAGTATTGACAGCGTACGCCGCGGATAATCACGTTCAGTGGGACAAGTATCTGGCAAAAGTATCCTACGCTTTGCGTTCGGCAAAACACGAAGTGACGGGTTATACACCGAATCTTGTGAACTTCGGACGAGAAGTTGATCTCAATGAAATGGAAGATTCCATACCCCACTCACAGAGTACTCTGGGTGTGTAGGAGCGACAAATTCAGTTAGCAGAACTCTTTCGAGACATACGTCAAAGGCTCATGGCAGCTCATGAAAGATGAAAGAAGTCGGAAGACATACAACCTTAGGCACCGGACTGAAAAGTTTTACCTTGGTCAACTTGTTCGGAAGCGAAATCACGCTTTGTCCGACGCTTTTAGCGAACTTCGCTAACAAATCCACTGGACCATTCAAGATCATTCGCGTCCTGTCACCATGGACTTACGAATTGGTAGATAGGAACGATAGGTCGATGGGCATATGGAACGCAAAAGATATTGAAGCCCATTCTCCGGAAACTGAATGATAATTGTTTTTGTTTTCATCATCAATTCAGTATTTTTTTATTTATATTTTTTTTCATTCTTGGCATCTTTGGAAAATTCCTTTGAAACTTTCATCCGGAGACGGGGGGAAGTGGTTACGGGTTCATTTTTCTATTTCTTCATTCTAAGCTCAATTACCCTAAGTGAATTAAATAAACTCGACTGATATAATTTTTATTAAAGAATATTCACAAATTCATTATCATAACAGATCATCTTGCTAATCATAATCCAATTATCATCTGTCTCCTTGTTGTTGTCCTCAAATGAACCTGAAATGAATACTTCTATGAGTGTTTCGTAATATTTCTATACCTATTCATTCACTCAGTTCCCATTCACTTGCTAACAATTATCCAACTGTATATTCGAACTCGTTCACTATATTCGAACTCATACTAACCTTGTTGGCTTCTCCTCACAGGCGGTGCGCCCTCTGGTGATTATCTTCAAGCTCAGTCAAGACTTATCCACATTGGCGCTGCAGTCTTTGGCCAATAAAATTCCGAACCACTAAGGATTCTATGTATTGTGTGATCTATGAATCTGACCTACTTTGTTCCATGAATGTCTTGCCGCGAGGATTCCATTTTTTGTGGTACTTTTGGTAGCCATTTGTTAATTTTGGAATTCATGTCCAAACTTATCGATTTTTCGGATTAACAAAGTAAGATCATCTTCTGTAAGAATCGAAAATTGTTTCATTCTTGGCATTTGGATGCTGATAAAATATTCAACTCACTTGTTGGATTCAATTTCTTATTGAAAACAGAATCCCACTGATTTGAATCTTGTCTTCTTGAGGCAAAAGTGAACTTATAGGCCACACGACATCAAAGGTGAGTTAGTATTCATAATCGAGACAGCTCATACATTCAGAGATTGAGTTTAATCATTCTGTTCAGACGTATCGTCATAGATCTCACTCCCAGTGAACCAATCAAGTGCTAAGCTATAATGAATGGTTTCGTTTTAGGCCTTCTATTATTTGGGTACCTGTTCCTCGTATTAGTACTGCTGTAGAGCTATAATTTCTTGCATGAATGCCCAGTACCGTAGTAGCAGTAGTAAGTAGTTACCCGCTGTTGAGCCGATCACTATCGTCGCACCGACAGAACACTGCAGACCTTGGGTTGAAACTCCAGGACCTGTCCTGTATCTTCAAGCCACCTCGAGGGGAAAACAGATAAGCCCAGCTATCAAGATAGTAACCAATAACTTATCAATGACTATCTTTTGATGTTTTATTTATCTCAACAAAGATAAATAGAGTTGTTGAATTGCAGTTGTATATGAGGATTTGTTACCAAGCTTGGAACATATGGAGAGGGTGTATATGTTAAGGAAAGAAATCATAATATATTAACTGGGTTCGAGTTTGATTTAATTATTTACCGTTTTGATATATTTTCCGTTTTGTTTTGTTTTCTATCTTTATAAGCTCCAGGGTCGATAAAGCGGGTGGCGCTCTACCCTCCATCTTACCCACGCCCTTCTTCACTGTTTAAAAGCTGGCAGCCTACCCTGGGAGCTGAACTCTATAATCCATTATAGCCACCCTCACGCCAAGTTGTGGTATAATGAGTTATAGTATACTAAATTTGAAGTGAATAACTTTCAAGAAGTAAAGGCGTGACAGTCTATCGAACGACACAATGGAGGACTTGTTGACATTTATCCAGAAAAAATTTGCGGATTTGGAAAGACGATGACAGGAAGATGAAAAGCGACAGCAGGAGGAGAAAGAACTAGAGGAAAAGCGACGACAGGAAGACGAAAAGTGACGGCAGGAGAAGAATGAACTAGAGGAAAAGCGAAGGCAGGGGAAAAAACAAAAACGAGAAAAAGCGCTCCGGTAAATTATTGAAAATGAAAAGAAAGAACGAGAATTAGAACAAAAAACTGAAAAGCCAGAAAGAAAATTAGAACGAGAAAATGAAAAAAAAAATTTGGAAAAATACTCAGAGAATAGAGCGAGAAGATTTCCAGAAAATTCTAGAAAAGCAGAAGAATGATCTGGAACGAATAGAAAAACAACGGATAGCAGACATCCAGAAGATTCTGGAACACCATGATAATTTCTTCCAACATGTGTTAGGGGAAACCGAAGTAGTAATGGAAGAACTGAAAGAAGAAATGAAAGAAGAATTAAAAGAAGACGTCAAGAAAATTAATGAGGTCAGGAGAGAAGTGCATACAGTGCGAGAGCAAGCAAATAGTTTTCAAGAATCAATATTGCCGAGACAGGGTTGCCACATCAGGAATTTCCGTAAAACCGCCGGCTTTTGATGGATAGTCGTCTTGGTCCATGTTTCGTAGACAATTTGAGGCTGCGACAGAGAATAATGGATGGGGTGAAGAAGAGAAAGTTACGGCACTAATAGTAGCTTTGAGAGGGCCAGCTTTGGCTATATTGCAGACGATACCCATCGAACAGCAAAGGAAATATGAAGACCTGAGGTATGGTGATCAACACTGAGAGCAGCTATACCGGGCCCAAATGAAGACTCGCACACAAAAATCAGGTGAGTGTTTGCAAGAATTTGAGGCAGATGTCAGACGTCTATCCAGCTGGCGTGCCCAGAAGCGCCCGGAGATTTCAAGGAGCAGCTGGCTGTGCAGATATTTACTGACGGACTTAGAGAGACAGAAAACTGAAGAATTTTGCGATTGACAAACTTCGAGAGAAATGTGGGCGGTATCAACATAAGATTCCGAACAACTCTGAGGCGCAGTGACTGGTTCAATCGAGAAGATTTGAGAGGAAATCAAACTGATGATATGGAATGAACACCCAAAAGAAAAGGACTTGCTATAGACCTGGAAAACCCTGACTCGACTGATTTGCTATAGATGTAGAAAACCGGGGCATTTTATAAAAGTTCGCAGGAAGAAAAGGCCACAGAGGGAATGTTATAGATGTGGAAGGTTAGGACATTTCATGAAAGACTGCAAAATGGGAATGACACCAAAACCCAATTCACCTGTCAGGATGCCGCCAAGTTCGCGATCTTCTGCGAGGTCAAGGTCACTGAGGATCATTGGTAACTGAGAACAACAACCGATAGCCTAACCATTACTGAAAAATTTGATAAAATAGACGTTACATGCACCATAGACACCAGTGCAGCAGTTTCTTTGGCATCCTTCAGCCAGAAAGCGTGAAGCCTGTTTCTTTCAACTCCATACTTCGCACAGTCACTGGTGAAAAGCCACCTATTCGAAGAAAGGCTGATACTACACTGATTCTTGGGCGACTTACAATCACGGATACAGTGTATGTCGCGGACATAGAAGATGAATTTAGACTCGGAATGGATTTGATCAGCTATTATGGGTTTTCATTTGAGAACGAGAAGAAGATCATGAAGTTTGGAGAAGAAGATTTTGTCCCTACAACTCCAGGACAGAGGAAAATGCCTGTGAAATCACGATTATCAAAAACTACGAGAATTCCTGCACTATCGAAGGAAGTAGTTCGTGTTACAGTGAATAATGACCCTGAATGCAGCATCCAGACGGTTTTTGCAGGAGCCCGGGTGAAGACAAAACAAGTGATTTCTGTCGCCAGGTGGCATATTGGAAATAAAAGTGACATCTCCAAGTTGAAAACAACTGGAAGGGCTAACTTGGTCGAACAAAAAGTCAATATTGGCCAAGTCCAACTGATTCGGCAGCAATCAAGAAGAGTTCCATTTACTAAACAACAAGAGATGGTAGAGAGTATTGACAGGATGAAGACTCGGTACTATCAGAAGGCAAATACTGGCGAATTTCAAGACGGAGAGTGTGGCTGCAACCCTCGTCGTAGGATGAATGATGTGGTGTACAGGGATCAATGTAGGCCTAGAACAAAATGAAACTCGTTCACCTTGAGAGACTCAAATTTAACAATGGGAATAACGAGAATTGTTTGAACGGGACTATCAAAATTGAGAGGGGGGTTTTGATACGAAATCTCCTAGCGCCGGCGTTGTTGCTCGTAAATGCATAATAATATGAGGGGTCGAAGGAAGGTTCTTCACCTGTGATTTCGTCTCCTGTGGAAAATTCGATCATCAAGATTTGACTGGAATATTCTCCATATATACGGAAGCGGTTCATCGCTACGAGGGATAGTTATTCAAAATTAGCAGATAGTAATCAGAGTTTCTAGCTTAGTGGAGAGGCGGTAAGTTTTACAGAATTTTTATCGGAGAGAGCTGTGGTATTGCTAAGTGCAGAAGTCTAAGAACAAAATTTATAGTAAAGAGAGTTTTAGTACAGAGCGTTGGATAGTTAGCGAAGCAGTTTGAGTGATTGTATTCGGATATAGAGTTGTAATAAAAGCAGTGAAGTGTTGTTTGGAGTTTAAATGAACTAACCCAAGGAAAAATCGTAACGATATTTGTTAAGTTTCCACTCAGCCCAATAATCAGAATCATTTTTTTTTCATTTTGATAGGGTTAGCTCATTAATATAATTTGGATAATCTTATTCATGGATTTTCATCTTTGTTTCAATTTTTACTTCAAAACTCACTATCTACGCGGTACACCCCGTATTTAAATTTGAATGTTCAGTCTGTCAGACTAGGTTTTGTTGGTGCTTTTACCGTGAAGACGAAAGTATAGAATATATATTCAGTCGTGTCGGGCACTATTCTCGTGAACCGAAAGTTTTCTCAAGTGCAAGTGAATGGATTATTTCAAAATTTCATTGATCGAACATACAGTCCACTATACGCTCACATCAGCCTGAATAGAAGGTTGCAACCATAAAAAAATCAGGCTAGTTATGGAAAGAAGAAGGAATCCAGGTGAGCACCAGGACCAGCCTTTTTTGACAGACTAGTTGCCACCTTTCCTCATTTAACATCGTACATTTTGGTTACATTCGAACCGGATCAGTGAATATTGAAATTCACTTTACTTTGCATTTTTTCCTCATCCAAGGCTTTATATGACTTTGAATTTATTTGCTCAGCAAATATACATTGCTACTTGGAATTCCCTTTTTTTTACATTGAGTTTTTCACTCAAACCGGAAACCTCCTGCCTCAAGGAAGATGCCCATGTAGAACAAACGCCAGAATTCCTGAAATCTTTTCGAACTTGCAAATACCTGCTCACCAATGAACCACCACTACAGTATCCGGACTTCACAAAGCCCTTTAATCTGACTACAGACGCCAGTAATTTCGCCATAGGAGACGTTCTGTCCCAAGGACCTATAGAAAAAACAAACCAATAGCTCACGCATCCACGACGTGGAATGAAGTATTTTACCATCGAAAAGGAAATGCTGACAATAGTTTGGGCTACTAAATATTTCCGACCGTATATTTTCGGAAGAAAATTTAAAATTTTGTCAGATTACCGACCCCTCCAGTGGCCCTTTTGCTCAAGTGATCCAAACTCAAAATATGTCTGATGGCGCCTGAAGCTAGAAGAGTGTGACTACGAAGTGATCTACAAAAAAGGCGCAAGCAATACCAACACCGATACGCTCTCCAGAATAGAGATACATACAAAGAAGCTCCATGAAGCAAACCACGACGACGACAAGGCATCTCTTCTCAACCATCCTCCATCAGAAGTTCCTGAGTCTGCGGAGGACATCATCAATAATCTATTTGAAGGCAGAAGGACCCTCAACCGAGGAGAAAGGAAGGAGAACGACCCGGAAGACCCCAAGAGAACAGGGGATACAACAAAGAGAGAAGCAAAGGAAAAAAAGAGAGCCTCAATGCTTCAAACCAAGTCATCTCAAACGAGTGAGTAACCAGAAGAAGTGAAGAAAACCCGAAAGAGAAAAGTAGTTGTGAACCGACAATTGATGGAAAGTTCCGAATTTTTCAAGGAATAATCAGCCCAGGAAGAAGTTTGATGTTCGAAGACGACCCCCAGCGTGTGCAGAATCCTGAGAGAGACATTCAAGAACTCTCCTTTCGATCTCATCAAATGCAACCGCCTTCTGGAGGATGTAAATTCCCCAACTAGACAAAAAGAAATCATCATGCAGCAGCATGAAGGCAAAACAAGCCATAGAGGAATCACCGAAACGGAAACTCGAATCAGAAGATTATATTATTGTCCCAATATCAAAAAGGATATCGAAGAAGCTATCAACTTCTGCGAAACTTGTCAAATCAAAAAGTATAATCAAAGAACAGAGAAGCCAAATTTCATGCTGACACCTACCCCAAAAAAGCCTCTTGAAATAGTAAACACGGATACCTTTCAGGCTAGTGGACAAAAATTCCTGATGATTGTGGATACATTTCCAAAATGAGGCCAGGCGTATCCAATAGAGGGATGTAATGCTATCAACACTCTTAACGCTGTCTTAACACCGTGGAACACCACTTATGATCGTCACCGATAATGCAACTGAATTCAAAAATGGACTGTTCCAAGAATTTGTTGACACACAAAGTCAACATTCACTATACCACCCCAGAGAACCCTAGAAATATATAGGAAAATCAATGGAGACTTACAGAAACAGAAGACAAACATCATTGAGAAGAGAAACTCCTATTACCTATAAACCCTGCACAAAAGTGTACACAATAAAAACAGTGAAAAGAAATAAACTGCTACCACCCTTTTCCTCGAAATTCGTACAAAAAGACGAAACAATAACTGTCGAGACAGAAAATGCAAACATCCATAAGAAAAATAAAGGATATTTGCCTAATAAAATAAGTCAATTCTGTTTCCCTTTTCAGCCTTCATCTGACGAAAGGACAGAAAATTGAGATCCAAAACCTCAAGAGCAATCCAGGATAACTTCCCCTCAAGATAGGACAAGCAATGAACAAGACTAGTACCCACGACTTCATCCACTACTACTATCTTCAACCCATCCACGGAGAGATATTCGCCATAGAATCCCAATATGATGCCGTCTCCAAAGCAATTCGCAACGGACGAATTGATCCTTATTTCTTCAACTTGCAAAATTTCGATCAGGGACTGAAGTACCAGCTGAAAACTGCCAAAGAAAAGCTACAGACCCTTTATTCTTTCAGTAGACCCAAACGAGGTATCATAGATGGCTAAGGAATGTGATCGAAGCAATTTCTGGAAACTTGGACCAAGAAGATGCTAGGAAATATGAGAATGCTATTGCTTTCCTAAAAAACAACCAAAGAAACATAATAAGCCATGTGAATCAACATATCAGTTAGATCATCAGAATAATGGAAAGCTACAATCAAAATTACATTGTGAACTCTGACAATCCTGGAAAAACTGCCTGGAAGGTCGTTTCTGAATTGAATAATAAAAATACAAAACCAAATAAAAATATTGCAATTGTTCATAATAACGAGAGGGTAGAGAATCCAGACATGGTATCTATTCTTTTTAATGATTTTTTCAAAAGAGCACCTCTGGAACTGAAAGGTTTGATTCCTCAAACCACTGAAATCATTGCGCCACAGAAAATTCTTGCACGCACCATATTCCTGGAACCATATTCCACTGATGAATTACTTATTTTATTAAGAGATAAACTCAAAAATAAATCATCGGCAGGTTCTGATGATATACCTTCATTCATTATTAAAAAAGTTATCAATACTCTTATCGAACCACTAACTTACTTGGTGAATCTTTCTTTCGTATCTGGCAAATTCCCGACTAAATTGAAAGTGGGAAAAGTAACTCCCATTGACAAAAAAAATAACACCTGGAAAATTATAGACCTATAACTATCCCCAACAGTTTTTCAAAAGTATTTGAGTATGGTTACTTGAAAAGGCTGATGACTTTCTTGATTGAACAAAATATTTTATCCAACAGCCAACATGGATTTCGTTGTGGCAGATCCACAACCACTGCTATCCATAGTTTCTATGATAACTCAATAAACTGTTTGGACCGGAGAGAAATCCCCATGGGTGTCTTCTGTGATCTGAGTCGCGCTTTTGATTGCGTGGATCATAACATTTTGTTATCAAAATTGTACAATTACGGTATCAGAGGCAATGGTCTCAATTGGATAGACTCTTTTCTTAAAAATCGTCACCAATTTGTCCGTTTGAAATACCACGAGAATAATTTGCTGCGTAATGTTTCTTCCGCAGAAACGGAAATAACGTTGGGTGTACCACAGGGATCTGTCCTGGGACCTGTATTATTTATCATTCATATAAATGAAATTGCCAACTATTTTCAACATGTTGAAATGACAGTCTATGCAGATGACACTTCCTTACTTATATCGCACATGAATCAATCGGAGTTAAAACAAAAATGCGAGACAACATTAAACCAGTTAGTTTCCTGGTTCAGTAGTTTGAATCTATACTTCAATGCTCAGAAAACCAATGTTATAAAATTCCACATGCCACAAAGACTACTGGAGGGAATTGATATTATTTCAAACAACACTTCTTTATCTATGCAGGAAAGTTGCAAATTTTTGGGTGTCCATATAGAGGAAAATTTGAACTGAAAGAAACATTGTACATCAATTATCTCTAAACTCTCATCAATTTTTTATATGTTCAAAAATCTAAGGTATGTTCTTACTCAACCACAAATTTTGAATTTGTACTACGTGCAGGTAGAGAGCAGACTCAGGTACGGAGTGTGTCTTTGGGGAGATTCTACGATGGCGCATAATGTTTTCATTTCACAAAAAAAAATTATACGCTGTATTGCGGGGGTCAGGAGAGATCATTCATGTAGACAGATCTTCAAAACTTTCAATATATTAACATGTCCAGGTCTATACATATTTGAAGTGTGCATTTACGTTTTCAAAAATAAAAATTTATTTCTCAATAACAGAGATTTTCATGAACATAATACCCGCCGTGCTGATGATTTACGTATGCCAATATCAAGAATTAATATCGCCTATAAAGCTCCGAAAAGAATTGGTGTCAAGATTTCCAACCATTTACCTGAATCACTCAAAATCATACAACATGAAAGGGCATTCAAAAAACACTTGAAGCTGTACCTGATTAATAAATGTTTTTACTCTCTGGATGAGTATCTTTCGACAAATCCAGTAGATTCTTTTTTTAATTTGTTGTGACGTTGTATTTATGATACATATGATGAGTCCGATATATGTTAATTTTAAGATTTTTAAATTTTGTACTGCAGTGTACATGTCTGCCTAAATACTGACAATTCTGATACAATGTATATTGTCTGACAGAAATAAAGCAATTCTGATTTTGATTTTGAAACCTTCTCAGTCAAGAGAATTGAAACCAACCTCAATGGACTCGTTTTTGACTTCAGTCATTATCTGGAAACCAGAAACGTATTGGATCAAATCAACCTGATACTTCAAGTTATTTCACAAACACTATTTCATGGCGCACTGTCGACATCCTTATGCAAAATCATGGCATAATTTCAATGATGCCCTGGTGTTTTCCATCTCCTCAGAATCTTTTGTAGCGAGGCGTGTATTCTATTTCAAAAACAGGAAGGCACTTGACCACACATCGGAGAAAGTTTCGAAATATCATTCTGGACCAGTTTGTATACTTCATATTTTGTAGTTATTATTTTTTATATTCATACTGAAAGAGCTCCGAAATAAAAAAAAAATCTCATCAATTCGTATCTTAGTTGCCTGATACTCTTTATGGGTTCATATAACTTTAATTTTTTGAGATTCTGACATATAAAGTGGCACATTTCAAAATTGAACGGATATGTCAAAATGCCTGTGTATCACTCAGTTGAGAAAAGTGGACGAGAAGCTTTTAGTCGTACACTGAAATCACACATGGAATCTCACATATTCATTGAAGTGCATAATTATGTATTCAGGACATATATTTGCTGTCAAAGTAACAAAACACCTGTATGATATAAATATCACAATCTCAACAAGCTTTCACCTTCAATATCATAATTGTTATGCTGAATGTGAGCAAACATATTGTTTTCATTCAGTATTTCGGATACTATCTCCATAATAGGTCCCTTCCTCCATGATATATTCATGTGTGTGAATAAGAGAATAATGTTCATTTCTGTCCCACCTAATCATTGCATCCAAAGAAATATTGAAATTTTAAAATGTTACTGAAAAAACTCTTGATCCTTACCTTACCAGTGACTTGTTGTTATCCTGTCGAAAGGCCTTGAATTTTTTCATTGGGTTGTAATATATTCAGTGTTTGTATTCCCTTTCTAAACAGTGAATGATGACACACTAACGTTGGAAATGTTCGATCATTAATTTCAATTTCGAAATAGACAAGCTTTCTCATTTTCCTCTCATTCCACAGTTTTTTACCATTTATTTTGGATTTCAAAAGATTCTTTGGAAATATACATCAGAAAGGGTTTTCTGTATACTTTTCCTATCATCTTGGGGACCTGGACTGTTCCTTCAGTATCATAATTTTTATGCTGAATGTGAGCAAACATATTGTTTTCATTCAGTATTTCGAATACTTCCTCCATAATAGGTCCCTTCCTCCATGATATATTCATGTGTGTGAATAAGAGAATAATGTTCATTTTTGTCTCACATAATCATTGCATCCAAAGAAATATTGAAATTTGAAAATGTTACTAAAAAAACTCTTGCTCTAGTGATTACCTCACCAGTGACTTGTTGGTATCCTGTCGAAAAGCCTTGAATTTTTTTATCAGGTTGTGATATATTCAGTGTTTGTATTCCCTTTCTAAACAGTGAATGATGACACACTAACGTTGGAAATGTTCGATCATTCATTTCAATTTCGAAATAGACAAGCTTTCTCATTTTCCTCTCATTCCACAGTTTTTTTTACCATTCATCTTGGATTTCAAAAGATTCTTCGGAAATATACATTAGAGAGGGTTCTCTTTATACTTTTCCGTATCATCTTGGGAACCTGGATTGTTTTCTATTTTTTTCTCAGAGGATATTCACTCAAAGTTTACTAACTTATGAAAGACGTAAAACTGACAAGCTGTATGATGAACGAACCTGATACCTGCAGAATTTTGTGGTGTAGACAATTTTTCTCTTTGAAAACGTTGAAATAATATTTTTTATTGAAAACTCTGGTCTCACAAAGCGCATTGAAATTTTACTCTACGATTATTTAGAATATGTTTGGAATACTTCGTGTGAGGAAAGTGTAGTTTGTGAAGTGACCTTTCTGACATATATGGTGCAAAATGCAGTTTTCAGATTCGATTCAGAAGTAATAAGTCGTAATTCTCCAAGTCAATCATCAGAAAACCAAATAAAGTCCAAGGTTGTAAAAATATAAGGGGCATAAAACTATGGAAATGCATATTATTTGAACTTTTTCTGTCGTAAATTGGGCTTCTCTCAAAAGATATTCTGAACTGAAACGAGTAGATGTGATACGACGTATGTTGGAATGTTGAGAAAGATGTATACTTTATTTAGCAAAATTTTCTGAGAATCAACTTCATTCCGTTTTCCCCTAGAAGACCTCAAAATTACTAGGATACTCTAAAGGATGCTGTTTCCTCTGAAACAGGGACGACCTTTCAAAAAACAAACTCCTGGTGTGTAACGAGATTGAAAATTTCACTTTGTACAACTCCCGCATTTTGCGGGATCTCGATAATCTTATCCCGGAGAAATCGCGTTCGTTATACAATATACTATTTACATAAATAGCTATACTGAGGCTATCATTCATTGATGCTTATTTTCTTTTTCAGAATTCAGTCTTTTTACCCTTCTAACTACTGTTAACATCAGGCTGAAAAATATGATTAATTATTCGAAGCCGCCAAATATCCAGCAAGTTCTGTTAATGATTCAGGCAATAGGTCGTGATTATATTTGTGTGAAAAAGTAAGATCGTTACGTTTATTCTAAATATGCCTCATCGATAGCAATTATCATCATTTCAACCCTTTTGGTTTCCAAACTCCTTTTTAATGAATGCCTTTGAAGAATCGAAATTCGATTAAGGTTTGTTGAACGATGAAAGGGTTGCTTTATAGAAGAGGGCTGATCAGTACGTCCTTTTAATTAGAATAGCGGACCATGCGTCTATTACACGGTTATTATAAAATTTAATCATCGGGTTATTTTTCATCAATTTTGAAGTAGGCGGAGAGAAAGTTTTTACCGTGTATCTTTTGAAAATACATGACCAGCATCGTTTTGCACATAATGATCATCGAATATGAATATCATAATGAAATATATATTTATATATATATATATATATATATATATATATATATATATATATATATATATATATATATATATATATATATATATATATATATATATATATATATATATATATATATATATATATATATATACTACTCTTTGCTACTACCAACCAACTCTGATGAGACAGCCACAATCTGTTGTATATTAAAACAACATTAACGTAGTTATGATAGTTCAATATGAAAAATAGACTGACACCGAATGTCAGTAATAACAAAAAATTTACATATATCAAAAGGCAGTGGTTTATATTACGTAAATTGTGACTAACAAAACCAGGTCGGAGTTATATCCAGCATTTTCCTCCCTTCTAGAATGTAACATTCATATCCATGAATTCTATCTCACGACTGATTAACTTATTCTGCCAGAGCGTGTAACCCTAGAAGAAACTTTGAACATATCATGTTTCAGAGTACACTTAGTGTTAGAAAAATGGTATTCATTTCGTGATACTTTAGACTAATCCTTTGATAGTTCCATGGTTATTTCGGAACTTCCAGTTTCTAAATGATTAGGAGCATTACACAATCACTTGAATTAGATGAGTCATAAGAAATAGATACAATAGGTGTACATACAGGATAAATATTTTCTCTCAAATTTTCGTTTTCACTAGCTCTATTATAACGTTAAGACGACTCAATATTGTAGTTTTACTTATCTGTCTACCCCCTTTTTGTACTCGATGTCATAGTCATATGCTGATAATGTGATTGATTGCCCAACGAGTAATACGTGCAGCTTCAGTAACATTCCCAAAAATATACTGCAGTGGTTGATGGTGCTACCACCTCTGAAGTAGCACTGAGTCTTCGGCTAGTAGCAAGGAATCAAGGGGGTTAATTAGCTTCCGGCTAGCTTTTCAGACGGAGAGGGATACTGGGTAGATCAAAAGAAGCAGATGAGTAGGTCTATCTGATTCAAGTTGATGATCGCGTTTCTCAAACTACTGAAGAATCAGTTGTTAATTATATAATTAAGTAGTTAGTAGTACATTGGAAGAAATAAACTTAAAAATAAATAGTTGTAACTGATCTATCTTTGTTTCACTCAAGCTCAAGAGTTGTCATAAGTTTTGTTACATGATATACGTTACCCAAAGTATACTTGAGGTGTACAAAATGGTTAGAAGTTATCAACTATATTTCTCAAGATATATTTATGATAAACAGATGATTCGTTCTTGCTTTGGAGTAGCATGCAAAAAGGGAAGATCTTACTTGAATCTTGAGGAGTGGGACACCTTCCTGGTTTTGTAATATGTAATTGGCAAGGTAAGCAGAGCATGCCAGCTGGGATATCAACTATTGGTCTATAACTACGGCGGCTGTCGTCTGCAGTTCTCTCAATCAGGTCTGTTAGCGGGGTTGCATAAGCGGGAAGAATAACAAGCTACTCTCGACGTCCAAGGTAAGCTGGTAAAGAGTGCTGAAGCGTATGGGACAAGAAGGCCTAAAATATTTGATAGCATATGCAAGCTTCCCAGAAACGTAGGAGTAGTGCCCTTACCTTAGATAGGGAGTGGCCTTGAAGGATTTTGAGTACTTTACGTATAATGTGCTAAATCCCAAATAAAATGGCTATATTCATATCCAAGATATAATTAGTTGCTATTATTATACGTTTGTTCTTGTCTTTCTCTATTTTTAAGCCAAAAATCCACAAAATGTGTTCAGAAGTACATTCTTCCACAAACGGCCATTATCAAAAAAGAGAGAGAGAGAGAGAGAGATCCACAGAGGGAGCAAGGTGTCAAGGCATTTTCCTGTCAGAGGCACGTGATTGAGGGGCAATTGGCCGAACTATTTGGCCTTAGCCGCTAGAGCAACTGAAACGGGAAAGAACTGGTGAACAATTGCAATTAACGAGATTAATGTCAAAGGAACTATAGAAATGATGATTACATTAATAGGTCATTCATTCTTTCTCTCACACCACATTTGATGACTTCAGGTGGTTCACAGGAAACAATGCAAAGTGGCTCCAAACTTATAGATAACTCGAACTTGACAAAAGGAATTTAAACTTGTAACAACTCTCCCCTTTTCCAGAAGAGTCTTTGTCACACAAAGACGTAAAACTCAAAAGCTTGAATGAGAAGCAGAAAAACAAAGTTAAAGCTGAAATCAGTCGATATTTGTATCATTTGCAGAATCGGTATCATCATCAGGTGGATGACTCTTGAGATCTATTGCATGCCAGACTCCGCGGGTTTTTCCCAAGTGTATCAACCAGTTCGTAAGACCAAGGTGACAAAATTTTTGAAATGACGAAAGGACCTTCGAATTTGGCAGATAATTTTGAGGTTATTCCTTTGGACTTATCTGATAAAGTATGTGTCCTTTTACAGACTTTCTCTCCCAGAATGTATTGATCACTTCGTCTTCGTAGATTATAACGTTTCCTACTTGACATAAAGCCTTTCTTCAGCCTTTTTGCCACATCCTTGTAGACTCCGAGCAGAGCCTGTGATCGGGCGAGAGGGTCAAAATAGTCGTCGAAATCTTGAGGACTTGGAGGATTCTTACCAGTTAGATCTATTTCTCTACCAAACATGATAAAGTTTGCGGACAAGTGGGTAACTTCATGCCGAGACGATCTGATAGCACAAGCAACCTTCTGCAAATAAGTATCCCATAATCGGTTATTATCTGAAACATAGGAAGTGAGGATGGTTTTTAGGGTGCGATGGTATCTCTCCACCGCGTTGGCCTGGGCATGGAAGTTGGCAGTGTGGGCAGCGGTAATTCCATATTTTTCAAACACAGATTTGAGTTCTCTGTCAGTGAACTGTTTCCCATTGTCCATTATGACTTTTTCGGGCACTCCAAACATCAAAATAACTTGGTCTTCAAAGATTTCGGCCACTTTTCTTCCCGTTGCTTTTCTCATAGGGAAGAGTAATAGGTATTTGCTGAAAAGGTCACCAATGGAAAGAATGAAAGAGAAACCAGCTGTCGAACGGGGCAGCGGACCTACTATATCCATATTCAAAATTTGCCAAGGTCGACTAGTTGTTGGAGTAGCACTCAACATGAAACCCTTCTGAGGTCGCTGCTCAGGTTTTGTCCCGATGCAAACTTCACAGCCCTTGACATACCGTGCTACATCGGCCTTCATCTTCGGCCAGTAATATTTCAGGATTATTCTTGACAGAGTTTTATGTATTCCTAAATGCCCACAATGAGGAGGATCATGGTGCTCCTTTATTATTCTGAAACGATCTTCTTTTGGGACAACTATCAGCCATTCGAATGCGCGGGGAATAAGTTCGGGATATGTAATCTGAGCTAATTTCAAGATGGTTCCATTTTCAATACGCCAATCAGGAAAAAGATTTGGTCTTCTGGAAATTCTCTCAATCATTCTTTTGTACCACAAATCAGTGACTGTACGTTCTTTCGCAGTGGTCTGTACGACATCAACGCAGGGAACCGAGCGGGACAGTGCATCAGGTACCACATGCTCCTTGCCCTTACGATGTATGATTTCAAAATCATACTGCTGAAGTCGTACAGCCCATCTGGCAATCCTTCCTACAGCTACAGGATCTTTAATGTTATTCAGCCATTTAAGGCTATAGTGATCGGTGATCACTTGGAATTTTGATCCTTCTTCATATGGCCGAAACTTTTCAATGGAATAGAGCACAGCCAAACATTCCTTTTCGGTAGTGGTGTATTTTTTTCGGCCTTGTTGAGAGATCGACTGAGATACGAGATAACCCTCTCTCCACCATCTTCCCAAATTTGTGATAGGGTAGCTCCGATTCCGTAATCACTGGCATCAGCCTGTATGATAAATGGTAGGTCGGAATTTGGGCATGAGAGAATGGGTGCAGAAATGAGAATTTCCTTTAGAGCTAAAAAGGTTGACTCGCAAGTATCATCCCAACGAAATTTGACATTCTTTTTCAGGAGATTACATAAAGGGGCAGCTAATGTCGAGAAGTTCGGGACGAATCGTCTATACCACGATGCAACACCAATGAACCGTCTGACATCCGCAACACTTCTTGGGGAAGGTATCTTCAGGATGGCTTCCACTTTATCTGGGTCTACCATAAGTCCTTGTGCTCCGACTACATATCCGAGGTATCGAAGTTCAGCCTTGCAGAAGTGACATTTTGTGCGGTTAAGTGTGAGGCCTGCTTTTACGATTCGGTTGAACACCTCTCGAAGGACTTCCATATGTTTGTCGAGAGTTGGTGTACAGATGATTATGTCATCCAGATACACCAAAACATACTTCTCAAGGTCGACGCCTACCACACGGTCGATGAACCGTTGCCAAGTGGCAGGAGCGTTGTGAAGGCCCATTGGAAGTCTTCTGAACTGGAAGAGGCCTCGGTTCGGGACCACAAAAGCAGTCAACGGTTTTGAGTCTTCCGCTAGGGGAATTCGCCAGTATGCCGATTTTATATCTAGCGAGGTGAGAAACTTGGCATCTCGCAGCTTGTCTAGAGTTGAACTCACATGGGGTAGTGGGTATGCATCCCTCACGGTCACCTTGTTGAGCTGACGATAATCTACAACGAATCGATAGTTACCATCTGACTCCTTCATCAGAAGAATCGGAGAAGACCATGGGGACTGCGATGGTTCAATAACACCGTCACTCAACATCCTCTCTAACTCCTGGTTGACCTGTTGTTGTAAGACTCGAGATAAAGGATAGTATCTCTGACGAATCGGTGGTGAATCGGTCTTAATCACGTGCTCCACCAGATTAGTGCACCCCAGTTTTGTACCCATGCGGTTAAAGCATTCATCGACAACAGCTTGAAGCTGATCGCACTGTTCTTTGGTCAGCGTACTTGTAGACTGGACAGAGTCAAGGGTTGAAGCCATCGATTCATCATCCTGAAATCTCCACTCCCCCGAAAATAAGTCTGGAATAATTTTCATTCGTCGCCAAAAGCCCATTTCCAAGATAATGGTATGTGGCAATGTTGGAACCACAAGTACCTCTATTAGCTTCACCTTATTCCTCAGGTGTATGGGTAGGGTTAACTTTCCCACGACAGTAACAGATTGCCCATTGGCCACTGTGCAACTCTGGTAAGAAGAGTCTTGCAGCTTGCACATACGTTGGAGTGTCTTCCATCCTGGTCCACCCAGAATCGTACAGGAAGCTCCCGAGTCCAACAGTCCTAGAAGTTCGCAACCATAAACTGAAACCTGAAGATAAGGCCTAGTATCATTTTTGGCATGATTGAGAATGAAATCGATTAATATTTGTGATTTTGAAAGTGCCGATTCAGAGGAGAAGTCAGTCGGCCGGCTTACCGCTGTCCTCTGCTCCCGTTTTTTCGACAGTTTTGGCAGGTATCGGACGTCTCATTTCGTCGCCCACATTTGTAGCAGAATTTTTTCCGTTGCTCCTGACAGGCTCTGAATTTATGCGTATCCAATCCACAATTCCAACATGATGGTTTCGACCTCAGATCAGAACTGTCATTATCTTCGCGACTGGCTGATGGCTCAGTCGACACAGCAGCTACAGAAGGTCCCGTTGCCTGACCTTGTTGTTTGAGATAGGCTAATTCCGGTTCGAGTAAGTTCCGATATGCAGTTGGTGGGGGATTATATTTTTCCACGGAGTGTTGTGTTTCTTCAATCGATCTTCCCAGTTGAATGAGCTCTGGAATCGAGACTATTCGTTGTAGAGACAACTGCGTTTGGATATAGGGCAGAAGATTTCTTCGAATGACGCTCACCCTATGCTCTTCAGATAGGGGTTTGTCCAATTTCCTGAAAAGATTTTCCATTGCAACGACAAATGTTAGAACCTTTTCTTGAGATCCTTGGGTCCGACGACGAATTTCTTACCATAGACCATTCTCATAGTCAAATGGCCTGAAAGCCTGCCTCAACTGGGATATTAGATCGTCCCAGGACTCGAAATGACCCGTTCTGTACCAAAATAGGGCATCTTGTATCAGAAGTTCCAGGGCGGAACGAAGAAGTTGCTCCTTCGAGACACCTTTTGAAATCCTAACTTCTTAATTCTTCCTATGAAATCATTTACACTTGTTCTCCCATTGAACTTTATATTCCATCGACCGACGTCTACGAATCTCAAATCTGTTCTGTAATTTTGAGTAAGAGCGGATGATGGATCCAGATAGCCGTGATTTGTCGGACCGCCAGGTAGGAAATGTTGAATTGCATTAGTAGGGTTCTGATGTTCAACTCGTTCTTCGTTTGGTGATAATCTGAGGTTTTCCATTCTATGCATGCACCCGTCTTCACCTCCACCATAATCGCTTACTGATTGAATCGAATCATGGATTGTAGAGAGTCGAGAATTATACACTCCATATGCAGGTTCTTCGCAGAAGCTCATCTGTGACCTAGATTGTCCTCTGCGTTGGTGTTCACCAAACCTTCGAAAAGGCCCTTCCTCTGGTAACGATCTAACTCTTCTTCCTAATGTATCTGCATAAAGCTGGTCAAAATTTCTAGTAGTAGGTTCTAAATGGAAACCTCCAAACGGAAGATTAGCTGTCGTATGGAAAGGTTCACAGTTCCTCCGCGTGTGTTCGACGTTTGGTAGTTGAGTTGACGCAAAATCTACATTTGGTTGCTCCAACTCAATGAGATCAGGAACCGATTCTTCAGCTACTGTAGGAACTATTGGTGGGCGCATACCCAACGGAATTGCTGTATCTAGTATAGTGTCATTTCTCTGGGATGCAGCTATCCTGTCGCTGTTATGGCGTGCCTGTTGGGAAGGACTGAGTTCGATACCTTGGTATACCAGAGATAGATCACCTAACAGCTTGGAACATTGAAAAACCAATTTCTGTCGAGAAATCTCATCATCTATTGTGGTCATATTAATCCTTCCTAAGCGCATGGATAAATGCATCAGCCTTGAGTTAATCCTAGTGAATTCATTTTGCCGATTGTGAGCATTGAAGTTCGAAATATCCTGTTGAAGTTCAGAAAGTTTTTGTTCGCAGACCTCCATTTCCACCATTTTGTCAAGGGAAACTTCCTTAGGTACACGAGAGAATGGTTCTACTTCCGAACGAAGAACCTCCCTGAGGACTAAACGCTTCTGTGCTACAGTATTCCCTATTGGTAACCCGCGAATGTACAATTCGTAAGCTAACTCATCACTCAGTAACCGATTCACTTCCATTCTGAGAAAATTTATGAAAAAGAGATTTCAACAAGATTCAATACTCTATTCACTACGAATTATTTAAGCAAATTTAATTCACGCACTCCCCCCCTTTCCAAACGAACAAAAAACCTAACCCGATCCCTAAAAACAGTAAAATCAATCATCAACTTCAATAGCGCTCGAAAGGAATCGAGTGGTAGACGCAACCAAGCACCAGGTGTGAACCAGGCTTTAGTACTCGAAATTCAACTCGTAGTGATCGCAACCACTATACGGTGTAGACTACGCTTTAGCACCTTGCACGAAAAGGAGAAGAAGAATGATGACGTCAAGCCAATGATCTTCCCTCTTCTGTCAAATATCGTGATTGAAAGTAAACAACTGTATAATATATGTAATATTGCTTCAAAAATACATGCAAACACAACCGGACCTATGAATTAAAGTAATTTAGTGACTCCTCAACGTACTACTATCATATATCTACCTGATGAATTACCACCCGAAGGCAACAAAAGAGTACGAGAAACCAAAAGTGAAACGTCAGGCGCCAATTTGCTACCAACTCTGAAGTAGCACTGAGTCTTCGGCTAGTAGCAAGGGATCAAGGGAGTTAATTAGCTTCCGGCTAGCTTTTCAGACGGAGAGGGATGCTGGGTAGATCAAAAGAAGCAGATGAGTAGGTCTATCTGATTCAAGTTGATGATCGCGTTTCTCAAACTACTGAAGAATCAGTTGTTAATTATATAATTAAGTAGTTAGTAGTACATTGGAAGGAATAAACTTAAAAATAAATAGTTGTAACTGATCTATCTTTGTTTCACTCAAGCTCAAGAGTTGTCATAAGTTTTGTTACAAGATATACGTTACCCAAAGTATACTTGAGGTGTACAAAATGGTTAGAAGTTATCAACTATATTTCTCAAGATATATTTATGATAAACAGATGATTCGTTCTTGCTTTGGAGTAGCATGCAAAAAAGGGAAGATCTTACTTGAATCTTGAGGAGTGGGACACCTTCCTGGTTTTGTAATATGTAATTGGCAAGGTAAGCAGAGCATGCAAGCTGGGATATCAACTATTGGTCTATAACTACGGCGGCTGTCGTCTGCAGTTCTCTGAATCAGGTCTGTTAGCGGGGTTGCATAAGCGGGAGGAATAACAAGCTACTCTCGACGTCCAAGGTAAGCTGGTAAAGAGTGCTGAAGCGTATGGGACAAGAAGGCCCAAAATATTTGATAGCATATGCAAGCTTCCCAGAAACGTAGGAGTAGTGCCCTTACTTTACATAGGGAGTGGCCTTGAAGGATTTTGAGTACTTTACGTATAATGTGCTAAATCCCAAATAAAATGGCTATATTCATATCCAAGATATAATTAGTTGCTATTATTATACGTTTGTACTTGTCTTTCTCTATTATCAAAAGAGAGAGAGACAGAGAGAGAGAGAGAGATCCACAGAGGGAGCAAGGTGTCAAGGCATTTTCCTGTCAGAGGCACGTGATTGAGGGGCAATTGGCCGAACTATTTGGCCTTAGCCGCTAGAGCAACTGAAACGGGAAAAAACTGGTGAACAATTGCAATTAACGAGATTAATGTCAAACAATGCAAAGTGGCTCCAAACTTATAGATAACTCGAACTCGACAAAAGGAATTTAAACTTGTAACAATGGTCTGTTGATAATATAAATTTTCTGCCGAATATATAATCATGGAATTATTCTAATGCAAATAATAAGGCTAACCCTTCTCTTTCCAAATTAGTTTCTTTTTTCTGCATCAGTTTGTATAGAAGACGCAAACATTACAGGTTTTTCCTCTCCATGTTTCTATGGCTGAAAAAAGCACCAACACCATACACTCCAGAATCACAACTGATTCTATAGGATATCTGGGATCAAAATATGTAAGGATATTAGTTGATGTTGATAGTTCTTTACTTAACTGAAAAGTTTTCTACACTCCTCAGACCCTGTAAAGTGCTGGTTAGATTCACACATATTATACAAAGGTTTCAACATTGCAGACAACATAGAAATTAATTTTCCATAATAGTTAAGTAATCCCAGATAAGATTTGAGTTGCTTCAAATCTTTTGGTGAAGGTGCTTGTTCAATGCATTCTATTTTTTCATTGGTGAGGTGATTTCCTTCAGAATCTACTAGGTGACCTGAAAATTGCAAGCTACTTCCAAAAAATTATAATTTTTTTTTCATAAATGTAGTTTTCTTTGTAAACTAAAGTGCCGTCAGCTATGAATTGAGTAGAGCATGTGGTCGAGGTTCACTAATGGGCTATACTAATTTTAAGTCAAAGTGAAACAATTTAATTTATTTGGACGCCACCCATTTCCTCTCATAACAGATTACTGGAATCTTGTTCGAAAAGGGAAAACAAAACACGAAAAAAGTTCCGTGTACCCTTCGTGTAATATTAAGAACTACACATCAATATTCAATCACTACTGAAAGGTGGGAGGAGTCTGAGGTCAAAGAAATACCTTCCCCAACTATAATGTAATAAAAAACTCCTCATGACATACAAAAAAAAAAAATTACAGTCAATCAATTTCGTGGGAATGACATTACGATATTGAATAGTGATTTTGAATCAGTTCAACCAAGGTATAATATAAATTTATCATGTTATGACCTTGTTCAAGTGTTATGAAAATATTAGAGCGATCGTCCAGTACTGTACGGACGGGCTGTCACACACAAATATGATGTAAGTAAAAAGGTAGCAGGTAAAACATGAAAAATATCAAAGTTGGTTCATCTATACTATCCTGTGTAGACTATGCAGTAATCTTATGTCCCACGAAGTTGGTTAAAGCCAAAAGTTGTACCAATCAGGTACGTCGTATCCAAGCAATAAAAGGAGAGACAGCTAGAGGGGTAGATAAGCATCCTTGGGCTGAGCAGTTTTTGACAGGCTTCTCGAGTGGACCGCCCTCTCAGTCACCATAACCAGGTAAAAAGTGGGGAGACGAATGTCTTGGGAAAGTAGTTCATCTGGAGTGGTTGGAAAGGTTCCAAGGTTGAACTATCTTCCTTTCTCCTTCAGCAGATAAGAAATGCAGAGGCCGAAATCTTGAATCCTCATAGCCAGGTACTTTCCAGGAAGACGATTTTCAGCAGGAAAATAATCCATCATTGGAACATCTCGTTGGGAAAACTCAACCAATACTTATAAAAATTGCAGTCTTGGTCAACAAAATGGCGGAAAGGGCCAACGGGGTGGCTTTTATCAGCAAAATAACTATCTCAAAAAGGAAATCTTCCCATACTTCGAAGAATAACCCAGATAGAAGGGGTGAAGATTCTTCAAAAACCCCTCCTCCATAAAACCTTCTGAAGAAATTGGAATTTGAAAATATGGTTACCAAAAAAATGCAAAAACTCACCTCGTACCGAGATTAAATATATACATGATGTTCAATCACTTTGGAACATTCATAACCATAATCAATCCACTCTGGATATAATTCAATAAAATTATTTTTTCCGGCCGGATCACACTAATATCGACTGGCGTCGTTCCTTACACGAACAGAAATATGAAAAGCCAACATGGCTACCTCGAGTTCTTCGTGAAGTAACGACGTCTAATTATACAATATTGAACATAGAGTAATACTAGTCAGCTGAACAACAAAAACAGAGTAATACCATTGTCTAAGGATTTATAGTCAGTCAACCTTATAGAATTATCATCGGAGGACGATGAAAATGATTAGCAGATGGCGCCACTGCGGTGGTTGCCAAAAAAGAGATAAAAGAATTAGATAGAGAGTCGTAGCGTAAATGGCCGCGTCTAACAGCTTACAGCGTTTGAAGCCTCCACACAAAATTTGACAGTAGACGCGGCCATTGATTAGGTATTTTAATGTTTCGTATTTTCGTCTTCGTGTCGTACTCGTGCTTCGGAATCGGTACTTCGGTCTTCGGTACCTACTTTATTTGCATTACAATTTAGTGAGAGGTTGTTGCGAGTTTTTGTGGTTTCTGGTTTTATTGATTTCTTCGCAATAAGTTTGTGTTATTTGTGCTTTCAGTTGTTATTAGTTTGTATTATTTGTACTTTTATAAGACAATTGTGAGTGAGTTGTGACAAAACATCGAAAGAAGGGAAAAATATATTCAATAATTATTATATTTTAAATTTCATGTTATGAGATCCCTTCGGAATTTATTTCCAAAATGAATTATTCAACAAATATTCAGTTGCAGAAATATCAGTTATTCATCAGAGTCATAGACATTATGATCAGATTTAATAACAGGTTATGTTGCAGCAACTTTGCAGAATTTTTTTTTCTGAGGATATTGAATTACGTACAGTTGACAAAATATTTGAATTTATTTTTTTGGTCAGTACCCTTATAAAACAAGTGACCTGATTTTCAAGTTGGTATTGGTCATTCAGCAGAAAATACTTTTATATTTCAAAATATGTGATGAATGTGCACTTAACTGGTGAAAATTTTTTGAAAATGAGAATATTATCAGCAAATTTACCTTATTGAGTTGTTTCCTTTTACATTTTATCTTTATTTCCTGATATCCGGCAATAAATGTTCCTACAACAAATGTGGACTCTCAACTAGAAATGGCCCTAGTTTGAGATTTGTCCGTTTTCCAGTCAGAATCCGGCAAGATGTAAACAATTCGGGTGAGAAACCTCAACAGCTCCCAAAATATATCAATTTCAAAGTATATTGATGTAATGTAACTTCCTGCAAGAGGCTTAAGGTGGATTCACGCAGTTTCAATTATCAAGTAACAATGAACAAGTAGCGATAAACAATTATCAAGTAGAAAGTAATGGAAAAGAAGGCATTCATGCACCTGACTTTAACAATCATCAAAGCTTGGGGAAGGGGATCAACTTAAACCTTACATTAACTTTCAACTAGCATTTTTCATTCATTTTCATATTCTCTAGCTTTGTTTTGGAGAGTTGAAGATCGAAATATAATTGTTTTTTTGAGAAGGTCTACCAGAATCGCATCTACGATTTCAATTTCACTTGCTCATATTCAACGAACAGAAAAGCATTCCCTGAAAACGAATTATTTGAGGAAAAATTTCGTCATGATCATATAATCCGTCATAACCTGCACATGAACGACACATATTTTACAATTGAAGTAAGGAAGTTAAAAGGTGGCCAACTCTTATGTGTTACTTGTTAATTGATAGTTGATAATTTGGTTTCATGAATCATCCACAGTAAATTAGGCAGTCCAAGTCATCATTGATGAGTGTTACTCGCTTCTTTTTTATTGTTCCTTGATAATTGAAGCTGCATGAGTCCACCTTTATCTTATATCAATATTACAAAAAAAATCAGGTATCTTCATGTGAAAGTTTCGCAAATGAATAATAATATATGGTCCTTCTTGTCAAAACAGACCCTTCTGGGAACCTGTTTTTGACAGTTTGGAAGTTCGACAGAGTACCATGGAACATTACTGGTTGATGGCAGTTTGTCAGTTGGGTTCTTATTTAATGGAGCAAAAGACCCGTAATCCCTAATGTTTTCAACACTATTTCATGTAAGACACAGTTTTGGTATCGCAGAGCTTCAGCGCAGTTTGATTGTCTTGCTCAAGTTCTTCAACCGAGCCTGTCACCACCAACATCACCACTTTGCTGAATATTGAAATAATTATCGGTAGGTAATTATCCATAACTGTTGCATCAACTTTTTTTATATATGTGGATATACTAGGAATTTTTTTTCATTAAAAAATGATGTTATCTGTATTGAAAATAACTTTACAACACATATTCAAAACTGTTCCAAATAAGGAGGGATATCAACACCTTATTTTCGTGGAATAACTTCATCAGGGTGCTTGTATTATTCTGCAAACATTTTTCTTGATTCATGCTTTCCATACTGTATGGATTGTTCTTCGTGTGATGTATAATTCCAATAAAATATGGGTATCAATTCGCGAGTATCCAAGCTTTAATTCAGTTCCATTCGTTAGTTTGGAGTTCGAATTTTGAATAGAAAAGGAGCATAATCACAAAACTCGTCAGCGATATTGGAGCCACCATTTTGTTTTTTTTTTTCTAAAAAAAATTTGTGATGCATTGTCACCGGAATTTTTAAAATTCATTTGCAAAATTCCACACTGAAATACATACAAGCTTGAAAAAAAATTGATAAGGTCAAGATGGCGGACAAGGTTTATGTTTATGGTCCGTTTTGATTCACAATTGGTGCATGGGGTTTTGCTTTCCTCATTTTGTACTTAATACTATTCATGATGTTAAATAACTATTCGTCATCAAATGTACATATATAGCAAAATTTCAGCCCAATCGTAAACCAGCGAGTAGGTCAAATTTAACTTGCAAGGATTACACTCACACACCGAGATAGGTGAAACTAAATGAAAGATTGTAAAAAATAAAAACTGACAAGTTGTTATCGAGTTACCAATTAGTATTTTTTTTTCAGGCAACATCATATTGCCTGGTATGAGCCCAAAATCACTAAGCAACAAATTTTTATGCAGCAGGCATTTCGACCCACACAAGATGAATCTGAAGATGAAGACGAGAAGGAAAATCTGATATTTTATCAAAGTATTACTGTTAGAAAAACATATGGTGTTTCTATGGATTCGAACCAGCAACAAGATCATCTATCAACAAGTGGATCAGTCTTTGACGAAACACTTCCAAGTGAATCAACAGATGGATGTTTGACAGAAATTCAAAATTTTCCTGTTACATCATCCCTACTTTTACGTACCACTATTCAGAACTAATCAAGCTTATAACTCATGTAGTACTCCCATGTAGTAAGGCGACCCCTTGTCAAATGTTAAATCTCATTTCAATATAATTTTGTGTGCATATTTATATTTCTATATTTTATTTTATATGTGCTCATCCTGTTTGTCAGTAGTATTTATTATTTAATACTGTTCAGTATATTGCATGTTATCTCATACTTAGAATCTCAGTTGTTTTTGTTTTCACCACACCTTTGTACAAAATTAGGCTTGCCTGTAAGATATATAAATAAATAATATTCTCATATAGTTCCATTGATTTTATCATCTTTTTTTTGTTTCGACACACACAGCCACATATTACTTTTTTTCGAAATTAGAAAATCTCTAATAAAAAATTTCTAATTCTGAAATAATCTTTCATTTTTAATTGAGAATGTTTCCTTTGGACGGCATTCGTATTGAAAATTTAACATTCAGGAATAGAAATCATAAAGAATATGGAGAAGTCTGAAACTAAAGATTTATTTTCACTGAGATGACTGATTGAAACGGAAAATATATTTTGATAGAAACGAATTTTAATGGAGGTCTGCGTAAAGTGAGATTCCGTTCTGCATCATAAATATGCTATGAATGCTTTCTTCCGGTGAGTACATGCTTTGAACAGGCGCGATCCCAGACCAAGATTTGGGGGGTGGGCCGGGTGGCAAGTTGGACGGACCACACCAACAACCAAAAAAATTCTCTTTTAATTCTATCGGTCATTCAGGCAATCCGTCATCCCATTATTTTGAATAGATTTACAGAACTTGTCACCATTCTGAGTTTTGACAAAAAATTCCTAAACTCTGACCTCTTTCTTGCCCCCACATACCAATTTTGAATCGAATTCAACCATAATAACAGAACACTTCCGCCATCTTGACTTTGAGAATTGTCTCAAAATTCACAATCTTGGACCCCTAAATCCCCCACCTATCAATTTTCAATCTAAAATCACAAAACTCGTAGCCATCTTGGCGCCGCCATCTTGATCTTACTAATTTTGATTAATAATTCATAATCTCCGGCTCCGAAAACCCCAATAAACCAAATTTTATTAGAGTCCGACCATAATCCAAATCACATCCATTTTGTTTTTTTTCTGTAGGTAACAAAAGTTCATAATGCATATTCACCGGAATTATGCGAACTTCTGCAATTTCAATAAGATGTTGGTCAAAAAATTTCACTACACAAGATCTGTACCGCGAACATACAGACAAGAAACCGAGCCAATAAAAACCTGGTGAAAAATCATGATCTCTGGCACAAATAGCTCCTGCATACCAAATTCAAATGGAATTTGACCATAAATCACAAAGCTCATCCGCCATCTTCAATTTAAAAAAATGCCTAATATTCGACTTCAAAATAACAATTTTTTGTAGAATCGGAATGAATTACAATACTCATCATCTACCGCATGAATGTTGATGAAAATCTTTCACATCACCAAACTCAACCTCTGTTTATTCTATTGTAAATGTCGTCAATACATTGTCACTCGAATGATATGTACCCCTGCCAAATTTAAAGATGATTGAATAAGTGGCCTCAAAATCATATTCTCTATACCTCAATATCTACATTTGGATATTATTTTTCATGAAGTCTGATATACGGAACATCCGAATGCAAATTATATCTCGACTTAAATTCAGCTCAACATGATATTATCATCAATAGGTTCTGCACATCTACTGTATCAGCGCTTTATTCAATGGAAGTTTTGCCACAGCGTACCTAACTATTGTTAGATATGCTGTGGTTTTGCATTCCTTCCGATGAAGGAGCCACATTACAGGATACATTTTTCTGAGTTGCTAGTGAAAATCATAGATGGTTGTAGCAACCACCATCCGATGCTTGTACTACTGTGGTTGACTGACTATAAATCCTCAGACAATGGTAATCCCACAAAACGTGTCTCGTTAAAGGGTAGGCCACCTAGTGGACGATAGCCGAATTTGTAATTTGAACACGTTATACCATCCCTTTTCAAAAAGTAAAAAATAGATTGAAAAGCTATTTTTTTCAAACTGACCCTAAATGTGATATGTATTGAAATTAGTTGCATACTGGTTACTACGCGTACCACACGCTTATAAAAAAGGAAAACACACAATATGGGCAGATCTGTATAATTGATTAGAGTAACATCTGATGAGAGAAAAAGTCGAGAATCGGAAAATTGTCAAAATCTGGTCAAGAGTCTTGATCAGGAAAAGGTCAAAATTGTTATTCTCTGACAACTCACTAATACACCATAATTATTACTCTGTCATCTGAAAGGTATTCAACACAAATGTACATATTTACAGTAATTCCCTAATTTATACATCGAATAAAAATATAATTCATTTTAAAATCTACCCACTCATGCAATGTGAACCCAACTGTTCTGTTATCAGGTGGGATGGGGCTATCCATATTGGACATTCAACCTGAAGAACCGGTTTGCATCAAAAAGTAACATACTATTTTCAAATGCTTATCATCCGAGGATGCTAACTGCAAATTTTTCATTTAAAAATGTTGTCACCAAAACACTACAGACCTTCAGAACTGTTCCCTCTAGTACGTTAGAACTGGTTTCCCTGTAACCACCACCGAATATTGGTTTCCGAGGCCTATTGACTGCTTATAATACTCGGGAAGAAACTGGGATTCCTACATTCATACGAAGTACTGAGCCCTTGAACATCAGGACTTGCCAAAACGTAGACAACAAGAACCAGTGGGAAACTAACCTTGTAAGACCGTTACAAGAGAGAAATTGACACAAGAATATTTACAAATGACGGGATACTACAAAACAATATCAAAATTTTGTAACAGGAATGAAAAGGCAATAAAAAAAGGCTGAAGATGACCTATCCAACAGAAACGTCAGAGTTTGAACCATAATAGGGCTTCAAGTCTTTGACATGCCATTCACCAGCTGGTGAACCATCCGAGCCTTGCAATTTAGAAACAAGTTTTGACATCTTTTGTACTACGGTGATGGTTTTGGACAATACTTTGGCGCGAGCTCGGCTGAGAAATTGTCAGGAGCACTGGAAAAAACTTTATTTTTCTCATATACTTAATCCCCTACTTCATAGGTTAAATCTTTTCTACGTAAGTTATATTTGTTGGCGTTATTTTCATAAGATTTATTGAGGTTTGCACGAACTTCTGTGAAAGTCTCTTTTAAAGAATTCATATCAGTAACGTGAGAATCTCTATCACCGGGCATAACTTCTAGGTATGAAGTACTTTGGATTTCTCCATAATACTTTCCGGATGAAAGTTTCTTCAAAAAGAAAGGAGTATACCCTGTCACCTCGTGTCTGGCAGTGTTTATTGCGTTAGCAATGTTTGGAAGATGTTGGTCCCAATCAGTAAGTTGTTGGGCATAACACCGGATGGCGGTACCAATGCTTTTATTCATACGTTCTACAAAGTTTACTTGTGGGTGGTTACGAACATTGAACCGAATATTTTGGGCTTGATAAATTTCACACATAAATTTCTTGAATAATGAACCAGCAAATTGCATTCCATTGTCAACAATACAATACTGCGGAAATCCAAATACTAGGAAGACGTTCTTTACATGAATTTGACAATATTTTGTGCAGTAGCTTTGAGCATAGGATGCAAAATAACATATTCACTGAACCAATCACCAAAGACTAAAAGATAAGAATTCCCATTTTTCCATCGGGGAATAGGTCCCATAAGATCGGATGCTACTACTTGCCATGGAAAGTCAACGGATTTCTACTTGCCCATTTAACCAAATCGTGTGGTATGAGATAACTTTTGGGAAGCACAGATGGTTCATTTCTTAAGATACGTTAAAAAATCTTGCCGCATTTGTGGCCAAGAATATAATTCTTTAATTCGTGACGAACTATTGAAGAAACCAAAATGAGCACTTGTTGAAGGGTCGTGTAAAGATTTTATGAGAGTTATTCTTTGAGATTTTGGTACTAATATTTTTCATTCTCCCACGTTAGATTTTAGGTAGGACTTGGAA
This sequence comes from Zygogramma bicolorata, assembly GCA_032362365.1. Taxonomy (NCBI): domain Eukaryota; kingdom Metazoa; phylum Arthropoda; class Insecta; order Coleoptera; family Chrysomelidae; genus Zygogramma; species Zygogramma bicolorata. The sequence continues at coordinate 22,847 of JAVJAQ010003354.1, read as the reverse complement.
GTAATGAATTAAAAAATTTGACCATTCTCTATTTTCCACTGAGGAAATTGTTCAGGATCTTCACTGATTTCAGTTTTCATAATATAACAACAACAACAACAACAATATTATTGTTATACCAGGTATCTGACACACTAGACGAAATATCAAGAAATGAAATATGTGGAACTGGATTGTCTTGAGAGATACGAGATAATGCATCTGGTACTACATTTGACGAACCCTTTCTAAATTTAATATCAAATGAAATTGTCTGAGACGTAGAACCCACCTAGCCAGTTGGGAGGGAGAGGAGAGAGGGGCGAGAGGGCGACAGAGAGGGGAGGGGAAAGAAGGAGGGAGGGTGATGAGAAGAGTAGATATGTCCATTTTGCTCATTTTTGTCGACAAAGTGCATTAATCGAAGCTATCAGTGTCGAAAAATCTCAAATGAAACGGGGATACCAAGAGGTTGAACCGATAAAACGTTTTACTTCTGTGGTAGTGATAAGGCTAGGGTAATTTACCATTGCCGAAACTTTTTCAGGATCGGTTCTAATGCTAATCAATGAGAAAATCCAAATATTTCAAAGAGGGTTGTGAAATTTTGCATTTTTTTGAATTTACTGTCAATTTTGCCTCTGAAAGACGATCTCTTACTGTACATGATAAATCTAAATGTTCTTCTAAAGTGGCAGAAATAACAATTATATCATCAAGATACGTGAAACTGCATGGTTCGTACTTAGGACCAAATATTGAATCTACTAGTCGACAAAGAAATTGAATTAAACTGAAACAACCCCCTTCCAGGGGGTTAAAAAACGCAGTCTTTTCACGGGATTTCTGATCTGATGGTATTTGCCAAAACGCTTTTCACAAATCGATGGAAGATATAAATTTTGCGTTGCGTAACATTGTTAAAATTCTATCCACGCGTGGAAGTGGGTAACTGTCGTGTTTGGTGAGTGCATTGAGCTTTCTCCCCTCAAAAAACAGTCGTTTTTCACAATTTGACGTTTTTCACCATTTGACTCATCTACAAGGAGAACAGTTGAACACCATTCACTCTGCGATTCTTCTACAATTCCTGAACGTAACATTTCATCAAGTTTTTTATTCATGGTTTTCAATATGAAAGGAGACATAGGGTAAGGCCTCTGCCTAACAGCTCGTGCATCTCCCGTATCTATATGCATAATGATTTCATCGGTCCTACCAGAGTGCAAATCTCCATCTACAATCTCATAAGAGAAAATAACCTCATCAACCCTTTTCCTATCTTCAACACTTAGAGTGTCTAACGACGATAATTCTTTAGAACAGAAAAGTTTAATGACATTTTTGCCAACTGATAAATCAACTTTACATTCATCACTCCTGACTTGCCAAGAATTGTTTTGAAAATCTACAACTACCCCAAAGTTTTGTGCAAAATCGCTACCAAATATGACTGTTTGAAAGAGGGAACTCAAGAGCTTTTACCAATCGACAAACGTCAGTGACACAAATCAACAAATCCTATTACGTTATTTTCATTACCATCTGCTTGCGGTGAACCAGAATCAAAAAAAGAAAATATTTTTTGATCAAATAAAAAGACCGAAATATAAGGCCCATCATCATTTTCTTTATCTACAAACAAAGGTGCAGCTCGTGCATCATTTGAAATATTTCGCTTATAAATTTTTTCAACTTCATTTAACCAAAGCTACCATCTTGCAAATTCTCCAACGAGTGATTTTTTGAAATTTGATTTTGAAAAACTGGCCTCGAAAGGATCTGGAGAGAAGTGTTGTCCAGATGGGCACCCATTCCTAACTAGTTTTTCGAACAAACTCCACAAGTTTTACTCACTTCACCTTGAGCACCACATCGGAAACAAAAAACTGTCCTTTTCATCATGCAGTTATGATAAGTGAGATTCGGAAATCGACAATCCCAACACAATAAAGTTTTTCCACCTCTTGAAGATTCTTCCGAACTTTTAGGTGAACTACGGATTCCTTCTCTAGCTAGATGCTAATTTCTAACAAATGATTAACTTGGCTCTTATTATACTTACTGGAATCTTTACTCAAACTTGAGTTTTTATTACTCCTAAAACGATTTTTATTTATGTCAGAATTTCTATAATTATGATTATTTTGGGACCTAGATCCACTATCTTGAGTGACTGAGGGTGAAATTGAAACAGTTGAAACAGAGTTCTTAGCATGGGAACATGAACAGGTCACTTGTGGAACTTTTGTTTGAAGAGACTGATTTTTTTATATAATTTGCTTCTTCTAAACATTTGCAAAGTTTGACTAATTCCTCTACAGTATTTGTTTCAGAAAGAGCTAAATAAGGAATGTACTCGGGTAGAATATTTTTCCTACTTATTTTCACTTTAGTGATTTCTGAAGGTGGTCTAGAGAGACGTTTGAAATAACTTTCCATGATAGCAGAGTATATAACAATGGTTTCATTCTTGTGCTGTTTCCTAGCCTTGATTGATTCCCAAATATCATCTTCCTCATGTGGAGGTGAAAAATCAGATGTCAATTTTACTACCACACTGCCCCAGTCTGTCACTAAGTGTTTTATTTGGAAAAACCATGAGAATGCATTACCGGAAAATAATTCAACAGCAGATTTGAAAAGTTCTAACTTCGTGAGCCCCCTTGCATTTGCATATTCAGTTGCTTTGGCAATAAAGTTTTATAAGTCTTTGGGATCACCCGAAAATTTCGAGCCCCAATCGGACACAGGTGGTTGTCTTGCACTATATGAAACAATCGGTGTTGGAATATTGAAAAATGGTTGCACAGGTGTTGGTAAAATAGGTGCATTTTTCCTGTCTCCTGCTGTTGGGAGTTAGTTTTCTCATGCAGATCGACATCTTATGAGAAACATTCACTAAGGTTTCATTTTCAAATTTGATTACTTCATCTACATTATCTGCAGGGACTGGTAGTCGTTTGACACGTCCAGTTACATGGGCTAGTCGAGACTTTATACGTTTGAAAATTGAATCCTCCGAAGTGCCCTCAGAGTTTAATGAAAGAAATAGATTCACTACTTGCTCTTTTTATCTGTTTCAAAATCGTACTAATACAATGACAATTGTATTAAAGCGCCAGGACTTTTCAATACATTATTCTCTCTATGAAGCATACGAGCAAGTATTCTTCTTCGTTCGTCTTGATTTTTTGTGAAAACTACACCTCTAATGGCCATGTCTCCTCCATGATATCAGAGTTACAAACAAACCATGAAAATTCAACCACTCACTATGAGCAAAAAATAAAAATACTATCCAAACTTACTCCAGCCAAGTAACGTCAGGCTCCTAGTCCAGCAACAAATTGGAAATTGATGTAAAGTGCCAATTGAAGAAACACTTTGAAAAAATCGGGCCCCACATTGGGCGCCACTGTACTGTTTTCTTTGTGAACTATAGTGCCGTTAGCTATCAAGTGAGTGGAGCATGTGGTCGAGGTTCACTAATGGGCTATACTCACTTAAAATCAAAGTGAAACAATTTGATTTGGATGCCACCCATTTCTTCTCATACCTAACAGATTGCTAAGATCTTGTTCAAAAAGGGAAAACAAGATACAGAAAAAGTTGGTGTACACTTCGTGTAATATTTATGAACTACACATCAATATTCAATCACTACCGAAAGGTGGGAGGAGTCTGAAGTCGAACAAATACTTTCCTCAACTATTATGTGATGAAAAATCCCTTACGACATACACAAAAAATAAATAACATTCAATCAATTTCGTGGGAATTTCGATGTTAAATAGTGATTCCAAATCAGTTCAACCAAGATACAATTTCATAAATTTTTTCGTTGTTGAAATTGTTCGTTCCGTTAACCAGCTGACGAACGTCAACCCTCAGAAGTCGAAACTTGTGCGAGCAATGGATCACCGGGGCCTTACCTTTTAACGTGCGATTACCCAGCACGGTGGCCCGGCGAGGATTCGAACCCCGGCCTTCCGCTTGATAGGCAGATATGTTAACCACTACACTACCGAGAATTTATATAATAAATAAATTTATAATGTGATGACCTTGTTCAAGTTCAAAAAGGAAATCTTCCCATACTTCGAAGAATAACCCAGATAGAATGGGTGAAGATTCTTCAGAAATCCCTCCTCCATAAAACCTTCTGAATACATTGAAATTGAGAAATATGGTTCCAAATAAAATGCAAAAACTCACCTCGTACCGAGGTTAAATACATGTCCCAGCAGGAACAAATGAAATATACTTGATGTCCAATCACTTTGGAACATTCATAACCATAATCAATCCTTTCTGGATATAATCCTGTCAATTAAGTTGTTTTTTCTGTCGGATCACACTAATATCGACTGGCGTCGTTCCTTACACGAACAGAAAAATGAAAAGCCAACATAGCTACCTCGAGTTCTTCGTGATTATTCCAGAAATTTCACATCTAATTATACAATTTTCAACAGAGTTATACTATAGTCGGGCTGTTCAGAAGATAGAATTCAACGACGCGTGAACAGTAAATACCTGCATATCCACGCCTTTTAAACTGAAATAAATGAAGAACCGTTTACACTGTACTGTACTCATTTGAACTTTGTATTTACGTGTGTTACGTTAATTAAATAATAATGGAAACACTCTTTCACCTTCAAGAAAAAGATCAAAAAAAGACATTCAACTGTAGAAAAAGGTGTAATAATGAACACTTATAAAAAAAGCATCCCAAGAGTTGATGGGAGGACGACGCGGCGACGTTATTGTTGAGTGGTGTAAATCGGACTTGTAACGTTGGGGAGAGGAACATTCAAAGAGTGCGTGCCGTTCACGTGATCATTCTATCTTTTCAGCGGCTACACTATAGACACCTAAACAACAAAAACAGGGTAATACCACAAAACGTGTATCGTTGAAGGCTAGGCCACCTGGTGGACGATAGCCGAATTTGTAATTTGAACACGTTATATTAACTTCAACATTGTATTCATTCAGACGCTCAAATACCCTCAAAAAGTATTTATAGCACTCTTCCAGTGAATTTTCGTGAACTAAAATATCATCAGGATAACATTTAGTCTTGGGTGAACCAGCTTATATTATTTCCACTGATTTGCAATTTTTGGTAGGCTCTTTCAAATCAAGTAATTGCTGCCACCTGAACCAGCAAAGATATCCTCAGGTAAAGGCAGTACACAGTGATCACGGTCAATTACTCTATTCAATGTTTTTTCGAGATCAACAGACACTCACTCACTGACAATGTGAAATTTTATACAAGACGCTTGATTCAAAAATTTCAATCAACTCTCGTTCGACTTTTGCTTTGAGGTCATGTGAAATTTCATATGCTCTATGGAATATCGGTGAGAGAACTTGAGTTTTGCTTGGAAATGGAAAAATTCTCTTCTATTTCTCTGATTTATTGTTTTGGTTGTTGTTCTAAATTGTTGTTGTTCTGAAATTGTTCGTTTTCGTTAACCAGCTGACGAACGTCAACCCTCAGAAGACGAAACTTGTGCGAGCAATGGATCAACGAGGCCTTACCTTTCAACGTGCGATTACCCAGCACGGTGGCCCGGCGAGGATTCGAACCCCGGCCATCCGCTTGATAGGCAGATATGCTACCACTACACTACCGAGACCGTTGACTGTGAACTTGATTATTTTCCAGTTGACTCTGATGATTTTCATAATTTGATATGACTTGACTGTTTGTATCTGGACAACTGATCTTATTACTCGTTTGACTCATCTGCGTGATTACACTTATAGTTCATTTGAACCTACAGCATTGTTACTCAATATATTTTTCCATTGAAGATTGAAAATTGATGATCATTACAGACCCAATGATGGAATAAATTTATTACAACTATCTAAAATACCTAATGGTAATTCAAACGATTTATCCTCATATATGTCAATTACTATTTGACCTGATATAGAAACATCCTGTTCAGTAACAACTTTCACTTCGAAATTAAGAGGTTCCAAAACCGAGTTAGAGAAGTTTGCTTTGTAATCATCAACGTGGATAACGGATTTACATGCTCCCGAATTCACTTCAATTGAAATGATTCTATTATCAATACACAAGTTCACCCTCAAACTTTCATTTCTCGCAAGTTTGTGATTCGAGTGATAAAGCTCACTCTCTTGTAGAAAACCCAAATCTGAGGAATCCTGCGTATCTTCCTCTAGAAAGTATTCTTTCAGTTATTCAGCTGAACAATGAACTGTGTTGTATAGGTATTATCATTATATTCAACCGAAGTTGAGCCGTCTTTGAGATTTTTTGCCAAGTTTTTTCGAATGCATAACGGGATATAGTCCCTATCATTACCGTTCTGTTAAATGTTTCTTCGAGCCTCGATTAGAATACTTTCTGTATGGTCAGTGTCTACTAATTTCTGAATATAAATTTTCCACTTACCCTTCAGAAAAGTATTTTTTTTAACCGTTTTTTTCTGAATTTCATTATGAAAATTGCTAATTTCAAAGTGACCGTTTCAGTTCTGCATAATTTTTTGAATTCCGTAGCAAAATTCTTATTTCTAATAAATATTAAATTCAATAGTTTTGAAAAACCGGAAATATCAACCACATACACTTCACGTTTCAGTATGTGAGTGATAATTCCGGTTTTTCCCAACTATTGAATTTGAAAAATGGTGATAATGTCAGCCAGAGTAAAAAACTCCAGAGAAAAAATACCTCCCCAATCGGATTTCCGGGTGGGGGGTTCTCGGGGGTATCCTTCATCAACAGTATTGGGGATCGATTATTCGTGGAATGAATAAAAATATCAATCAAGTGCATCATCATCTGCGAACCGAAAAACCTGACATTTTAATTCTAACTGAAACTCAGGTCAATTCATATACGAATAATGCTTTTTGTCCAGGTTATGAATTCTATTCTCACTTTCGTTTCAAAGGTGGTGTTTGTCTATACTCTAGGAATGATTTATCGTGCCAACGCGAAGAAGAGCTGGAACCGAAAGATTTTGACGTGATGTGGTTTGAGTTTGTCAGTCATCAACAAACTAAATTTGTCTGTTGTCGTCATTTATCACCTAACAATGACACTTTTGACGAACTATTCGAAGTTCTATGGGAGAAGATCGACTTCATCAAAGAAAACCGTCCAACTGGTGGGGTCACCATATGGGGTGATTTTGATGTACATAATTCGTCATGGCTTGTTTTATTTGACTCCAAGAAATGGTAAGTTACCCGTCGTGTATGGAATCACAAGTCAGCAGACTGGGATGGTCTTCGGATGTTTTTCTCTGATTTTCCTTGGCAAAGGGTCTGTTTTTCATTTGGTGATCCCACTCTTTTGCCCAGGAAATCTCTGATACCATCATTCTGGGAATGGAAACATTCATTCCAATTAGTATAAATTCATCCCAGTCGGAGAACCATGGTTCAATAAAAGCTGCTCCGAGGCTGTAACATCCAAACAAGCGGCATTCAATCGCTGGTACCATCAGCCCAGTTTAGAGACGAAATATGTGTATGTAAACGAAAGAAATAGCTGTAGTACAATAATTGAAGCTTCTGAAGAAGCACATAAACTTAAAAATTTTTCAAAACTTGTTGGATGTCCAAACGGTTATCGTTTTGGCCATTTGCTAAAGCTGGCGCCAAAAATTTCAAAATTTCACTATTAGTTAATTTTAACCAAAGGAGATAGATCACAAGCCACCACTGCACAACAAAAAGCAAATATATTTGCAAATATGTTCGCTGGAAATTCTATTCTGGGCTCATCGGTGAAAGATTCCCCGAATATCACGCATGTCGACAAGCGTGGAATAATTTTTCACCAACAAAATATAAGAAATATTTCAATAGACCTGAAGACGAATAATGCTTGCGGGTCTGATGGAATCCCAGCAAGTGTTCTTGAAGCGTGTGCCCTCGAATTGACACCAGTACTTTGGGAATTATTCAACCTTTCATATTACTCGAAGATTTTTCCTTAGTCCTGGAGGACAGCAAGAGTTCACCCAGTTCCTGAAAAAGGAAACAAAACTATACCTTGAATCATAGACCAATTGCATTGCTTTCTATCATTTCCAAAGTCATGGAAAAAGCAATCGATATGAAGCATATCATATATATTGGGAAATAAGGAATAATCAATGATCGACAATACGGATTTTACCATCAAAGATCAAACAGTGACTTTTTCGCTAATGTTTCTTATATTTAGCAGCATTCAATCGAAAAAGTCGAAGAAACGATAGCTGTTGCACTCGATATTTCAAAAGTGTTGGATCGAGTTTGGCTTCGGGGTTTCCTTTCTCAACTTGCGTCTTTTGGTTTGCCTCCCCAGTTGTGTGCTTTGTTGAAGAGTTTTTTGTCTGATAGGTCTCTGCATGTGATTATTAATGAAGTATCATCTGATATTCTTCCAATAAATGCAGGTGTTCCACATGGTTCACTTCTGGCTCCCAGTTTGTTTCTACTTCAAATCAATGATTTGCTGGAGAAAACATCTTGTTGAGTACACAAGTTTGCGGAAAACAGTACTCTTCATACTAGTTTCTCTTCCAAAGTCCCCATAGCAGATTGATAAATTGTATGCACCTAGAAAGTTATTCCTTGTACATTTTGGGTTGAATTGAAACATAGTATAGGTACCTGCACTCCTATAAATAAGTCATAAAAAAGTATTCAGCAAATCTATCCTTGTGATTATCAAACAAACTTCAAGAACACCGTCTCACTTTCTTCCATAAGTTCGACCGGTCATAAATTCACCCTTCTTCCATTTTGTAACACTAATGATTACTCAAGATAGATAATTTTACAAATGAGATGGATTTTATTTGTAATTGGCAAGTTTTGGCCTTCGACTATTAGTTGGCTTGTCGAACAAAGTGTCGTTACAAAAAAAGTTTTTAAAGTGCCCCTCTCAGATTACCGTAGGAGATAAAAGACACTGACTAGCTCAGTGGGCGGTGGGGTGAGTAAGGTTGGCTAGTAAATAAAATATTTCATAGTCACTTGGTAGCCTGGTACATTTAATGAGGTAGAAACAATTATGGATTTCATGAATATCCTTCACACACAACACTAAATTTGATTACATGCAGTTGAATCAAGTTGAATTAAATTTTACTAAAATATATTTAATATTTATTAAATATTACTACTGAATGTGGTATTTTGCTCTTTGTCAGCAAATAGGAAAAAAAAAGAAAATATGTATCAGCGAATAGCTACTTTTACCTTAGTGATCACCTTGGTTTACATGCTCTTCTGAGCTTCAATTACCAGTATACGCATTTAAAAATAATCAGTATGATTCTACGCTGATCAAAACCAAAAAAATTCATCCGTAATCAGAGCCCTGTGGATATATTGCGCTATGGATGGTGACTTCCAATTCCTGGTCGCCTTCTCTACTTTCAGCGTATCATAAAACTAACTGAGATCTCTTACCGGATATTTTTGGCTTGAAGTCAAATGTATCATTAAGGTGTCAGAGAGTTCTTAATTTGCAAAACCAAATTCACTGGTGTATACAGGAATCTTCACCTGGTACCATCGCATACATAAAGAAGATTTTCTCCATCCGAATACTCATTCCTCATCGAAACTGCACCATTCAACAAACGTCAAATTTACATCAGAGTTTAACTGGAAAAACTAGAAGCCCTTAGATGGTGTGTGGGCTATCTTGAGTAGTAAAAAGAAAAGTAGTGACTGGAGTCAAGAAGTGATCCCTCTTTGGAGGAGTATTTTTGCTCACCAACTACAGAGCCAAATATATAATCGAACCAGCATCCAAATAATCCCAACAGAGTCAGAAAATAGCCAAAATTCTGCCAAATATCGAATTAGGTTGCCAGATGATAGTATATTGCGTCTCTGTCTAAACGGTCTAAGAGACCATAAAAAAAAATAGGGATAACTAACGATCCGGCAACATAGTTCAACATCAATTCACCATTAGTTCAATATTTACATTGAAATTAGTTTTGATGCCAAATATATCGATGAAAACAAGGATGACGAAGACATGCTGTAAAAAGGGTTCATATATGAGATAAATATTCAATATAATATATAGTAGCGCCGTCGTCGGATTAGTTTGTCAAGCCCAAGTGAACGCTGGCCTTAAAGTATATAACATATATACAGGTGGAATTTGGGTTGCATTTTTGGGGTTGGGGTTTTTGTAAAAAATCCATATATTATGGATGGCTGAAGTTTTTATGGTATGTGGGGGTTTTCGGAGTCAGAGATTATGATATATTTGCAACAATTCAAGATGTCGTCGAGTTTTGGGATTCCACTGAAAATTGTTGTAGTAACGACTACCAATAGTCGACGAAGGGATGACACAAATTCATCGGATTTTAAGTTGCTCAGGCGTGACGTAGACAGCAAGGAAAATGTCAAATTTAATTCAAATCCGTACAATCAGAAATTGTTATCACCTTCGTCAATAAAAAATTATGTAATGTTCAGTGAGAATCGTGTCAATTGATAGCGATGAAACAATTCGTGTGATGTAGAAACCGGGAAAACCTTTGTTATCAATGATAGATATGACAAAAAATGGATGGGTGGTGTGATTTTTCAATGGTACGAGAAAATAATGCGAAAAGAGTGAACCACATAAGACAAATTGTAGGCTCTAGCCTAGGTTAGGTGTTCGGTTCGCGCCTTGTAACAAATCTATTACTGAACATTGTTACGCTATTACATCTTTTACGAAATGTCCAGAAATCTATTACACTTTGCATTTGTCTTGACTGAAGTGTGATTGAGTTTTCAGTGCCATCTATTAACAAATGTTTGTATACCTTGTATTATTCTTCGCTGTTGTTTGCCTTACGGCGTACTGTTTTCTGATTGGTTGTTGAATGAAATGGAATAAAAATGCAAAACATCTCATTCACCAGCCAATCAAAACCCAGTGCGCGATAAACAAAGGTGTTTTATGCGAACCAATATCAAGGAATAACAGATGTAAGAAATGAAAAATCGACACTTATTTTCCCCAAACTTTGATAATTGAGTGAAAGGTTTCAATAATATTCAGACTGGATTGGTTGAAATTTCCTTAGTATTCAAATGCTTTAAATGTACCCTCTGTCCAGATTTGTAAAGAACCAGTCAAAATCTGAAAAGAATAGGACGGGAGTGTCTATTAGGGATCAATTACATGGCTTCCCTATCGTGTGAATCTGCATTTAAAAGAAGTGTATATCACTTTATCACTCCTTTTGAATAAATAGAAACCTTGGTTCTTTCCTTCTGTCTGCAAGCTAACATTTTCACTGTCTACACTCACACATAAATTATAAATGTATGTGTTCTGTGGAAGCTTAAACTGAGCTCAACTCTCTTAACCCAATAGGCACACGCACGTTGAAAAGATATTAGATAACCAACCGTTGAAATACAGTTAAAATGTCGCGGGAAATTAGGTTTTCTTGCATCGAGAATCATAATATTGAGAAACGTTGTGTTTCAACGTATTATTATAATTTACTTCATGTGCGATCTGAACGTTTATTTACAACGTGTTGGTATATTATATTACTATACAAATTTATATATCATTTATACCTTTGATAAACGTTTTCCATCAACGTTATAAAATAATATATATTGACCCAAATACTTGTGTTGATTCAGAACATAAATGTATATTGATAATGAATAAACCTACATTAGTTTAACCCTTCATTAAATAGCAGTGCAGTTGGCCCTTGGCATTTTGATAATCTCCAAAACATGAATGATCTACGGCATTGACGAAAAATTCCACTTCTGTTTCTGAATTGATTGCCATTTTTTGGTTTCATGTGTAAGTATATAATCAGGAAAATGTGTGATTTAGGCTACGACGTCCGTAAGAAAAATGAAAGGAAAGACATGACTTGGACACGAAATCACTAGTGTCATCTACCCATAGTATCCATCCCTTCAAATGATATTTCCATATGGTTGACTAACTAATATCTCTATAACAATGGCTTCATCATGTGAACTAACAGCAGAATTTGGTTGACGAAAGGAAAAGAAGCCTTTCAACAATAATTATCCAACTCATAAGTGAGTATATTTTCATATATAAATTAGATATATAACATAGTTCATGCCAGAACCGATTTAAAATTCACATGGAAAACGAAAAAATTAAAAACTTCCTCAAATAGCTCATGGAGTTGATAGAATCTCTAATTTCTTATGTAATTTTCCCATGCCCTATTATATTGCTACTATAGTGCATTCACGTTTTTCCTCGCCTCGCGCGACTTTCATTTGTTGTTTCATTTGTTTTGTGCTTCAAAATGTGGTCATCCAGTAAATAACGCTATACTATATCGATTTATATATTCAGATGAGCCACTTCATGTAATTAAGATTGCACTTCACAGGTAAATTCGTTCAATCGTATAATGGGCGCGTGGGGGTGCTGTCCCCTTTCTTGAATCAGGGCATTTCTTAATCGAGCCTAAAAATGTTTCAATAATATAGAAAAAGGGATGACTCGATACAAAAATTTCTGAAGGCAACGAAGAGAAAAAAAAGGAATTATTTCTTCGAGTTTTTCGGGTTATTAACCAACCACAATCCAAATATCGCTATTATACTGTAGATGGCGAAACAAAAACGCTTCAAATCCTCTTTACATAGGCGCTGATTGGTTTCACCATTGTTTAAAGACATACATAGTCAACCATATGAAAATATCATTTCAAGGGATGGATACGGGTAGATGACACTGGTGATTTCGTGTCCACGTCGTATCCTGAATCACACATTTTCTTGTTCAGTTACGCATAATTCCAAAAGATGGCAATCAATTCAGAAACAAAAGTGGAATTTTTTGGTCAAAGTCGTACATCATTTATGTTTTGAAGAATATTTCAATACTTAATCTTTCATTTCCTCCATAAACTTCTACCGTCAACTCTTCAATAAAGTTTCATCGACTTTCCTTCAACATTACAGTCGAACTGACATACTGAACTCTGTACCTATTCTTCCCCAGGCCCGGTTTCACCAACTACTTCAATCTCAATTTTGAAGGTATCTGATAGTTTCAACCTTTCAGTATTGGCTATTGACTCTGGGAATGCGGGTAAAATTAGAAAATACATTTCCTATCATTGTGGCCAGACGAACAAGGATTGGAACTGCCTGTTCCATGAAATGTACTTCTTGCCCTAGATGTCTAGAAACCCTGGTGATGAGATTGAGGCGATATTGTTTAGAATTTTATGGCGACATTTTTACCATTTCGTGTTGTTTTGCTCAATAACGTCTCAAGAGACGCTGCCTGTCGACATTAGTAAAGTCATAATAAAATTTGATATCAATTTATTTCATTTCTGAAAGATATGAGTTCCGCACCCAGCTGAATTCGAGTTGTCCTATTGTGCATCTTAGTTTTGAGAAGTCTCGTTATTTATATGTTACTTCGTTTTCCATTCAGTGGTGCTAATAGTTGTGTTTGTGAGCTAGTAACGTGTGCGATATTACCGCTATAATAATGTTGATGGATAGTGTGAAGCCGCAGATAATACTTTCATTTGTGTGCAGTACCGAATTAGAAATAGTATCTGAATTAATGAATGTATAGATATTATCATCACCTTAATGATTTTCAAGCACAATGAAAATATAATTAGAACCGACTTTGACATTTTTTTCTGTTTCGAAGAAGAGTTGACTATCTGCATTTCGATTTGAGGTAAAGATTTGTTATTATGATAATGTATCGTCATATTTTAAAAATATTTTCGCAAGAACTTGCGTATTCCGATGTGTACCTAGGTACTGTACAAATAATAAGTCAAAGTGCGTCACATGGAAAACGAAAAAATTATAAACTTTCCCATATAGCTCATGGAGTTGATAGAATCCCTAATTTTTTATGTAATTTTCCCATGCCCTATTATATTGCTACTATAGTGCATTCACGTTTTTCCTCGCCTTGCGTGACTTCCATCTGTTGTTTCATTCGTTTTGTGCTTCAAACTATGGTCATCCAGTAAATAACGGCTGTACTATATCGATTTATACAGTGTCACACATGAAGTTCGCGACATATGGAAGTTTATTTTATTAATAGATATAATGAAAATTTGGCTTGGCAGTTAGTTTGTGCTTGAAGAATTTGTAAAAAACAGCCTCTTTCCTTTTGTCATGTGATACTCTAAACCTGTCAAATTTGAAATTTTTTTCGAAAATCCTCAAAAAATCAGTTTTTTTTCTGGAAATTTCGAAAAATGCCAAAGAGAAATAGTGCTCAGTTTCCAATTTTATACCTTTGCTCGAAATTTGGACTCTTTACTGTCACTTCGACTTTTTTCCAATTTTTTTAATTTTTCGAATCTTTCGCTCTATCGATTCGAACGAAACATGATTCAAATTTCATAATTTTGATGAATACGAGACTTCAATGTCATATCTTGCCCAGAAAATACCCGCATTGGCCTGTTACCAGAAAAAGAAATGAATACACCTCCAGAAATTCGTCTTTGTTGTTGCAAAGTTCATCTAGTTTTTTCATTTCATTGTTAAACTGATTCGGTTTTTCAATGTATGGACGTTAATATGTCAGTAATCGAAAAAACGTATTTCTCTTTATTCTTATTACACTCGTATTCCTTTTTTTAGCAGACTTGTATCCCATTAGCTGCAGATGAGTTCCAAATATTTTGATACAGTTTACACCCAACAGTGTGACTGTTGGATGTAAACTGTTAGATCTAGTTATCGAGCAAATAATAATGCTTCTTGAGTTAATTTCATAAATCCTATATTTTTTATTTTCACCATTAGGTGTGTAAATAACATTAAAACAAAATAACTATAACCAAATTCACAACAAAACATCATAAAATTCATTGATTTATCTCAATAATCTTATAAAGAACCCGAATTCATCATTCAGTATGCCGTCCTTCCCGTTCTATACAAATTATAGTCCTTTCATTCACAGACTTGGTGGCACTTTTAATAAATAGGGGTTTTATGTTAGAACAACACTCCCGAATGGTATTCTCCAAATGTTCTTTGTTTGCAAATGGTCTGTGCTTATACACTTTTTGTTTCAGATAACCCCATAGAAAAAAGTCCATCGGAGATAAGTCCGGTGATCTTGATGGCCAATAATCTTCCCAATCGCGTCCTATCACTTTGCCCCTAAACATCTGACTGAGGCACTGTTTCACTTCTACCGTTTGGTGGATCGGTGCCCCGTCAAGCTGATACCACAAATTTCGTCTAACACTTAGAGGCAGATTATCCAAAACTTCAGACAACTGATTCATAATGAAATTTCTGTACATGGCTGCGTTCAAATTTTCTCTAAAAAAATATGGTCCAATTATTTGGTTATGTAATAACCCACACCACACATTTGTCTTGAATGAATATTGGTCACGGCATTCTATTACAAAATTTGGATTAGTGTTGGACCACCAGCGACAATTTTGGGAACTAACTGTTCCGTTCGACGTGAAAGTTGCCTCGTCTGTCCATAAAATCCTGTAGGGAAATGCGATATCATTTTCTCTCTCACCTTGGAACCAAAAGGAAAATCCTACTCGAATATCGAAATCTCTTGCTTTAAGAGTGTGTATGAACTTTGGCTTATAGGGATGGAATTTATTTTTGTGCAAAATTCTTCTCACAGTTTCTCTGCCAACCCCTGTATCTTCACTAATACTCCTAATATTAGTTTTTCCGTTTTCAACAACGCTCAAACAAACATTGAGTTGTTCTTCTTCATTATACTTTATTGGATTATGTGGTTTCTTGAAACGATTGTCCACAGAGCCAGTTTCTTTGAATGTTTTCAATATCCTTCCCACGGTACTAAAGTGAATATTTCTTCCTGGATGCCGGCGATTGAAAATACAAGCAACATCTCGATATGGCACATTCTCACCACATAAAAGAACGATTTCCACTTTGTCTTGCGTGGATAACATTGTACATAAAACTTATTTGTGTATAAATGTACGAAAATATGTACACAAAACAACTCGATTTATTGTAAGCAATGATTTGACATTAACCAAAACTAAAAATTAGTTTCAAAAGCCTACTGAGGGAAAATTTCATTTCGATTTAATCAGTACCTACTATTTTCTTCCCGACATGTTGCATTAGTCTTGTAATGTTTAAAATCACGAAATTTTATATCATGTTTAGTACAAATCGCTAGAACCAAAGTCTTTTGAATAGTTTTGAAATTGTAGGTCAATGTTTAGTTTACAGAAAAGTATGATATTTCGGGTTAGTTTGTAACTGAATTATTGGTCAGAAAAATAATCAAACTGGATAAAAATCTATTAAAAAAAGAAATACGAGTGTAATAAGAATGAAGAGGAATTCGTTTATTCGATTACTGACATATTAACGTCCATACATGGAAAAACCGAATCAGTTTAACAATGAAATGAAAAAACTAGATGAACTCTGCAACAACAAAGACGAATTTCTGGAGGTGTATTCATTTCTTTTTCTGGTAACAGGCCAATGCGGGTATTTTCTGGGCAAGATATGACATTGAAGTCTCGTATTCATCAAAATTATGAAATTTGAATCATGTTTCGTTCGAATCGATAGAGCGAAAGATTCGAAAAATTAAAAAAATTGGAAAAAAGTCGAAGTGACAGTAAAGAGTCCAAATTTCGAGCAAAGGTATAAAATTGGAAGCTGAGCACTTTTTCTCTTTGGCATTTTTCGAAATTTCCAAAAAAAAAACTGATTTTTTGAGGATTTTCGAAAAAAATGTCAAATTTGACAGGTTTAGAGTATCACATGACAAAAGGAAAGAGGCTGTTTTTCACTAATTTTTCAAGCACAAACTAACTGCCAAGCCAAATTTTCATTATATCTATTAATAAAAAAAACTTCCATATGTCGCGACCTTTATGTGTGACACTGTATATTCAGATGAGCCCTTTCATGTAATTACGATTGCACTTCATAGGTAAATTCGTTCAATCGTATAATTCTTGAATCAGGGCATTTCTTAATCGAACCTGAAAATGTTTCAATAATAGAAAAAGAGATGACTCGACACAAACATTTCTGAAG
The DNA here is from genome assembly GCA_032362365.1 of Zygogramma bicolorata. Classification (NCBI taxonomy): domain Eukaryota; kingdom Metazoa; phylum Arthropoda; class Insecta; order Coleoptera; family Chrysomelidae; genus Zygogramma; species Zygogramma bicolorata. The sequence continues at coordinate 5,766 of JAVJAQ010003354.1, read as the reverse complement.
TAAACGAAGAGATAAACAAGGAATTCTACAAGCCTGAAAAAACAATGAATTTAGATCATTAATAAGCATGTACGGTTCTAAAGAAATTTTGTAGATGTGGTAGCAATGAGAACAAACCTCGTGAAGTATTGGCCAACAATTAGTGATGGGAGTTGAATTTTCTCTATTTCGAGTTGGAAATCGGTATAATTTGAATACCCCCGCCCTTGCGTATCATCCGTATGACACCAAAATACATATATGAACGATAAATAAATTCATTTTTTATTCAAATTACACGTACTTTAATTCATTACAATGGTTCCCAAACATATTTATGCTGAATCTGTCCTAATTTTTCTAATATCGTTACGAAGCAAAGTCATTTATATTGTTGAAATGAGAAAAAATTCATCCAGCCAAATCGAGTCAACTCTGGTTACCTGAATATCAATTCGAGTTGCGTTTATCCCGAGTTGGCACATCACTATCAACAATGTTACGCCTCTCACAAAAATTGATGTTTCCCATTTACGTAATATATGTAACCGAACCAATTTTATGCGGACAACCAAAATGAATTGGTATTTACTGATTTAGACTGGTACTAACCACACCATTCAAGCGACTTTGGTTATTCGTTTGGTTATATATTAGTGGCGTCATAAATCAGCTGTTAAGTGTCATAGTTATCGACGCAAAATTTTGGTATTTACGTACCTATTAGGCATTCCTGATCACGTGATGTCTGGGGGGCAAACACTAGTTTTACCATTGAATGAATCAAACGAAAGTTCCTGGGGGGCAGATACCATAATATTGATTCATTTGACATTTTTGACAAGTATCTAGACTGCAATTCTTGAAATTAATCCGTATACGACTCTCGTGTTGTGTCGCAGTTCAACACATTCAGTCCATATATCTATCTCTACGTCACTCTATTTGTATGAAAATCCAATCCGTATGACTCAAGAATTGCAGCCCTGGAATGCCTTATGGAGCAGTTTTATTTACCCGGTTATGAGTTTGGAAAACTTTTCTCGCGGGATTTTGCCATTTTTATTTTTCAGCTCAATATTTGTGTTATGTTTTTTGGACTCCGATACTCCAAGTTTTCTGGTGATAATATTTATTATGGATAAATACAAATGAATATAAATAAGTCTATATTACGAGGGTAATAATTACCGAATAGAGGTCTCGGAGATTCACACTGTAAATCTGCTTTGAGCTGTTAAATTACGATACAGCATTTACGATTTATACCCAATAACTTCATTATTTCTCATTTTTGTTCTTATTTCCGCATTTTATAAAAAGTTTGATAAATTCAACATTCGGAATTTTTCAAATGAGAACTAAAATCGGAAATCAAGCATTAAGATAGTAACTAGTTTTTTGGTATTTTCCAATTGATTTTTAAAGGAAAAGATTTGAGATTGGAAATAACGATAATTACTAGCACAACAAACACAGGAAGTGAAGTAAAACCGGCGCATTTAAGTGATTCTAATAAATGATGTCATCTAGTCGCACGCCATCTCAAACCAAAGGTTAACCACGGTAAATACCACAAAATTTTGGTTTGTCACATAAACTTGATTATGGACTGGGTGTCGGGTAATCCTCAAATACAAGTTTTTGCGGTACCAACTGAAGGCATCTACGTCATTGTGAACGATTAGGTACGATTGCTGTAATGTGTAACGTCTTCAGTAATATGTGTTGCATACTTAGATACAGTCGGTCTTTTGTTTCTTTCATTAAGATAGGAACAAAACTCTCTTTTTATCGATATCGGTCAGTTTTTCACGGACTTAACTGTAGTGAAAACGTTCATTTCATATGGTTTCCAGTACCTGTGTAAAAAAGAAAGCCAAATAAATAAAAACTGAAGTTGTGAACGAGTTTTTTTTATTGCAATACAATAGAGGAAGCTCACAATAGTAAAAATTTGTACATTCTAACAAAACTCCTTGAAAGTACAAACACTGATAAGTCTAAATATTCATGAACATCAAACAATACACTGTTGGAGACTTCGAATAGCTTCAAAAAATCACCAAAACAAATAAACTCCATCAATGACAAACGGAGTTTTGGCAAGTATGCAACAAGTGATACATCATGACGTCACACGTAAATGGTGACGCAAATGCCCTTAGTTGAATATGTTCATACCGTTTTAGGTGTTGGCGTCATTCCTCTCACTCTAATGTCCAGTCTATGTTATATTACGTCAATGATGTTTCCTCGACTAGGCATAGCAGCAACCCAGAATACACCGCGGGCATGTGACGTCACAAGACAACTGTCAATCAGCCTGCTGGACAAACAAACCCTACTTCCATAAGCAACAATGGTAATTTAATGAGATTATTATCGTAATTATGAAGAAATTACGGGTTTACCCTAATTTTGGGTATACCCTTAGCGTACCTGACATATATAAATGTCTAAAATTTTGCAATCTATATTCATTATTCTTCCTGCTTGCAAGGGAATTGTATGTGAAATGGCTGATAAAAGTGATTATTTCAACATGGATAGCCAGAAGAGATATTTTGAGAAAGTAAGGGATGTGATCCTTATTTATTAAAATTTGGGGATTGTAGTAATGCTGTGGAATACTTTCCTAAAGTTTCATGACATGTTGTATGACATTATAAACTATTTTGTATATAAAAGTGTATGCACAGGAGAAGACTTCGAAGGCTATAAAAGTTTGGATTCATACAATATGTTCATATCTAAATGGATTAGAGGGATTGGAGTGAAGCTTGTGAGAACAATACTGAAAATGTACTTTAATAAATAATAATTTTGAAAGAACAGATTTAGGATATGTTGTATAAGGCTCTACAAAATTATAAACCACAACCATCTTTTCATATGGTAATGGTAATAGGAATGATTAAGTCGAACTCGAAATCAATATCGGGACATAGGTGTTCACCAGAGTTTTGTGGATGTTCCACTCCTTCAACTGGTTAATTTATATGATTCAGAGTTTGATTTTGCTCATCAATAATATTCAAGTTTTGAACAGCTGGCTCATTCACACAAAGAATCATCATCAAATTTATCCATATCAACTGGAATATTTGCGATGTCATTTTTATCACGCTGTTCCCTACGATACAATCTCTGAATGCTTTGAACTGCATTGATATTTGTTTTGTAGCCAAGTAATTGATTCGGTACCCAGTCTATATTGTCAACATCTTTGAGTGCACTTGGCTTGTCTGAAATGAAAAAAAAAATAAAATTATGTTGCCTATGTTTCCTAGATTCTTTGAAAATATCTCCTACAAAATGTTTTGAACACACCGTTGCCCATTTCAACTTATAAGAAGTTAAATCTGCTCTTCTAGTTGCCTGAATCCACAATTCACATCTCTTTTCAGCAAGAGGATTGATCTTGTTTCTATTGTCGAAAATAGAAGGGAATCGATGGAATGAAACATTATGTCTGCCGCTATTACTTCCACATTTCACGATCGCACAAAATTGAGCCATTATTGAGAAAAAAGATTTTAAAATATGACATAAACACACACTCAGCATAGGTAAATCAGAGGCGTTTTCTGGCGCTCATGTATTCAAAACGTATTCGTCTGTCTCCTTCTCTGTCGCATACGGCTAGCCCTATAGTGAGAGAGAGATAGAGAGACGAATAAGTTTTGAATACAAGAGCGCCAGAAAACACCTCAGGTTTGTATGTCCAGCAGGCTGGATTGACAACTGTCATTTACTGTCGTCTGTCAGATATGCCCGCGGTGTCTCAATTACTACATACAGAAGCGAATCGGTAACCTAACACAATTAGGTATCCCAAAAAAAATTTACAATGATCGAACTTTGGCACACTGAGAAATCTGACAATCAGGACTATTCACTAAGTAAAAGTGGTTATCGCAGTTGCTAACCGTCGTAGCAACTCTGATAATAACTTGCCATAATGACGGTGGTAAGCTGTTTTTCCTTAACAAGATATCTAAAGCAGTTGCCTGTGAACCACTACTCACAGCAACTGGTCATTATAGTAGCAACTTAACTTGAAAAGTGAATACCAATTTCGCGCTTAGCAACTGACCTTGAACATAACGACAATTTTTAGTCGCTATCCATAACAACTCTGCTTAGTGAATAGCCCTGAATATATACCAACAATAGGAAACACCACTGAGAAAATTCATGTGACATGCGTCAAATTAATTAGCTGTCTTCATCTGACTCACTGTAGAAAAACAGTGGAATATTTTATTACCCTCTCATTGGTGCACTTTGGGAAGGTGTGTGGCTTTTACCGGATGTGTCATTGGATTCGCTTCTGTATGTAGTAATTAAGTATATTCTGTGGCAGCAATATCTTGCTCCATATCACCTTGGGCAAGAATAAGATGTCTAGAAACCCTGGTGTTGCCATTTATATCTATGAGAGTTTGGGGTAGAAGTGGCGACACTAGCCTACTATGATAATAGACTTCATGTTGGTTTCCATTCAGATGGCACTTGCAACAGAATTCGTTAAAAATTTTCTAGGAAATGTATAGTCAGCCGACCGGTCGGATTGTCATACTTTACTTTTTGACTCTGACCAATCGGCAGCCTATATTATTTGTTAAGAACACCGGCCGAATGACATAGATGTGTGTTCTTTTCATTTGATTTCATTTTTATATAAATATGACATTAGATTTTGCTGTTCAAAACAACAATATAGTTGTCTGATGGGCTGGTTGACTATGCACTTTCAATTTCCTAACCGAGCGTCAGGAATAAGATGCCTAGGAAACCCTGGTGTATCTACTTATACCTGAATGATTTTGGGATAAACTTGGCGAAAATTGATTGCTTGATTTCTGAGATCGCAAAAGCTTCAGATCGCTATTGTAGATGGCGATCAGTCATATACCATATGAAGCTCAATTTTCAGTTGAGAGGAATGTGCAACCGAATATTCTACCATTGTTTATTATTTGTCTACTGAGATTTTGACAGCCCTGACAGCCAATCAAATGCGTTTCAGAAAACGTGCATGTAACGTGGAAACCTACCGTTAACAACCTGTCAATACTGTCACTGTCACCTGCTACCTCTACAAGTTTTTAGTGTTTTTATATCAGTTTGTAAAACTTGACTTTGATTTCGAGAATATTCACTTTGCCCATTCACCTGAGAATGTACGATAAACTTCATGCTAGTGTATTGATAGTGATGGACTGTCTTGTAATTGGGGATACACACATCAGTTATGCAACAGTTCGGAATACGTATCTCATCGATATTTCCTTTATTTAAACAAAACTTTGTTTTCAATATCTCATTGATAAGAGCTAAAGATGTTTCCTCCTCGATATAAGACTTTCTGAAACGAATAAAATTAGCTACAACGGTACATTCATGTTATTATTTTGGGGCGATTTTTTTTGTACTTACCTCAGGTACTAAATAAAAAATAATATTTGGATCCCCAGATTTTGACTGATCACACAAAATATGAAATCTTCTACACATCGTGAAAAAGTACTTGTAATAACTTCAAAACTTATTCTACTTATATAGACTTCCAAACACTGTTGAATGCGAAGAAATAATTTCAGAGTTTTCACTGACAACAATAAACATTTGACAGATTTTCGAAAATGCTCATATAACGCCCCCTATATAAAAATTGGAAAGCTTTTGTAATCGTCGATTGTTTTTCGCCAAGAAATTCTAAACATTGGCCACGTTTACACCGTCGCTTGGTAAGCTGACTAATTAATTACTTTATTTTAA
>JAVJAQ010003350.1:0-10761 GCA_032362365.1 Zygogramma bicolorata | reverse complement strand
CATAATTCGAATTTACGATGCAGAAAAACTCAAAGTCGTCTCCACAATTTAATATTCGAAAGATGTCAGTACGGTAATTCAGTACATGTTTCGAACCTACATAGGTTCATCATCAGCTGAATGTACATTGAATTCTACAATTAAGGAAGAGTAATATAATATTAGTTGATAAATTAAGTATAAAATTTACTTACATGGAGATGAAAAAAATAGGAATTTCACATGGTGAAGTTCAAAAAGACATTGGAAAAATTTGTAATGAAATTGTGATTAGGGGAATTTGGAACATCCCTAACACAACAAATACATTAAAGATTGGGAGGCTTAGAGACCTCATGCCCAATATATGCAATATTAGAAAAATCCACATTAAAGAAAACTTTGGAAAAACACTACCGTTCACAGATTGAATTGAGTAGGAACGGTAGTGTTTTTCCAAAGTTTTCTTTAATGTGGATTTCTCTAATATTGCATATATTGGGCATAAGGTCTCTAAGCCTCCCAATCTTTAATGTATTTATTGTGTTAGGAATGTCCCAAATTCCCCTAATCACAAATCAATCACAATTTCATTACAAATGTTTTCAATGTCTTTTTGAACTTCACCATGTGAATTTTCTATTTTTTTTCATCTCCATGTAAGTAAATTTTATACTTCATCTATCAACTAATATTATATTACTCTTCCTTTATTGTAGAATTCAATGTAAATTCAGCTGATGATGAACCTATGTAGGTTCGAAACATGTACTGAATTACCGTACTGACATCTTTCAAATATTGAATTGTGGAGACGACTTTGAGTTTTTCTGCATCGTAAATCTACTACACTCCACATTGAGATACAATGGACTTCTACCACAGGATAATACGAATTATCGCCAATCTTCGTGTAATCAACAGTCAACTTTTCAACAGTTGAGCAATACGTGATAGACCGTGCTAGCTACACAATTGTTCGTTTCCGTTAACCAGCTGACGAACGTCAACCCTCAGAAGTCAAAACTTGTGCGAGCAATGGATCAACGAGGCCTTACCTGTTAGAAGCAAAAAAAAGAATACAAAATATAATAAGCAAAAAAAATTTAAACATCGATGAACTTCTGTATCATAAATATGCAATCAACTTTTTTCCAATAACGCTAACTTGACCTTTTTCTTAAAAGATGCAACGGAAGATAAATATTTCAATTCGTTTAGAATACTATTGTATGTTTTAGAAACATTATATGAGAACGACGACTTACAAGAAGATAGCTAATATCTAGGAATGGTTATGAGATCTTTATATCTCAGGTTGGCTTCGTGAGCTTGACTGCGAAATTGAATTTTCTCAAACAAATAAGAAGGGACTTTTGTTTTGATAATTTTGTAGTAAAATGTACTTCGGTGTGAAAATCGTCTTTCCTTCATATTCAGCCAGCTTATGCTCTCTAAGGCCTGTGAAATATGGTCGCGCCTGCGCAGTCCACATATTAATCCTACACAAGAATTTTGAATCAATTGAATGCGTTTGATTTCTGCTCCAAAAAGAGCATGACCATAGACACAATCTGCATGATCAAACCTTGAAAGTACAAGAGTGTTGCACAGAATTATCTTGCTTTTTTGATTCAGTATCTTTCTATTAGAATAAATCATTTTCAGGTTGCAGAAAGCTCTCTGTATAAAATTGTTCTAAAAAATGTTCTAAAATTGTTCGTTCCCTTAACCAGCTGACGAACGTCAACCCTCAGAAGTCGAAACTTGTGCGAGCAATTGATCAACGAGGCCTTACCTTTTAACGTGCGGTTACCCAGCACGGTGGCCCGGCGAGGATAAGATACATGTTCTCTATACCTAAGGTCAACATCAAGAAATATGCCTAAATTTTTTTCACAATGTGAGAAAGTTAAACGACAATTATTCACATAGAGATTGATTTTATCCTCAACTCGACTACGCTTGTTCTTACTACCAAACAGTAGCGCTTTCGATTTGGAAGGATTAATTTTCAAACAAAAGCTATTTGAGAGGTTCATGGGACGACACAGATCTTCATTCATCCTTCCGCAAGCTGAATAAACTTCCTGCTCATGAAAAGAAAAATAAAGCTGAGTGTCATCTGCTTAAAAATGGGAAGTGAAATTCAAGATACTATTGTGAAATTGTGAAGTGTACAATTTGAAGAGCAACGGGCCAATTATGGATCCCTGTGGTACTCCACTTATTATTTTAGATTCTGTTGATGAAATTTCATTTGACATTACCACCTGACATTCAGGTAGTTTTCAACTAGGACGCAAGACCCATCAGAAAATCCGATATGTTTTAAAAGCGCTAACATCAACGAGTGATTCACCCTGTCGAAAGCTTTGGTATAATCTATTAGAACAAGAACGCAAAGTTTATTATTATCCAACGTGTTGTATATATCATCAGTGATTTTACTTAGAGCCGTCGAACAACTAGAACCTTTTCGAAACCCTGATTGGTTCTCTGGAAGAATTTCATTAGAAGCTAAATAGTTTCTGATTTGTCTATCAATTATTTTTTCCAGGCCCTTGGAAATGATGCAGAGAATACTTATAGGACGTAGATCATTGAAGGATACAGGACAACTGATTTTTGGTAACGGAATTACGTTCGCTTTTTTCCAAATTTTTGGGAATACATTGTATTCCAAAGAAAAATTATATAGATGCGTGACGATAGGTATTATAAACGGGCAACAGTACAAGATCATGTTTATATTAATCAAGTCGACCCCAACAGCATTTGATTTGATCGATAACAGCGTCCTGTATACTTCGTCCTCGTTTGTGAGTGAGAAATTAAAGTGTATGTCGTTCTTCAGTTTGTTATTGACGAAAAACTCACGAATCGTCTCATCACACCCAATGTTTCCATCAGTTGATGCAGATATAAAAAATTCGTTAATTTCTTCCGGAGAATCCAGATGAGGCGGAAGAGTATTTGTTTTTTCGTTTCTTATATTTAATTTTTTGAGTTCCCTCCACATATTTTTTCCATGATCAAGCTGAAATCCAAGATAAGCTTTTTTTTTCTCTCCTGATGGCACGATTGACTTCATTCCTAAGCATTTGATAGTTATTGAAATTATTAGGAGTCATTGTCGATTTATACTTACGAAGGGCTTTATCACGGATATCCATCGTGAGTTTGAGCGTAGGTGTAAACCAAGGTGCTTTATTTTTTGTCACTCTGACCGTTCTTACAGGGGCATGTTCATTGAATAGATGAAGAATTTTCTCATTGAACAAGTTTACTTTTTCATCTATAGTGTCAGCCTCAAGTATGGGTGAAAAGTCGATGTTGATTAAATCTTGCTAAAAAGGATCCTTGCTAAAATTTCTAAAGTCTCTGAAAGTATGGAAAGCTGGTGTGAAGCTACTTATGGACTTTCTGAAAACACAAGACACAAAACGATGGTCAGAAATATCTACTGCATTAAATCCAACGAATTTTCAAAGCGATGGAGCCAGAAATTGATAAAATTCCAGACGAGGTTTCACTCGGCCCCTATTTCCAGTCAAGATTAGAAGGTTATTTCGAATGACAAATTATCGATCCGAAATCTACTCGAAAATGCTTTTAGTCAACAATATTCTCTCTCTCGGAAATGGAACCCCTTAAGAGACATGAGTAGATGAATTATAGCAGATATTGCTCAACATTCTAACGCGCAAAATGATCTTGGAAAATTGTACTTGATCGTCACATTTTCCCATTCGAGCTCCTTTTTATTTACCTTGAGATATCCGCAACTCGATTTTCATAAAAAAATTAAACTTTTCATAGGTGTTGGTTATATAAGATGACTTATATTATTTTTTATATATTTTTATTTTGGAATAGGTCAGGAAACTGAGTGACCAATGATACTTTCAAATCTCAAAGAGGTTTATAAACAAGCACATTTTCGAATGATTGAAAATGATGTGAATAGATAAAAGTATTGACGTTCCTGACAAGATATTTTAATATTCTAAAAAGTCACGACACTATTCCCATAACGAAAGAGCTCCCAAAAGTTATACATATAATTCGACATTTCATTCATAGGAAAAGATAAAATGACCCTGCTGCCACGTCTAGGACTGGTCAACGCCATAAAAAAAATTGACAGAAAATTTTTTTTAGGTTTCTGTAATGATAAGTCTTCCGTATTGTGATTGTTCTTCCAAACAGGGGAGGGGTAGGACGTAGGACTATACTGAAAAGCAGTGCTGTCTTTTCCCATCAGTGGACAACATGGCGGCAGCAGCGTTCGGAAGTCGCCCTCCGCGCAACCGATTTTGCGTTTCAATTAGGTTTCATCAGCAATCGGCCGGTTTTTTCGATTTAATTTATTGAAATACGCCAGCAGCTACCACGGACAATGGATATTACTTATCGTTGATTGTTGAAACAGATAAAATCGCATATTTTATGCGATGTTCTTCGATTTTTCAGAAATCTTAAATCATGAAACTCTCAAGAAATGTTAGATTTATCCTTGTTGTAAAAGATAGAGTTGAAAATATGTACATTTTGGTTTCGTTTCAATTCATGCGTTTCAACAGACCAATAATATTCCTCAAATCTCAGTTGTTAATGTGTAATGTTTGACAAACTGAGTAATTGGCGGTATATTGAACAATAAAAATGAACATGCCCTGATGAGCAGCAGATCCTGTACTCCTGAAAATGGCTGATAAAGCATGACGTAATATTTTTGAGAATTGACTGAGGCTTTAGCTATTGAAGATGAAGAATAAAAAAGAAAAAAAAAAAAGTTGGACATTTTCGGAATAGGTCGAGACACTGAGTGACCGATGATACTTTCAAATCTCAAAGTGGTTTATAAACAAGCACATTTTCGAATGATTGAAAATAAAATATGTTTCTGCGAATCGATAAAAATATTGACGTTCATGACAAGATATTTTGATAGTCTAAGAAGCCACGACACTATACCTATAATGAAAGAGCTCTCAAAAGTTATACATATAATTCGATATTTCATTCATAGGGAAACACAAAATGGCCCTGCTGCCACGTCTAGGACTGGTCAACGCCGTAAAAAAAATTAACAGAAAAATATTTTTCGGTTTCTGTAATGATAAGTCTTCCGTATTGTGATTGTTCCTCCGAACAGGAGAGGGGTAGGACTATACGGAAAAGCAGTGCTGCCTTTTCCTTACTGTGGACAGCATGGCGGCAGCAGCGTTTGAAAGTCGCCCTCCGCGCAACCGATTTTGCGTTTTAATTAGATTTTTTCAGCAATCTGCCGGTTTTTTCGATTTGTATCTTTGAGATACGCCAACCTCTACCACGAACAATGGTTATTACTTATCGTTGATAGTTCCAACAGATGAAATCGCATATTTTGTGCGATGTTTATCGATTTTTCAGCAATCTTAAATGTTGTTTTATACTCGATCAACGACGCGTAAAATCCATTGGTAGTAGTAGTGACTGGGGTATTTTGATAATACAAATCGAAAAGAACCAGCCGATTACTGATAAAACCGAATTGAAACGCAAAATAGGTTGTGCGGAGGGCGAATTTCAAACGCTACTGCCGCGCCGTCATGTTGTCCACTGTTTGGAAAAGGCAGCACTGCTTTTTCATATAATCCTACTTCTCCCCTGTATGGGGGAACAATCACAATACGAGAGACTCATCATTACAGAAACCTGGAAAAAAAATTCTTATTTTTTATATAGCGTTGACCGGTACTAGACATGGCAGCAGTGTCATTTTGTGTTCTCTTATGAATGAAATGACGAATTATATGTATGACTTTAGTGTCGTGGCCTTTTAGACTATGAGGGAAAGGACAATATTGGAATTAATTTCATGTTTGTGAGGCAACGTACTACAAAATATCTAATTAGTCTGAAAGGTGTCCCCCTTCAGTGTCCGAGCTTTTTTCAAAACTCTTACTTTTTGTATTCAAAAACGGCTCTGTTAAGTTTTCGTTGTTACACACTGTATATATCAAACTTTCTTGAGGTATTATATTTCATTCTCGCTTGAGGTGGAGCAGTGAGGGGAATTAGTTTCAGAAACCCCAATTTCATCAGTTACTCTCACTGAAGGTTTACTACCGTCATGATAAGGGTAAACTACGGTGAACATTCAATTTTCAACAAATGTCCATGAACGATTAACTTTGGGAACGAAAACAATATGATAAATACGCATGTCAATTATTTTTTACTACAGAAATCCACTTCGTTAACTAGAGAATTATTTTCGACGATAATAATTAATGCTTTTATTTATTCTGATTGCTATGCTTCGAATTCTACCGGAATATTTGTTCAGTCTTCAATTATTTCAACTTATCATCTGGAAAGAGTTAGAGTAAATCGAATTCATTTGGATTTCACGTGATACAACATCTGAGAAATGATAAGATGTCCTGTAGTCGAATCAAAAACTGAACAATTTGGGGGTGCGTATTCCTACGTCGAATTCTCCCTACGGCGAATTCTTCCTAGGGCGAATTCTTCCTAGGGCGAATTCTTCCTACGTCGAATTCTTCCTACGGCGAATTCTTCCTACGGCAAATTCTTCCTATGGCGAATTCTTGCTACGTCGAATTTTTCCTACGACGAATTCTTGCTACGTCGAATTCTTCCTATGGCGAATTTTTCCTACGGCGAATCCTTGCTACGTCGAATTCTTGCTACGTCGAATTTTTTCTACGTCGAATTTTCCACAATGGGACATATATATATATATATATATATATATATATATATATATATATATATATATATATATATATATATATATAGAAGAATCCTTTAAATATTCGGGTGTGCAGTCAACAAGGAATTGGAAAAAGTGAACTCTTTATTCTGTTCAAGCTTTCGAGTCTTTATTGGCTCTTCATCAGGAACTCTACAATGAATTAGGAAAATTGTAAGAATAGAAACGTTTTTTAACATGTGCTTACTTACGAATGTGAGGTTAATAATCCTTTTTTAATGAAAACATGAAGGACAACATATCACAAACACATCGACCTAATGGTACAATTATAATATAAAACTTTAATTAAAAGATATGATCAATCATACATGTAAAAGAATTGAAAAATGGGAGAAGTTGTTTCTCCTAACAGGCATTGGAAACCATATTTGTAATTTTAACGGAAATGATGTGAAAAGAAGGGAATGAAGTTGACAAGTGACGAATGATTACAGTTTCCTGTGACCTTGTTGCCAACACACACATTCATTTTCATTGTGTGTTGGCAACATGGTCACAGGAAACTGTAATCATTCGTCACTTGTCAACTTCATTCCCTTCTTTTCACATCATTTCCGTTAAAATTACAAATATGGTTTCCAATGCCTGTTAGGAGAAAAAACTTCTCCCATTTTTCAATTCTTTTACATGTATGATTGATCATATCTTTTAATTAAAGTTTTATATTATAATTGTACCATTAGGTCGATGTGTTTGTGATATGTTGTCCTTCATGTTTTCATTAAAAAAGGATTATTAACCTCACATTCGTAAGTAAGCACATGTTAAAAAACGTTTCTATTCTTACAATTTTCCTAATTCATTGTAGAGTTCCTGATGAAGAGCCAATAAAGACTCGAAAGCTTGAACAGAATAAAGAGTTCACTTTTTCCAATTCCTTGTTGACTGCACACCCGAATATTTAAAGGATTCTTCTATATATATATATATATATATATATATATATATATATATATATATATATATATATATATATATATATATATATATATAAATTGATGTTTTCACGGATCTTCGATATGTATGATGAATTTTTCTGGGTTTTTATCCGTTAGGTATCTTCTGATTTGTTCGACGTTTCGAATTCCATTTTGAATTCATTCTCAAGAACTGTGAGACGAATATCTGTCCATACCGTCCTGGTCAATCACTCCCCTTACGAAGCAACCAAGCAAGAGCTAGCAAAGACTTCAATTGTCTGTTCTCCACGGAAACTGGTATTTATAATGATTCTCCTCAGTTATTATCCGACTAGGTCCGATATTAAGGTTGTATCCTGCCCATCCAGGTATTATGTAGAAATTGATGTTTTCACGGATCTCCGATATGCAAGATGAATTTTTCTGGGTTTTATCCGTTAGGTATCTTCTGATTTGTTCGACGTTTCGAATTCCATTTTGAATTCATTCTCAAGAACTGTGAGACGAATATCTGTCCATACCGTCCTGGTCAATCACTCCCCTTACGAAGTAACCAAGCAAGAGTAAGCAAAGACATCAATTGTCTGTTCTCCATGGAAACTGGTATTTATAATGATTCTCCTCAGTTATTATTCGACTAGGTCCGATATTAAGGTTGTATCCTGCCCATCTAGGTATTATGTAGAAATTGATGTTTTCACGGATCTTCGATATGCAAGATGAATTTTTCTGGGTTTTTATCCGTTAGGTAAATTCTGATTTGTTCGACGTTTCGAATTCCATTTCGAATTCATTCTCAAGAACTGTGAGACGAATATCTGTCCATACCGTCCTGGTTAATATCGGACCTAGTCGGATAATAACTGAGGAGAATCATTATAATAATAATAATAATAATAATAAATACCAGTTTCCATGGAGAACAGACAATTGATGTCTTTGCTTACTCTTGCTTGGTTACTTCGTAAGGGGAGTGATTGACCAGGACGGTATGGACAGATATTCGTCTCACAGTTCTTGAGAATGAATTCAAAATGGAATTCGAAACGTCGAACAAATCAGAAGATACCTAACGGATAAAAACCTAGGAAAATTCATCTTGTCTTGCATATATATATATATATCCCAAGTAGCACCGAATATCCTATGGATATCCAGTTTATGTCCATATCATGTACGGATATCCGTGGACACGAAATGGACGTACATAGAATGTCCATCAGAGGAAATGTTTTGAATGGACATAAATGGATATCCATGGGATATCAATAGTGGACATGTTTTAGGCTTGGATTTCAATGGATATTCATAGGATATCCATTACTGGATCTTTCATGAAGAATAATTATATAATGGAAATAAATATAGGTGGACTCATGCAACAGTATAGATCACCATAGATCATGTCATGCATCGTGGAAAATGGCACTTCTTTTCAGTAGAAGAAAGTGAAATGTCAGGACCACAGGTGTTCTGTGGTGGAACTAGCCAGAAGAAAAGGAGGTAAGCGAAGTAGTAGTTGGTTCCGAAGCGAGAAAAGTATAAGTACTAGCACCTAGCCCAGTCAATATAGAAGGATCCCACGGAGATCATTATCAAATATTCATAGGGTTACAACATGATTTTGAATCAGACAACGTTGTAATGTAACCCCTTGCACGAGCAGAGCCAATAAATCAGAAGAAGTAGTAGGTTAATATTTGTGATCTGCGGCACGCCGGTTTTTGAATTCCGCGTGAGTAAGTAGGTATTTGTGATAAGAACCTACTCTACGATTACCGAACAGTTATTGATTGACTCTGATGAAAAAAAATGGAAAATAGCAAAAGGAAGCTTTTTCATTAATATTATAGAAAGGCAACTGAAGAGGCAAGAATATCTGTTGCATCTGACTCCAGATGTGACGCTGTTTCAACTCCAACAGCTTCCAATGAATGAGGCACAGTTCATATTGACATTTCGGTAACTTTCATTCATTATTGTCTGGGTTGGAATGAAGTATTATCCTGGTGAGTGAGATTTTTCTACAAATAACTCTATTTTGCTTTGTGTAGATATTCCCACTCAGAAATTTCCACAATTGAACCATTTGTTGTTTGTTAGATATTTATGTTCTGTATCTAAAAACTTCCTATCTAATCAACCTACATTTATATCAAATTTAATTTTTGTAGTAGCTGCTGACCGTCAAAATTAGAACAGAAAAGATACTGAAGAATCAGTGAAGAAATGGCTACGCAGGGCCAAAGAGCGTAGCGTGAATGAAAATCAACTACTTACAAAGTTATAAATTCATTGTATATTATATTCCTAAATCTGAACTTTGATTTCAATTTTTTGTTGTTTTTTGCTGAGTGCAAGATTTTTTGTTTGTTTTGTTTTTCGTACTGAATGAAGAAATGTATTCATTATTGGATTTATGTTATGTTCAAAGAGTTTTTTTTTACATTATGTATAAAATAAAATGTATTATATATTGTAGGTTTTTCCATATACTGTAACATTTCAGGCTGGAAATTTGGAAATCAATAACCATAAGGTATAACTCTATCTTTCATATATTATTGAAAACCCTAAAGTATTTTCCAATCAAATAATAAGGGGATTTAACAAATGTTCAGAGCGTGATCTCTTTGAACGTTTTTGGAATTTTCAGGGGGTACCTATCT
The DNA here is from genome assembly GCA_032362365.1 of Zygogramma bicolorata. Classification (NCBI taxonomy): domain Eukaryota; kingdom Metazoa; phylum Arthropoda; class Insecta; order Coleoptera; family Chrysomelidae; genus Zygogramma; species Zygogramma bicolorata. Next base: position 403 of record JAVJAQ010003350.1, on the reverse strand, counting down.
ATCGGATATCCAATATTCAAATAGATGGCTTTCAATGTCCAACAAATATAGGATGTTTTTGAACGTCCAATGGATATCCATAATCCAAAGGGTGGATATACATTAAATATCCGTTGAAACCCATTCCAACGTCCGATGGATATTCATTTTCAATATGTGGATATTCATCAAATATCCGATGTAATCCATTTGGATGTTCTTTAACGTCCAGTGGATGTCCATATTTCGAAGGATGGATATTCATCGGATGTCCGATGGGATCCATTAGGACGTTTCCGAATATCCACTGGATATCCCAGATGTATATCCAGTGGACATCCAAAAGTGTCTCAATATATATATATATATATATATATATATATATATATATATATATATATATATATATTGAATAACAATGAGA
>JAVJAQ010003348.1:0-21823 GCA_032362365.1 Zygogramma bicolorata | reverse complement strand
AAATATGAGTATTTCCTAAGATGTCTAGAAGGATGGTGCTGGGACTGATGCGATATTGTTTAGAATTTTATGGCGACACTTTTCTGTCATTAGTGTCATTTTTACGTATCGTGTTGTGTTTCTCAATTTCATCGCTAGTTGACTCTAATTGGAAGTGCATAGTCAACCGATCGATCGACAAACTATATTCTTTGATTCGAGCAGTCAACAAAATGAGCAAAATCTAATGTCATACTCATAAAAAACAAAATCGAATGAAAGGAACACAATTATAGGGAATTTGGCCAGTATTCTAAACAAATAATATAGGTTGTTGACCATTCAGCGTCCAAAAGTAAAAGTATAGCCAGCCGTCAGGTCGGCCGCTTATACATTTCCTAGGAAATTTGTAACTCGTTTCTTTGCAAACGCCATCTGAACTGATTTGATGTCAAGAGGTCATGATGCTTATTATCATAGTAGGCATGTGTCGCCAAGTATACCCCAAACATGTCCAGGTATAACTCGGTACACCATCCTTCTAGACATCTTAGTATTTCCATATATTATATTAGTTCTTGTATTTTTGTGATAGTCAAATCTGAGTTATACAAGAATTGGCCCTCCAATGAGCGTGTTTCATTTGGAAGGAATTTTTCGATTAACGCAGCAACTTTTTGGGGTAGGTTAGAAATCTGCCTTTCTACACTTGTATAAAAATTCTTGATTCTGTCAGATTGTAGTAGGTTACTAAACCAAATAAAAACACGAATAAAACTTTCATCCACCACAAAATAATAACTTTCAAAGAGTACTTATAAATAAAATAGATCCAGTAAATAACCATGTTGGATAAAGTCTATTCACTTTCTATATTCCAAATAGTTGTGAACCTTCCTTCCACTTTTTACAGAATAAAGGAACAATAATTGACGATCGGCCGACTTTTTCCGTCGTTTCCCTTTTTTCTCCCAACCCTCACGTATTTCGCGTGGTGTTCGAAGTTTATCCCATGCCTGATCTAACATGCGGAAGGATATTATATTTACAAAGGGCTCGGTGATTTATTTCGTGCATTTCCATACCACCTTACATTATGTAAAACAAACACTATAAACTTGCCGGTGATATATTACTTTTACTGTTATACGGTCCGTGGAAGTGCTTTCAGAAGTGCGCCGAACCGCATACGACATGGGAAGCTATCTGGATCGAGCAAACACACATTTCTGTTTCTAACGTTATTGGAATTTCGAGAGAGAAGAGATACACGTACGCCTCTGGCCGTCGAATTTGGCACTAGTTGACCTTTATTATAGCGTCTGTTTACAAGTTAATATGCACTTTTATTCATGCCAAAAATAGTTATTTATGATATAAGTGCTAAAAGTGATATTTTATTTTGTGAGGAGGGAAGTTTGGGACACGACGCCGAAGGCGGAGTGTTCCATCCCTTCGAACAAAATAAAATCACTTTTAGCAGGTATATCATACACTATTTTTTCTACAAACACCATTATAAGTCCAAATTAACGCATACCTATTTTACATTAATTAATTGATAATAAATGTAAACACTACATATTAAGTTGATTATAACAGAATTGCAGAATCACGTACACCATACATACACATGATGAGCAAAGAATGAGCATTTGTGAAATCACACTTCAAAATTTATAAACAATAAATATACTAGAGATAGACAAGAAAACATTAAATTATGAAAATATAAAAATGTAAAATGACAGATGTTGACATGAATGAATGAGGTCATCATTATCAGTTATTACATATTGGACGTTGATCTCAAAATAGATCGGGTGATATTTTTGAATGATGAACAAAATATATCACAATCCTGGCAAAAATTGTTATAATTTTGGCACATGATTTGAACTGTCGATTTCCGTAAGACATTTGTTCTGTAACTACTACCGTAGAATGTACGATGATATGGCGATTCGAACTGCGGTACTAAAATAGTTATTTATGATATAAGTGCTAAAAGTGAGAAGGGAAGTTTGGGACACGACGCCTCGAGATTATCAGTTTGAATTCAATTTCATCTAATCTATCCATGAAACGAGTTGCCAAGGTAATCAGAATTTGTTGATTTGTCCTTATCACGTCCTAAGATGCCTAGGAAACCCTGGTGTATCTACTTATACCTGAATAATTTTGGGATAAACTTGGCGAAAACTGATTGCTTGACTTCTGAGATCGCAAATGCTTCAGATCGCTATTGTAGATGGCGATCAGTCATATACCATACGAAGCTTAATTTTCAGTAGAGAGGAATGTGCAACCGAATATTCTACCACTGTTTATTATTTGCCTACTGAGATTTTGACAGCCCTGACAGCCAATCAAATGCGTTTCAGAAAACGTGCATGTAACGTGGAAACCTACCGTTAACAACCTGTCAATCCTGTCACTGTCACCTGCTACCTCTACAAGTTTTTAGTGTTATTATATCAGTTTGTAAGACTAGACTTTGATTCCGAGAAAATTTACTTTGCCCATTCACCTGAGAATTTACGACAAAGTTCATGCTAGTGTATTGAAAGTGATAGACTGTCTTGGAATTGGGAATACACACATCAGTTATGCAACGGTTCAAAATACGTATCACATCGATATTTCCTTTATTTAAACAAAACTTTGTTTTCAATATCTCATTGATAAGAGCTACAGATGTTTCCTCCTCGATATAAGACTTTCGCTCAAGCTGAAACGAATAAAATTAGCTACAACGCTACATTCATGTTATTATTTTGGGGCGATTTGTTTTGTACTTACCTTAGGTGCTGAATAAAGAAGAATATTTGGATCCCCGGATTTTGACTGACCACACAAAATACGAAATCTTCTACACATCGTGAAAAAGTACTTGTAATAACTTCAAAACTTATTCTACTTATATAGACTTTCAAACACTGTTGAATGCGAAGAAATAATTTCAGAGTTTTCATTGACAACAATAAACCTCAGAGTTACGTCAATTTGTCAAAACCGACATTTAACAGATTTTCGAAAATGCTCATATAACGCCCCCTATACAAAAATTAGAAAGCTTTTGTAATAGTCGATTGTTTTTCGCCAAGAAATTCTAAACAATATCGAATCACTAGATACACCAGGGTTTCCTAGGCATCTTATCACGTCCTTATTGACAACTAACGTCCATAAATCACGAATTATTCTTTCTCGTTTCTTCGTTCTTCGATGGAGAGTGATCCAGAAAATTAATTTATACCGCCGGAAATTGAAGAATCTGCCAATAAAGCTGCTTTTGAATTATTGCCTAGTAAGTCAAAGCGACAGTACGAGTTTTCATACGACCGTTTCTTGAAATGGTGTGATCAGAAAAATGTCAGTGGCAAGGAGGCCAGTGAAGGAGTACTTCTTACATACTTTGAAGTAAAGTCCAAAATATGGATATCGTCAACGCTTTGGTCGAATTAATCTATGTTGAAGTCAATGATGATCATAAATAATCATGACATAAGCAGATATTACAAGCTTGTGGCTTTTTTGAAGCGAAAGGGTGAAGGATATCGACCGAAAAAGTCAAAAGTATTGACGAGGGAACAAATCGACAAACTTTTCGCATAAGCTCCGGATGGAATATATCTAACGCAGAAAGTCGCTGCGATTTTTGGTGTTTATGGAGCCGGTCGTCGAGAGAAACTGTGCGATTTGACATTAATAATATCGAGGATTCCGGAACTTCACTAGTTGTGCATATACCAGACACAAAAAAACCAATGTGCCTCGCACCTTTTTTGTAAATGGTACATTGTATATGAACTACTATAAAAAGTACCCTTCGTCCTGTGGATATTAATCATTCAAGAGTTTTTATAAAATGCATTAAAAATAAATGTGCAAGGACTCCAGTTGGAATCAACACATTTGGTAAGATGCCTGCCAAAATTGCTGAATTTATAAACTTGCCTGATTCCCATCTTTATACTGTACATTGTTTCCGACGTTCCTCAGCAAGTTTGTTGGCGGACTCTGGTGCTAGTCTTACTACAATTAAAAGACACGGTGGATGGAAGTCCAGTACAGTAGCAGAGGGTTATATGGAAGACTCGCTACAAAGGAAAGAGAACGACATTGCGGATCAAATTTTGTCCAAAACTTCGGCAGATAACATTGTTCTCTGCCTTGGTACAAGCTTCACCAAAATAAATTCTGGTACAAACCAATGAGACTGGCCATGGAGTTTCTTATCATAATTGTAGTTTCACTAATTCTACGTTTAATTTAATAAACACTTCATTTTGAATTATATTTTTCTTTTTCTTTACAAATAAATCACTTTTAGCACTAGTGCTAAAAATGATTTTTAACACCAGTGTCATAAAATGGCATTTTAGACACTGACAGCATGCGTCAAAAATTATACTTTTACTGACGTTTGTAGAAAAACTTACCTACGAATCTTGTTTTTTGGGAATGGGGAAAAAATTTGGTGGAAGAACAATTCATTTTTGACACAGTTTGGAACTCTATTAAATCCATCATCAGGGTTCTACAATAAAAATAATTCAATAAGGAAACAGTACAAGGTATTTGACATAATGAACAATTTAGTTTTGCCAAAGTTTCGGACTTTATTAAATCCATCATCAGGGCTCTACTATAAAAATAATTTAATGGGGAATAATACAGACTTCAATCTTCATTGATCTTATAGTTGAAAAAATTAAGAAAATAACAAGTGGGACTCGTCATATTTATATACTTATATTTCCTCGGTGGTCCCGAAAGTGTAGAGGTAAGCACGTCTACTTATCAAGCGGAGGACCGGGGTTCAATTTCTTGGCAATTCACACGCTAAAAGGTAAGGCCTCGTTATCCATTGCTCGCACAAGATTCGACTCCTGAGTTTGAAGATCGTCAAATGGATAACGGAAAAAACAAAACAATCAATTTTTTTTTATTTGATTCTTTTATAACTATGGTATATATATATATATATATATATATATATATATATATATATATATATATATATATATATGTGAGAAGGTTAGACGACTGTCTAAGTTAAAGAAGAATCCTTTAAATATTCGGGTGTGCAGTCAACAAGGAATTGGAAAAAGTGAACTCTTTATTCTGTTCAAGCTTTCGAGTCTTTATTGGCTCTTCATCAGGAACTCTACAATGAATTATGAAAATTGTGAGAATAGAAAAGTTTTTTAACATGTGCTTACTTACGAATGTGAGGTTAATAATCCTTTTTTAATGAAAACATGAAGGACAACATATCACAAACACATCGACCTGATGGTACAAATATAATATAAAACTTTAATTAAAAGATATGATCAATCATACATGTAAAAGAATTGAAAAATGGGAGAAGTTGTTTCTCCTAACAGGCATTGGAAACCATATTTGTAATTTTAACGGAAATGATGTGAAAAGAAGGGAATGAAGTTGTCAAAGCCATATTTTCTCGGTAAAGTATTTGAAATACTTTGAAATCATTTTATTTTCGCGTTGAAATAATTGCATATACAATAACGTTACATCTGTCAAATATTGAAAGTATTTCAAAATCATGGTTGAAATAATTTCAAAATCATCAACCGAGAAAATATAGCTCAAGTGACGAATGATTACAGTTTCCTGTGACCTTGTTGCCAACACACAATGAAAATGAATGTGAAATCACCAACTACACAGGAGTACCAAATGTAAAGTTGTTATTATTACTACCCAGTAGGGGGCGACTTAGTAAATATGAGTATATGATGCTGAGATTATCTATATCTTTCCTGGAATTTATGGAATTTGGTTCTCTGAAAATTTGTGTCATTTCAAGAAAAGTTCTTTTCTTAAGATTGGATTCATGTTCCAATATCGTCACATTATCATAATCGGGCAAATGATCAAAACTGATTGAATGTTATGCTAATGAGCAGGTTTTTTTGAGATTTCTAATATCACTTTTATGGGAACAGATTCTATCTTTCAACTTCCTCTTGGTTTGTCCAATGTACTTTTTTTCACACTGAGAGCAAGGAATACAATAAACAACATTAGAATGATCAAATACAGGATCTTTATCTTTTAATTTAGAAAAAATTTTATTGAGTACGATTTGATTTTTATAAGCAATTTTAATATTAGGAATTTTGGAAAACAACCCATTGAATTTATGGTGAAGTGTATGAATATAAGGAAGAGATAGGTAAAAATTTGGAACATTATTATGAATTGAAGAATTATTATGAGGATCACTGTTAATATGTGACCTACAGAAGATAAGTTTATGCAGAAGTCCCTTCGGGTATCCACTGTTCAGAAATAATTGAAAAAGTTTTTTTAAATTACTAGTTTGTAACGAAATGTGACTAGTTTTCAGCACTCTATTTTTCATACCTAGCACTAGGTTGATTTTTTGTTTATTTTGGTGGTAAGATTCGAAATGCAAGAATCTTCCAGACGCACCAGGCTTAGTGTACCAACTGGTGATGAGTGAGTTGTCAGATCTTCTGATAACTTTAGTATCTAAGAAGGGAACGCTGAGTTGGATGTCTTCCTCTTCGATGGTAAATTGTAATTTTTCATGGTAAGAGTTGAAAACCAGTAACTTCAAGAATTGTTACTGGTTTTCAACTCTTACATATATCTTATATCTATATATATATATATATATCCTTATATATCCTATCTTATATATATATATATATATATATATATATATATATATATATATATATATATATTCGCATCGCTTGAAATAGGAAAAAACACTTCATCGGGTGTATATCTGAAGGTTTTTGCACTTCGATACCATACGATTCTCGATTGAGTTTTTTCAGCTTCTTCCATGATCTGTAGCAATTGAAACTGAAACGCTTATAGTTTTTATGTTTATACATGAGCAACGTCACTTGACATTATCTTAAGCGCGCGCTAAATGGTCGCGTTTGAACAGTTCAAATTCATATAATGTTTTGAATTTCACTTGAATAAATAGTTCGAATATTTTCAAGCCCATTCGTATTTTTTTCTACTTCAGGAAGATGTAAATCATTAATTTATGAAATAACAAAAAAATCATGCATATTCCCTATTCACATTACCACAGATAATCACCAACATCGTCCTTTTTAATTCAATCCTCGAAACGATCTGTGTTGGTTTGAATATTCGCTGTTCATTCCGAATTCATTTACAAAAAAAAAGAAAATACATTCATAGCCAGTTTTACCACCAGTGCAGTATATTTATTTAGCGCTTTGTCATTCCGAATCGTTATCCCTCTAAATACAGGATCATCATTTATCCTCGCTTTTATTTTTCATTTTGGAAGTGTTGGATCTCGGAATAAGATGTATGAACAACGGTCTTCGTTGTTTTCGAGTGCTCGAACGAGATCCGAGATAACTATAAATCGCGCGGACGATTCTTGAAATTTTCGAAATTTCACCAAATAAAAGTAAATTGGCTTGATTCCAGTAACGCGTCCGACGGCCCATTGAGAACCGGCGACAAGTTCTTGCGGGAATGTTGATGTAATGTTATTTATAAATTTTTCATTTTGGATCATCGAGAGCCGTTCGGGAGAATGTAATAGAGCAGTTTTTCCTTCGAAATCTGTGTATAATCTTCGAATTGAGTAGCATGTAGTCGAGGTAATCCTCCCTTCAGTTTATATCACATTATATAAGTGGATCTTAGAACATTGTTACGATATTTCCTTGGGTTCGTTTATTAAAACTCCAAACAACACTTCACAACTCTTATTACAACTCTTTATCACAATACAATATAATCACTCAAATTGCTCCGCTGCCGTAGCGACGAATATCTTTCGTATATACACCTGTGGAAAATCTTCCAGTCAAATCCCGACAATCGAATATTCCACGCGTGACGAGATTTCGCGTAAACGATCTTCCTTCGTCCCTTCACACTAACTTGCGTCTATAAGCGACAGGGCCGTCACTAGGAGATTCCGTTAGGATATTATGCTTCAATCTGATTGAAAAAAACTAACTTCACAGCAATGTGTCAAATGTCGGAACGTAAAATTATTTGTGTTCTGCGAATTTAGTTTGATGGAAAACTGTTCTCTTCTTTGGAGCATACGTATCTTTTCTCCATTATAATTTCGTTCTCCACTTTGAGAAAGGTAACTCGTCAAATGACAGACAATTGAGAAAACAAACAACTTATCTGACGTTAGTTACTTTTACCTGACATTTGTTATCAATTTCAAAACGTCAGTATTTCTTATTTCACTTCTCTTCAAGGCGATCAGTTGGGTTCAATCCTATATTTTCTGTAATTGACTTGAGTGTTTCAATACAATCCGGAAATTGTATCGATTAGGTGGTTTGTGTTTTGCACATGATATTTCAAGAAGTATTGTAAATTTCCTACATGAAAGTCCTGCAAAGTTCCAATAATAACCAATATCAATGAGAAATTGAAATTCGATCGCTTCCTCTTTCAAATAATTTCTTTTGACTCAGAAAATATAAAATTGAGGAATTGAAATAAAAAACAGGTATAAATTGAATTAGATACATGAATGCGCAAAAGTTGTTACCGCAACTTGTTAATTAATTTTGCTTCTGTTGAGTAATGGTTTGCTCTCAATTTAAAAATTTATATGAAATCCATGATTTTTTCAAATAAAGACTCAGATTGTTTCTCGAGTATGATGTTGGAAGGCTTTGAGATAGATTCCCCTTGGAAAATTTCGAACTTTCTCATTTTCTGCTTCTCATAAACAGTGTCGAAAAAAATATTGTAATACAAAATCATGTATTAAACAACTCATAAACTAAGGAATGTTTGCGAAATATTTGAATAACAAAAACTATGTATGTCTTTGTAGTATCATAGAATAACAGCCATTTCATTCCTATTGCATATGCTTTGTTCTTTGCAGTCAAAATACCACGCGTCATACGCAAAATTCATTTCGTTGAGAAAATCTCATTGATATATACTTTTTATCCAGATCGATATTAATGAAATAGTTCTGGCTGTATGTTATCGAGATGTATTTTATATAGAAATCATTTGTCATAGAAAATGCACTTCTCTCTTTCTAAATTTACTTTCCTACCTCACCAGAAGTTTCTATTTTCTCATCAAATCCAAATTTTTTTCTACGGGGTAGGACATTCACTCTTCGAATTGAAGGCTATATTCCTGAAATAATTGAGAATAACCTGTACCCAAAGGTCGAATGTATTAGACATATTAGAATACTTCACTCATTGGACTGTTTCCGGCAGATTGATTGTTATATTCAAATATTTTGTAGTAGGTAGTTGTTCTCCTGCAGAAGTTCTAGTTTCCAAAATTTCATTTTTTCTCTATTCGTCTTTTGGATCATTTACATGATATTAGACACGTCAAGAGAAGATAAATACATAGCTAAATACAAAAGTAAACAATTGCTGCACAAGTATGTGCGCAAGAATATAAATTAAAAAAAATGTATATATATATATATATATATATATATATATATATAAAATTGTTTTTCACTTTAAAGAAGAATAAGACGGGCTCGTAAAAACACGGCATCGAGCTTTTCTATTCACGTCTCTACTAGTATTTTTTGGTAAAATTAATTGTCAAACTCCAAGATGAAGGTCAGTATCATGTCTTTAATAAATCCAGATTTTCCAATTGAAAAATGCAAGTTATCGAAATGAACGGAAAACTGCCCTGAAATCAATGTAGTTGAAATATTTATATTTTTTTATTGAAACTGAAATTTCAAAATCCGGTTTTATAAAAGATATTATGCAAATGACTTTCACCTAGGGCCGTTCATCATGAATTTCACTAAAAAATGTACTAGAAGTGATAAGACAAATAATTCGATACCTTGTTTTTCGAATTCAGTGAGAGGAGAACTCACTTCTATTTCTCACAGACAGTCAACTAAATTTCATCTTTGTGAATAACTTAATACTTCGCATGATCGAAACCTGTCAATCCTCAATGTTTAATGCTGCAATTGGCTTACATAACAATCCATATAGTGTGAAAGGACTTTCCGGACTTTCCTCATTGACCGAATGTAATTCCTATTGATTGAAGCCACGGATAATGATTCTCATAATTTATTCAGAAATGTAATTGCTAAAAATATTCTTCATGAGAGGAGCCTTGGTATATCCTTATGGCGTTTTTTTTTTCCCTGAAGATAATCCATCTACTTTCTCTTACCGTTTGTTTTATGTCGGTCGTATATAATTGGATTGAACTATCATCATCTTTGAAACAGTTGAATGCCTCCGTCAAGTCACAGAGAACGGTCCGAGTGGACTCCTTGTTTACAAACCGTCACTCATATACTGGGAGTTGGTTATTCCTGAAACATCCTAAGATGTTGTACGATATGTTTTTTTGGAGTTTTATTGACGAAGAACTCAAATTATTGATTATTGTTCAATACAAAATCCTGAAGTGCGATTAGTGAAAATCGTACAAGGAACTGTAGTATTTTGTTGTATGAATGTGTTAGATACTGTGTGGTGATAAAAAGAAGACACTTTTGTCAATTAATTGACAACTTTTGATAGCAACTCAAGTTATAATACGATCAACTTGTAGAGATGAAAAAGTGAAGCGTCAAAAAATAGTCAACCCGACGATTGTTTTTTTATTTAACCATTTTCATGGGTGCTCAAAACTGTAGGTAGAAGCAACCGACCTAGACTGGTTCAATGTTCATACTGAGGATTGCGGCGTTGCCAGACTATTCGGATTCACCAGCATCTAATCAAGTATCGGCCAGTTCAATTCAATATTGAAATATCTATTGAAATGAAGTTGAGTTTTCAATTGAATGGGACAATAGTTCTGGGAATTTGGGGGTAAAATCAGATTTGAACGAGAGAGTTAAAAGTTGTGATATATTTGAAGTTGGGAAGCTGAATACACTTTTTGGTGAATGAATCGAAGGTTTTTGTATAAAGTGTATATTTAAATTTGATTCTATTGCAAAGCGCTTTCGACTTTCGTCATCATCAGTGCTAGCCTGGAAGTAAATACTCTGATTGAAAGGAGAACTATATGAAATTTTAAATTTTGAGGTTATGAAGATTATGAAACTGGGTAGAGTACTTACTCGTCAGGGTACAGGAAGCATCTTTGACATAAGAGCTGTATACATAGTAAAATTTGATTTATATAAAATCAAATAACTTTAACTAGATTAATTTTATATAAATCAAAAAAAAAAAAAAAAATCAAATTTTACTATGTATACAGCTCTTATGTCAAAGATGCTTCCTGTACCCTGACGAGTAAGTACTCTACCCAGTTTCATAATCTTCATAACCTCAAAATTTAAAATTTCATATAGTTCTCCTTTCAATCAGAGTATTTACTTCCAGGCTAGCACTGATGATGACGAAAGTCGAAAGCGCTTTGCAATAGAATCAAATTTAAATATACACTTTATACAAAAACCTTCGATTCATTGTGATATATTTATTTCTCTTGCTGTGTCATATCGTAGCAATTTTTTTATCATCCAAATTCACGATAACCCTTCCCAAATTGATTTAGAGGGGATTTATGTTTTTTGAGCTATTGATGCTGATATTTTTTGATATGTTCAAACGAAAAATGGTCCTATGAATCATCAATCCTAATATTATAGTTATTCATGTGCCAAGGGCATAATGGAAATATATTCAAGGAATTTACCACTGGCAAATTGTTCCCGAATCATAGATATAAAAATCAATTTCGTGAAAGTGAACCCTAAAGGCCCTCACTGCCTCAACCACTCACTAAAAAATATTTGGCATAGACATTGTCGTTCAGTCATGCTCAATTTTCACTAGGTAAGTAAATCTTTTCCCATTGTCTATCTCTGGTATAAATTGAATATAAATGATTTGAATTATATATTCAAATGATACTTGAAATTGTATAAACATTCCTTCTGTGTACCGATAACTTGAATGATTAATATTTAAATGCGATCTCTCCCAGATATTGCATGTGACTTCGTTTCCAGTTCAAATATATTGTTGGAAAAAGGAAAACATGTCTATTGCTACACAAATTGGTACCACGTCTCTTCTCAATTTAAACCAGCCAATTTGTAATCTCTGGCAGAAATTGTAAACTACACATAGGTATATGCTGATAAAATTCAGTTATACAATAACTTTTCTTTAACTGAACTCAATTATGCGACCACCATTATTAGTCTTGGCTTGACTATGGATGACAATCTGAGATCTCATGAACTCGTATAACGTAACATTCAAAGGGCTTAGGCACTGCTGAGGTTATTGTACCCCAATATATCGTATTTATCTGAGCCCATAGAAAAGGTCTTTTTGTCGATAAAGAAGCACATAGAACTTTAACTTTCGAAAGAGGTTTTCAGTATTATATTTAGTTTTATAATGCGATTCCCCCTGAATTGAAAATATATAGTATGCTCAAATTTAAAGAGCTCAAATTGTACTTACAAAATAATTATCATTGAGTCTTATGTCACGCCTTTCCCTGCATTTTTTGTGTTTATCGTAATAGCTTTCTAATAGCTTTGTGCATAGCAATAGCTGATCAATAAATATTCGCAAGTACCCCCCCCCCCCCCCACACGTTAAGTTAGGTTACTATTTACTATAATGTTATCAAATCTGTACTGTTTTATTATAACAAGGGTTGACTGGCTGAGCACCACTTAGAGACAATCGTGAAGACTTTTATCTGTGTATTATTCTGGTAATGTGGAAATAAAGACATTATAAATGAATAAATAGGTACAAACAACATCAAGTTTCAAAATGGATAAATGCTTCAATAGTTTTTTCTTGGTGATAATCAACTAATCAAAATCATCAACTTCCGAGTAAGATACGTCGAACTCTCTTCAATAAAAAAACCCGCAGGAATGTTTGACACACTTTTCAATCTTCTCAAAAACACAGCTTCCCAATACATTATTTTTCTCCAAGAGAACGATAATCGAAGTGAGAAGGAACTATAAAAAAATAATGTATTTTTTATAATTTTTTCCATTTTCGATTCATCCATTTCAGAGATTAAAAGCGACCTACCTACCGATTTCAATTTCGGTGCGAAACGTCTTCTCTGTATCGTTGAACTGCGTGTTTACTAAAGTGTGCATTTGAACGCCTTGAATTATAACGCTCGATAACACAGGAAGCCCGAGTCAATTAGTCTTTAATAATGAAGGTGTATATGTAGATTAGCTCGGCAGATATTTAGTCTTACATGTAGTGTTTATCCTGAACCGTCTCGTGTAAAATTATACTTCTAAACAAGTTATTAACTGCAATTAAAAAATTCTTCGCGGGCTTCTTCAAGGGAACGCGATCCGAATGGTCTTTTTCCGGGCGGTTTCAGTTTCATTATAATCGTTTGTGCTGAAAATTAGCATGATAGTAAAGCGTAGGAATTTCTTGTGTCTGTAACAGTTGCTTGGAGGAGGAAATTATATTATAACTACATATAACTGTTTTTCCGCTGATATGACTGAGCTCTTCATTGGTGGAAAGAGTGATGGAAGAAAATATTTTTTTGATCACAACGGGTATTCTGATAAGAGTTTGAGTTTTTTTAATTAATGGGTAGTATTCAATACACCGAAGCGGAATATATTTTTTCTACTAGCGTGCGGAAAAGTGGACTTTTCCGCACGTGTTGAAAGAGTCACTTTTCCGCACTAGTGCGGAAAGTAAATCTGTTGAGCTTTTTAGGGAGTATACTGACATTTAACTATTCAAAATATATATTTGAATGATTGTAGTTTACAGAATGACCGGAAATGAAGAAATTCGTTAGAATTCTGCTATAATTTTTGATAAAAAAAAGTATGTTTCAATAATTTTTCAATGGCTCTGGTATAAGCCTCATAAACTGAATGTGAAATAATAACAAACATCTGACATTTTCCATTTGTCACTTTGAATTTCCGTAGCAACAAAGAAAGCAAATCTGTCAGTCAAAACACTACCTTGTCAAAAACAATTTTACTGTCACAGTTTTTTCTAGTAAGATTACTTTGCATGGATTCTTCAGATGAAAATTTGCCAGATTCTGTTTTGGAAGCGGCTAGAATTGCAAACATGCATGCTACCGTTAAAATCCTGTTATAGGTATGAAAAAGAATATTTTTTGTTTGAAAACTGGTGCCAGAATAAGGGAATCAAAACTTTCAAAGAAGACGTTGTTTTGGCTTATTTCGCTGAAATTTCCAAAACATGCAAGCCTGATACTCTGTGGTCCAGGTACTCAATGTTAAAAAGTGTTATTAAATTCAGAAATGACGTCGATTTAAGCAAGTTCTTCAAGGTCACGGCATATATAAAAAACAAAACATTGGAATTAGACCAAAAGGGCAAAAATTTTCTCGCCGACCTTTCCACTAGTCAGCAGCTGCCACCAGTAAAGCCTTCCAAAATGACTTCCTCCAGCAAAATTGCTGACAAAACAGTGAAAAACAGCCTCTGCAATCAATTTGCACAACGCAACAAATTGTACGTTTAATATTATTGTTAATAATAATCAATAGTTTGACATGTATTTAATTAATAATTTAATTGAATGTTTCTAACGCGTCGTTCGGCCATGTGCAATCGCGTGCGGAAAAGTATCACTTTCCGCACTTGTTAGGTAAACTACTATTTCCGCATTCCTCTATCCAAATTTTACGTTACCTGGCCTCATATTAGGGAGCAAAGTCGTACTTTTCTTCCCTAGGGAGGAAAAGAAAAAGTGGCTTTTGATACGTCATCAATGAAATAACTTATATGGCATTGGCGACCTAAACTATATTCTATTATATAAGTATTTTGTAAAATGCTAGAAATCAGTAAAGAAGGTAAGATATTTTCAAGTAGTGAATATATTGCAAAAATCAAGGTTAAACATCAAATATTATTATAGATGTAAAGCAATACACTATATTCGTAATTCCGCAGATATTTTCTGACCGTCTTCATAGCGCAGTGTTGATAGAACAGACATTGTTCATGATAGGTATTTTAGCAAATGAAGGTGTTTCTTCGAATCCGGTGTCAGGACCTTTTTTTTATTTTCATTCTCTCTTTGTATGTTCTTCTAATTTCGTGAATTTTTTTTCTCCCCTGAATGATTACTGTACAGTAAACTTCATTCTCAGGAGGAAAAGTAGCACTTTGTTCCCTTGTTATACAAATAGTAGTTTTTTTTTGAAAGAAAAATATTGTTCACCGAAGCCAAAGTTTTTCACAATCATTTTAGATAAAATAATATTTGATAATAATGTTGATTTATAGATTTTTTTCTGTACTTAATAGGTACTACAAACGAACGATTGAAGAGGTAAGCATATCTCGACAGAGAAAGTTACCTTTTTCACAAATATCAGAAATTATATAATATATATCATAAATATTTTGTTACTGAAACTTTAACAAAGATAAGTCATTTTTATGAATATTAGTCTTATTATTTTCATAGGCAATTTCGATTTACACGAAAACTTGCTGAATAACAAGAAGAAAAATAGAAATAGTAAACTGATCGACCACAAAAATGACTCTTATAGTCTTTTTTGGTAATAAAAATGAACAGGTGTGAGAAAAACTCTTTTCCAAACTATTCTTCACAGTGAACAAGGCTTATTTGCCAACTTAAGAGTAGGTTAGAAAAAAAACACGATTTCGGAAGATTGTGAATATTGTAAATATTTGACTTCAAAAGGAAGCTATAATGTTTACTGTGACGAACTTAGAGATAGTATAATCAATAGTATTTATGTGTATTGGAATAGGGAATATATGTTTTTCTGGCTCCGGACGACGAACGAATGGGAGCTAATGTATTTCTAATCTGAACGAATCGGTGGATAATAATGCATAAAAAATTGGGAATCATTAGTAAAGCTTGAACGTTCGAACAGAAAAACAAATGGAGTATCATTCCGACGACCTATATTTTTTATGAGAACCTGTATAATATGCGACTTGTAATGTCATGAATTATGGAAATGGAGCAGTTCATTTTTTGAGAGGAATATCATAGAGAATGTGATGTTAATATATGTTTCGAAATTTGTTTTATTCTTCTGTTGAGAAAATTAGTCGAGCAATTTCTTGAATTAGTTCTACATCTCCAAATGAATATAAAGAGCCATCTCAGAATAATTATGATGATGAAAATGAACACCTTTTGAGGCTGGTATATAATTCATAAAAAAAACGGGAAAATACAATATTGTTGCTATATAACACTCAAACCTCATTTAATGAACTGCTAAAAAAAAATAGGGTTCTCGAGGAATAAATATCAAAAACTCTCATTGAGAAAATAGGTATTTTATATAACGTCTATTGACCCATTATCATTTTGTTTCAGGCTTTGAAGAAGATGTCGCCATTTGTTATCGAATTTTCCAATAATTGTAACGTGGCACAAAGTTAGGTGAGTTAATTTTTTTTCTTCTTACGCAATGATTTTCTAGCCCTAAGGGCCATCAGAGGCGGTGATTAGGTGGGGATTTTTGTGATATACGTTGATTTGAATCTGAGACTACTAAGTGCTTATATATTCAAGTGAAAATTGTCAAGCTGTGGGCACCTACCAATATACTTGGGAAAAGAAGAACTTTTATTTCGTGCACGTATATATTCCATACCATTCATGTAGTGTGTAGTTTGAGAGAATGAAATATTTTAGTGTTGATGAGTGCCTGTTATTTGATGTCACGCAAATGTAAAACTTGAAGTCGACCCAAAGAATACAGCATCTTTCACCCTTTTGTTGTGTTTTCAAATTTATATCCTGTCTCCTTGGCCTTTCTCCCCCCGAAGATGCTAATCTTGCCAACTCCAAACTTATATCACTCGCACTTGTTATGCGTTTTGCTAACAAGTTTGGTATTCAGGGTGGAGCTTCATTCGAAGTATTGTTGTTTATTTTCTTGATGCTATGTGAATCACTGAAGTCAGGCAACTCGTTTTTCATATCGGTATCTTATATCTGTTTGTACTGGTGAGTTTTATTTGGTTCACATAGTCATTTGATCTGGTCATTTTTATGCACGAAGGTAATTCATTGGAATATTACACGAATGAAGAAATTCTCAAGGAAATGTTATTTTTTGTTCATTTTTACTTTCCTCCTTTGTATGGAGTACTCACCTAAACGCGAAATGTTTTTCTATTTTTGAAATCTATCTGAAATTTATTTGTGTTGTTTACTGACGTCTAGCGATACGGTTTCAAATGTGACTTGATACAATGCAATTACTGCTGTAAGTTTTCGATACAATGCAATTACCGCTGTGAGTTTTCGATAATTGCATTGCTCTTATGAGACATTTTATATATGAGGGAAATATTCGCTGAAATTCTGTTTTGGTTGCCAAGTCTTCAACTTTTTTATAGGTTCTTTGCATTGAAGGAAATGAATCGCTGTGATTCTGTGTTTTGGTTACCTAGACTTCAACTTTTTAATCATTTTATTTTATTGAAGGCAACAATCGCTGAAAAATTGTCAAAACTGTCTAGTCCTCAACTGTTTAACGGGTAATCTGCATCGGATAATAAAATATTTCCCATACAATATTATCCGTGATTTGTGTAGGTGAATAGGTACAGATGTCAATAACACATTTCTGCCTGTTGCAGCCTTCGCCACATTTACAATTTCTGCGGTTTACTACAAATCAGTCAAGAGAAACAAGCGTAATACACGTCGGTCGATTCGGTTTCATTATCTATTTCGAATTCAATTTGTACGATTGCTTTCATTTCGGTAATACATTATTTTTGGTTTCGTTGTCGACGTTTCCTGCTTTCCCTGAGAGTAGATTGTGTGGACTGGACCGGCGGGCACGTAAAGTTTCGAAATTCCATTAGATTTCGACAGAGCCGAAGAAAAATTCTTCAGTTGTGTTATATTCAATTGATTGTTGGTGTGTCGAGATCGGCGCTACCGAAATCTCAATCGAGATGAAATTATTGTTATTTCAACCTTGTGGTTTCTATGGTTCTATGGAGTTGTACGATTTCCAATAAAACTATTTTGTACAACACCAGAGAAGCTGTACTAGTCTAAGAGGTCACGACCCTAAACCAAAAATGATCCCCCAAAAGTCATACATATAGTTCGACATTTCATTCATAAGAGAACACAAAATGACACTGCTGCCATGTCTAGGACCGGTCAATGCCATAAAAAAGTTAATGATATGATTATATGAAAAAGCAGTGCTGCCAAACAGTGGACAACATGGCGGCGGCAGCGCAACCGATTTTGCGTTTCAATTCGCTTTTATCAGCAATCGGCCGTTTTTTTTTCGATTTTTATTATTGAAATACGCCAGCCACTACCACGAACAATGGATTTTACGGGTCGTTGATTGTTAAAACAGATGAAATCGCATATTCTATGCGATATTTTTCGATTTTTCAGCAATCTTGAGTGTTGTTTTTGAAACACTCAATCAACGACACGTAGAATCCATTGGTAGTGGTAGTTACTGGCGTATTTCTATGACACAAATCGAAAAGAATCGGCCGATTGTTGATAAAAACGAATTGAAACGCAAAATCGGTTGCGAGGAGAACGACTTTCAAACGCTGCCGCCGCCATATTGTCCATTGTTTGCAAAAGGCAGCACTGCTTTTTCATATATTCCTACCCCTCCCTTGTTTGGGGAAACAATCACAATACGGGAGACTCATCATCACAGAAACCTAAATAATTTTTTTTTTAGTATCGTGGCATCTTAGACTATATGGAAATCAACATTATTTTTCTACATCTTCGGTTTTTCGGGCTTTAGGGCCGTGTGCTGGAATTTTGACTTCCGGAGATTTCGGCTACATCTGCGGCAGCCATCTTCAGCGGCGTGTTCTCAGTTGAACTCCTCTATGTGAGTTTATGTATTAACACCGGCCGTGAAAGCCTACATTCTTTCATTATTTTTCTAATTTTGACATAATTCGTGGCTTATTTCAAAATTGACAGAAATGTCGAAATGCTTTACTTCTCATAATCAGTTGAATAATGGATTTTTCAGTTACGAAGAGTGAAACAAAATTTAATGAATATGATAGCGAACATAGTGATATCTACACAGAGCAAAATAGAGAGCTGTTTGTAAAAAAAATCTCACTCACTGGGATTATATTTCATTCACAACCCATACAAGATCTTGTTTCGCACAAAGAAAATTATCTCCTGAGTGGGGAAATAGTGAAAGTATTCAGTAATTTTCTATCTCTTTGATTCAATTTTCAAGCTTGGTACACAAATTAAGCAAAAAAAAGTTATTTTTATGTTACCCAGTGCCCGTCGTTGCCATATAGGCAGGCAAGAAGCTGTTGTAGACGGACTTTTTCTTCCTTTTTGTGAACGAATCAAACGTCTTCGAATGATATACACGAGGGGTCGACCACTGAGGAAAAATGTGTACACTGGAATTCCCGTAAACCGGAATTCCCCGTAATTTCCCGGAATTCCCCGTAATTTCCCGGAATTCCTACAAAAAAAATGTCAATTTGAAGAAATATCGATAAAATATTGAAACTAAATGACGGAAACACTGGGAATTCCGGGGAATTCCTGAGGAATTCCGAGGAAACCCGACGAAATATGAAAGATATATTTCGGAACTTTCGCACAAAAGTTTTTTTTGAGATTTCTGAGTGGAACATAAACTTCAGACTTTTAAGTAGACCATGTCATGATTATGACCGAATCTGAATAATATCGGATTTTACATATCAAAACTTTTCATATTTTCATTGAGGCTGGTATTTATTATATCGGAAACAAAATAAATCATCTATATAATGCAAGTCACAATCGTAAAATAAAGGGAACGGATCGTCTGATTCCACTCAGGTTTGTTTTATTAGCATCATTTTTCCTGAGATTTTTCCTTATAGAATCAAGTTCTAAATCCGTAATAATAAGTATCGAAAAAATACAATTTGTCATTAAAAAAAACGGTATTTTATGGTCTATTGAGTCAGTTCTATTATTTTCAACCGCTAAATGATTACCAATCTGTGGTGAAAATTCTTTTTATACGTTTTTGTCATCGCTTATATAGCGAAAATAAACCGTTTCCCAAAAACGTATATTCCATAATATCAAAAATCATTGATAATCCTTCAACATTACCTACTAGGAAAATAAAAAAAATATTTTTCACCGTTGTGTTCACCCTGTATAAACTCAAATGAGAACAATTGACACTGAACCACAATATATCCGATCATCTTTTTATTATAAACCAATAAATTATATAAAACCGTCCAAATAACATGATGGAGCTGCAAAGAAACTTCAGAAATCATACAAAGACTGCAGTCATTGACTATATAACTCAGATCGTATAACGCGAGATATAACCGTCTTATTTGAATTTCGGTAACCGCTGGCAACAATGTAGACAACCTGTGTTTTATCTGCCAATTATGATCTAGTCTCTCTTCCACAATCAAGGGCTTCCCTTGGTCTTGTAGAGTGATATTTCAAGACACGTCATTTTTGAAATATTGAGGAAAATAATGGCAGTCGCAGAGGTTGACCCCAAAAACAAACACACAAACTACGACACAAAGTTTTTTTTGGACTGTTTCACATGCCCAATTCATATATTTTCGAATCAGAATGAGGTTCTATTCCATTGAAAGAAGTTATCGGATTATTCGAAAAAACAACCCCAACAACACCCCTCTCGAGGCCGCACAAACTATAAAACAAAGTTTTTTGAAATTGTTCTGAAATTGTTCGTTTTCGTTAACCAGCTGACGAACGTCAACCCTCGGAAGTCGAAACTTGTGCGAGCAATGGATCAACGAGGCCTTACCTTTTAACGTGCGATTACCCAGCACGGTGGCCCGGCGAGGATTCGAACCCCGGCCTTCCGCTTGATAGGCAGATATGCTAACCACTACACTACCGAGACCGGGTTGTTTCACATGCCTTACTAATATATTCGAATCAGAATGAGGTACTATTTCACTGAAGAAGTTATTGACTCATTTGCAAAAACTTCCCCAACACACCCCTCCAAGGACATATCAGATCATGACGATTGTTGTCATCAGGCTTATTTTTCGCTAACAAAATGTATTTCAAATTGGGAATTCACCACAAACTCTTTCAAAACAAAGGTCCTAACTTTCTTCGTCCAGTGGAAGTGGATTACTTTCACATCGGTGTTTTGTTTTTGAATTATGATTTTATACAAATATTGAAATTTTACTGTATGCTTTTTTACTATTGCGCGAATAAATTGAAGTTACGTAATAATAATCCCTATAGTTTCTCTATGAATTTTTGGGAATTCCCCAGAATTTCTCTCGGAATTCCCCGTAACTCCCTCGGAATTCCCCGGAATTCCCTCGGAATTCCTCGAAATTCCCCGGAATCCTTAAATATTGAACGTCTAATTGAGACCTTAATTGTCTCATTCCGAATGTGGCTTTTGATAGGCGCTTGCACAGATCTTCGGTATGAAAACCAAAATCCAACTTTGAGTCGAGGTACACAACTAATAGTTTAACTGGTTCGCTCTGATGGAATGTTGTAGAAAAACACATGTTTCGAGTTTTTGTTTCATTAATAGTAAGACCGTTTGTATTGAACCAGTCTTTAGATATGGCCTCGGACTGGTCTAGAAAAGTTAGAGATTCTTGGTTATTATTGCCTGTAACTAAGTAGGTTGCATCATCAGCATAAAATACAGATTTGACAGTTTGGCCTAGATTAATTGGCAAGTCGTTGAAATAGATGATAAAGAACAAGGGTCCAAGTACAGAGCCCTGTAGAACGCCGTATAGTACAGTAT
>JAVJAQ010003346.1:0-134254 GCA_032362365.1 Zygogramma bicolorata | reverse complement strand
GGAAAGCCAGACAGCATGATGAAAACAGTTTCCTTCATTTCCCATTTTTTCCCATTGCTTTCCTTCGCCATACTAAGAATGTGTTTTCATAGTTCAGAACCACCATTCTGTCTGTTTTTGATGTACACCTTGTATTCACTATTTCGCATTTTCGAAGGTCTTGACTAAAGAGTGAACAAAAAGTGTACATTTGGATCAGACACATTGGTAGATCAAAATTATCAGAACATATTGTTACGATATATGCTTGGATTCGTCGATTAAAACACCAAACAACACTAAACTTCTTTCATTAAAACTCTCTATCACAATACAATACAACACAATCACTTAAATCGCTCCGATAACTTTCCAATGCTCGGTACTAAACTCTGTACTAAAAATTCTGTCGTCGGCGTGAGCGCTCTCGCTTATATACGCGCTCATATAGTGGAGAATCATCCAGACAAATCATGACATTCGAATATTCTGGGTGAGCCACGATCACGCAGGGATATCTTTCTTGGAACCGTCGCACCAATTCGCATCGATAGTCGGCAGGGCCGGCGCCAGCACATTTCGTTACAATATTCCTACTTCCGATAGATATCACACAGTAAAATAAAATGACACTCGAATGATAGCAAAAAAAAGCAATTCAAGGAATCTGCTTCTATCATGCTATATGAGGAGAGCTGCACCACTTTTTTCACAACGCCTACTAGAAAAATATTTATGTGTTCGTTCTGATAACGGGAGTAGGCTTGGTTTCCTAAACGTCAACAAGAATAGAATTTTTATAAATATTAGGTTTGTTCTAGCAACACATTTGACCGTTTGGAATTGGTCTGAAGCAATCAGGGGCATGCGCAAAATGAATTTCGCTCTCCAATATTCATCTTGCGCATGTCTCTGACTGCTTCAGACCAATTTCCAAACGGTGAAATGTGTTGCTAGAACAAACCTATTATTACTTTTATTTTTTGAACTAAACTGTTGTAACCCAAAAAATCATATGAGATATTTGTGATATATTGGGTGAAAATACTCATTCTTTTCGAAAAACAATGTGTCTTCTTCATAGTTTCATTAAATTCCGCCAGAGAGCAGACACATCGTTATCGCGCGAATCGCCATTGTGGTTCTGCAGAAAGCCATAGCAGTTTGCCAGTTGTCGCAAAACCTTGGAGAAGGTAAGTCGATTTTTTTTCTTGTATTTCAAAACTAGAAATGAAATAGTTGTTGTGAAAAGTATTCTGAAGTACATCGTTGTATTTTGAAATGCAAAAGTTCACCTTTAGAATACCTGTGTCATGATAGCGTAATCTTGAGTAAGCAAAGTTGTATTTCGAGTTTCATAAGTTTTTCTTGATAATGCCAACAATAGTAGAATGTGCGTGTTATTGCTCTATCGCTATATTTATAGTTGAGGCAGTCTTTCTCAAAATAAAAAAATAACGTAGGCGTTGAAGTTATTACTTCTTCATGAGTTGAAACATTATCAACTTGAAAAGTTGATAAGTACCTCAGGTTGTATTTCAATTTGCAACACTAACGTCCGAAAAAGTAGAGTGAAAATGCACTGACTTCTTAAAAGATACAATCGTATTTTCAGAAAATGGAAAAGGAAACTCCTAGTAACCAATGTTCAATATCCTATCATCTGGATAATACCGATTCTATCTCTCAAGAGAGCACCCTTTATGTTTTAAGTTTGGAATAAGGGCAAAATAACTTGAAACTGTAAAAGTCACCTATATAATAATGTAGTTCACATAAGGTATTTTTCAAGTTTTGTATGCAGCTAACTGAGAGTGGCCGAGAAAACCTCTTGATGGAACTGTTTAATCAGCTCAATAAAGTACTGTATAAGAGGGGAAACAAAGTAAGGAGTGTTCTTACTTGAAGATTTTGTACTGTTCTCAAAGAATTCTTAACTTATTGATGAAGATTAAGTGTACCTACTTTTTGTGTCTTACTGATTTTTGCCTTAGAATATAACTATGGTTTCGAAATAAACTATTCACTTTGAATGAAAAAAAAAGTGTTGCAAGTAGCTTCACTCATTTCGAAATTTCCACAAATGCTACAGGAATGCTACAAGAATCAGGTGTTGGTCTTGTAAAAATATAAAGAAATAGTACTTTGCAATAGTCTCCATAGTTTTGAGTACATCTGCAGCGGAAGTTCGTGAAAAGTTAGAGATTGCTCTCCTGCCGGACGTAATCATTAAAAAAAACTGTTTTTAATCAAGGCAGTTGATTTCAGGGGTAGATTAGTAAGTCTGCCCTTATACTTCATTTTTAAGATTGTGGTCAGTTCAAAACCCATAATATTATGAGAAAAAAATTATCTATTTTTTTTTTCGGTGAATATGGATTCAATGACCAATCTTTCTACTGATAATCCGATATTCCTGTCTCTGAATATTATCAATATAATACCATTTGGTCCGTTTTTGCCACCAGTCGTTCATCAACCCCCAAACTCTAGAGTGTCCGTATAGAGAAACATAAACTTACTGAGATTCGACCCTTTTTGTAGTGAATCCAGGCCGTATGTCATTAAACAAAGTAAGTTTTGGGACCTGGAACGAACTAATTTCCTTGATAAATTATTAAACGGACTGGAATGTTTACTTATGCCAGATAATATTTCAACAGAACTTGCGAAGTGAAGTTGGAGTCTGCTGAAAGGGATAATGAAAGCTATTTCTGTGATGGCAGTACAATCTTACTTGCTCAGTCGGAGATTCACATGAGTGGTTACAAAGTTATTTAGCGTATCGCTAATACTTGAGAAAAGCTCGTTCTCTTTCATTGGTACATTTCGGAAACTGGACATACACTCTCCTCTAGTTCAAGCCTAGAACAGCAGTATATATGTTGACTAATTTTTGTATTATAACAAAATTATTTTGGCCAGAGAAATACAGCAGTGAAATGAGTTTTTAGAAACTTTCAAAAATGAGGAAGATAAGAACGTTTGAAGTTTGTAATTGAACTTACGTTATAATAACGTACGATTTCATATTTTTATTGGCACATAATGTTCATACAAAACACTGGCTAAGGAAAAAGATGGAGAGATGCAAGCTAACTTCAAGATCTAATGATTCGTAGGTTTTTTGATCGATTTTCATTTATAGTTAGATTTCATGTCAAATATAATAATTGCTTGGTTCTTCGATCGACTTTCATTCATATTTCAGTTTTATTATCAGTAATTCACATAACAAGTCCGGAAACTATTTTATTTTTTTTTTTTTGGAAAAGAAGACAAAATTCTCGACGAAAAAACTGAAGAAAAACTCATAAAATCCAAATCGAATAAGGTAATCAAATCTAAACAGAGAAGTTCGAAAAAATTCATTTCACTTTGATTACTTTATTCGATATGTATTCTAAAAGTTTTTCTCCCCTTTTTTCCCAGCAACAGGTTTCAACTGAGTTAATAATATAGACAATGGAAGTCCGAACCATAACCACTCAACAACGAATATTTGCAACCACATTCAAGCAAATGGCGACAATGATGTGATTCTTTACAGCCTAGTCTGAAAAAAACATGGTTTCTCAAAGAAAAACCGTCCGGAAAGTAGGTACCTCCCAAATGGCTTTCGAAAAATATTACTAACCCTCCTTTTGTTAATTTTCACCTTAATAATTCTGCAAATTGAACATAAGTCAACATAGTAAGTGCATCGAGGACAAGATCCTCTATGACTTTATTCTGACATTTTTGTCCTTTCGAACAATGCCGATATGATATAATAATCAATGGAGATCTAATTTTACTAACAACGAAATGGAAGAGTTATATCCCAGAAGTACCTCATTTGGTGAAAAACAAAAGCTGGGGCATTCACTGAGATAGGACTAACTCAAGATGCCTAGGAAACCCTGGTGTATCTACTTATGCCTGAATAATTTTGGGATAAACTTGGCGAAAACTGATTGCTTGATTTCTGAGATCGCAAAAGCTTCAGATCGCTATTGTAGATGGCGATCAGTCATATACCATATGAAGCTTAATTTTCAGTAGAGAGGAATGTGCAACCGAATATTCTACCACTTTATTATTTGCCTGTTGAAATCAGGCGCAGGGAGTTGACTATTTTAGGTTTCACTGGAGAAACTTTTATAAATCAGAAAAGACAGTTTCAATATTATATTGTCAAAAAGTAACATTAACAACTGAACTACACATCATATAAATAGAAATATCACACCATACAGAGTGTATATTAACAAATGTAATAATTATTCTCAACATCTTCTCCTAATTATTACATATTCTGAACCAGAAATTGTTGATGCCTGAAAAATTTTTGTTTTCCCAAGGGCTTGGTGAAAATATCACCAACTTGATTCTCGGAACAGCAGTAGTCTAGGTCGATTACACCTTCGTTCACTTTTTCGTTGATAAAGTGATACCTGACATCAATATGTTTGCTACGCCTATTGAACTGACCATTCTTGATTAATTTTATGGAACTCTCATTATCTACAAATAATTTTGTTTTCAGATTCCGACTTGTCAGATCTTCTATGATAGCTTTCAAATACAATAATTCTTTGGTACATTCTGCTGCCGCAATAAACTCAGCTTCGGTTGTAGATAGAGCTACGATTGGCTGTCGTCTAGAACACCAAGATACTGGTCCGCCACAAAACATGATGACAAAACCTGTGGTGCTTTTTCTTGAATCCAAATCGCCGGCGAAATCAGAATCACTAAATGCAATCAATTCATTCTGATTTGAATCGACAGAAAATCGAATACCACTATCTTTGGTACCTATTAAGTACTTCATTATTTGTTTCAAATTAAAAACATCCTGGGGGGAAGGATTTTGCATTTTTCTGCTACAAAAACCAACTGAGAAAGCTATATCTGGTCGAGTTTTATTCGTAAGATAAAGTAAACTCCCGATAGCTTCTCTAAACGGAAAACAGGTTCCATTTTGTTCCTTCGTTTGGCTAGCACTGGTATTATTCATAGGAATTGTTGCAGATTTTGCTAGATTCATATTGAAGTTTTCCAAAATCGACATCGTATATTTTCTTTGACTGAAGCCAATATATTGCTTATTTCGTACGATTTCGATTCCAAGAAAAGAATCTGGTTGTTCATTTTTCACAATTCTGAATTCTGAGCTCAAATCGTTGAGGATTTTATCCATTTCCCCTCTCGTTTTTCGCTAGTAGCAGCCCATCGTCTACATATATACCCAGGAAAAGAGTTCCAACATCATTTTTAAATAAACAATGGTCTGATTTCAGGGCAGTGAGCCCTCTCTTTCTCTCAGGAAACTCGAAAAACGTTGATTCCATTTTAGAGGAGCTTGTTTCAAACCGTATAAAGATTTTTTCAGCAAACAAACATAACCTTCTTTGTCGAAACCTTCTGGAATATCCATCAAAATTTTCTCGTCCAGTTGTCCATATAAGAAGGCTGTCTTTATGTCGAATTTTTTTATGATGAGATTGTTGGTAGCAGCAAGTGCGAATAAAATCCTCAGCGAACAGCTGTTTATTACTGGGCTGAATGTCTCAGAGAAATCAATACCGTACTCCTGTTCACACCCTCTTATGACTAACCTCGCTCTATACCTTCCATTATCTTTGATTTTAAATACCCAACGACTGGATAAAACTTTCTTCCCTTGAACATCTGTTTTGTTAACGTATGTCCATGTATCATTTCTACTCGGAGCTTCTTTTTCTTCTTCAATAGCCGCCTTCCACTTATGACGATCAGGACAGTTCATTGCTTCATTATATGTTAACATAACATAATCATCATATTTCTTCGGTCTTCTGACAGTTCTATGTCTATTTTCTTCTCCTGAGCCAGTTGCTTCATTGCTTATCTCATTTCTCCTTAATTCATATGAACTTTCATCTCCATTTTGATGTTCAGACTGATTATCAATCAATTCATTTCCCAGAATTCCAGCATCCTGTATAATATTGTCTGAACTTTTCTCATCACCATGGTTTTCAATATCATATATTTCTGACATATTTTCATTATGACATTTATCAGTCAAAACATTAGTGCCGAATTTTTTATCTCTGAATACAACGTCTCTACGAGTTATTATTTGTTGTTTTTCTGAATCCCACAGCCGATAGCCATTCAAACCGTAGCAAACAAAGGTGAACATTTTACTGCGACTGTCCAGTTTCTTGAGGTATCCCAAAACTTTAGCAAATGCTTCACTCCCAAAAATTTGTAACCGTGACAAATCAGGTTTTCGATCTGTCCACCGCTCTACGGGAGTCACGTTCATGAATTGATATGGACTTCTGTTCAAAAGATATGCAGAAGTGTACGCTGCTTCACCCCAGAACTTCTTTTCTAGACCAGAATCAAAAATGAGTGCTCGTGCTTTCTCCATAAGTGTTCGGTTTAATCTTTCAGATTTCCCATTTGATTGGGGTGTATGAGGTATACTACGATCCAATATGATTCCTCTGCTTTTACACCAATTCATAAGTTCTGTATTCACATATTCACCTGCATTGTCACACCTAATTTTTGAAATTTTCAGATTTTTAAATGCTTCCACCTCGCAGACATAGTTTTTCATATGTTCCAATATTTCATTTTTATTTTTCAGTAGATAAATCATACAGTAATGTGTGAAATCGTCTAAAAAGGTTAAAATGTATCGCTTTCCATCCCATGTGGTTGGTTCAATCGGTCCACATAAATCTGTATGTATTATTTCGAGTGGCCTTTTTGCAGTATATCGCTCAGTTTCGAATGGTAGTCTTGTTTGTTTTGCCTTTAGACAAATTTCACACGTTTTATCAAATTGTTCAAAATCCTTCTTGCTGAAATTCAATCCTGTTACTATATCAGTCAATTTTCTTATGTTACTTTCACTGAGATGTCCTAGTTTGCGGTGCCAATTGATTATAGATTCTTCATTTTTCATCAAAAATGTGTTTTCTTGAGTTTGTTCAAGATTTACTACAAACAATCCATTACTTTGCTTACTTCCTTCCAGAATTAGCTGATTATTCTTCATGATCAGTACTTTTTCATTGGTGAAAGTATTTTTTTCTCCATTTTCAGTTATTGCATGAACAGAAAGTAGATTGTTGGTCAAATCTGGTACATACAATACTTCAGTGAGTATACAATTTTTGGTTTTGATGACGCCTCTTCCTTGAGCTTCCATCGACTGGTTTTTCTTCGCGACGATTACATTCGATTTTACACCTTCAAAAAATTCCATCAGCTCTTTATTATTCGTCATATGTGAAGAACATCCGGAGTCTACAATGAAATCACTATTTTCTTCAAGATTTTCGTTAGTCATGAATACCACTTTAGTGTCTGGCTTTGTATTCTTTTTACGGAAATAACAGTTCTTTTCAGAATGATTCGTCTTTCTACAGATCCGACATTGTTTATTGCTATTAATTTTATCTGGACAATTTTTAGCAAAATGTCCTTTGTTTCCACAATGAAAGCACTTTTTGTCTGTTTCGTCATTAGAATTAAATTTTCTTGGTCTGGTTCCCTTGGATCTAATTTCTTCGGATTTGAACGCAACTGCTCCTTCATTTATTGGTGTTCTCAATCTTATTTCTTCGGCGATTAATCTGGCAGTGAGTTGTGTTAATGTCTTTTTACTACCTTCTGTGGAGTCCCAAGCGGTACAGAAATGCTTGTATTCTGGGGGTAGAGTTGATAAAATTTTAGACATGAGCATTTCGTTATCAATTTTCTGATTCAGTGCTTTCAGTCGATACACTAAATTTTCCAACTTACTTATGTGCATGGATATATCTGTGCCTTTTTCAAATTTGAAATTGAAAAACTCCTGTAGCAAGCTACACTTTTCTTGTTGATTGTCCTTTTGAAATATCGAACAGAGTTTTTCAAACATATCCTTGGAAGTTTCACATGTAAGAATGTGTATGAGAATCCTCTTGTCAATTGACGTGGTGATTGCCTTCTGCGCTCTTGCGTCTTTCCGAAACCAATCAACTTTTTCTTCATCTTTTGTGAGAGATGACAATGCTTTCTCCCCAGTTACAATTTCATTCAAACCATGAGCCTTGAACAATATAACACTATTTGGAATTTCCAAATCTGGAACGTTTCTATATCTCTCAGCTTTTCTATTTGATTAACATCATCAAGTGTGGCAGCCATTGTCTTCTGGATTTCACTTCGGTTTTCAGCTGTCACATAACTTTGGTTTCAGTTTTATTTTATTTATTTTATTCCTTTCTGATTTTCTTAATGGCGAGTGCCTGGGCCCATAACCTGTTGAAATCAGGCGCAGGGAGTTGACTATTTTAGGTTTCACTGGAGAAACTTTTATAAATCAGAAAAGACAGTTTCAATATTATATTGTCAAAAAGTAACATTGACAACTGAACTACACATCATATAAATAGAAATATCACACCATACAGAGTGTATATCAACAAATGTAATAATTATTCTCAACATTGCCCACTGAGATTTGGACAGCCCTGACAGTCAATCAAATGCGTTTCAGAAAACGTGCATGTAACGTGGAAACCTACCGTTAACAACCTGTCAATACTGTCACTGTCACCTGCTACCTCTACAAGTTTTTAGTGTGTTTATATCAGTTTGTAAGACTAGACTTTGATTCCGAGAAAATTTACTTTGCCCATTCACCTGAGAATGTACGACAAAGTTTATGCTATTGTATTGAAAGTGATGGACTGTCTTGGAATTGGGGATACACACATCAGTTATGCAACGGTTCAGAATACGAATCACATCGATATTTCCTTTATTTATACAAAACTTTGTTTTCAATATCTCATTGATAAGAGCTACCGATGTTTCCTCCTTGATATAAGACTTTCGCTCAAGCTGAAACGAATAAAATTAGCTATAACGCTACATTCATGTTATTATTTTGGGGCGATTTTTTTTATACTTACCTTGAGTACTGAATAAAGAAGAATATTTGGATCCCCAGATTTTGACTGACCACACAAAATACGAAATCTTCTACACATCGTGAAAAAGTACTTGTAATAACTTCAAAACTTATTCTACTTTTATAGACTTTCAAACACTGTTGAATGCGAAGAAATAATTTCAGCGTTTTCATTGACAACAATAAACCTCAAAGTTACGTCAATCTGACAAAACCGACATTTGACAGATTTTCGAAAATGCTCATATAACGCCCCCTATACAAAAACTAGAAAGCTTTTGTAATTGTCGATTGTTTTTCGCCAAGAAATTCTGAACAATATCGAATCACTAGATACACCAGGACTAACTCAACTTAAATTCTAATAACTTCAAGAGATCAAGTACCCTAACATCAAACTGGAATTTTTTGCATTCGACGTGCGTTTCGCTGCTGAGGTTAGCATTTTCAGAGGAAGAAATATCATACTGGCGGTATCAATTTTCTTCCCTTGGAGATGATAACTTTGTTATCGAAACGCCCGCGTCGAGGGCAACTAATATCAGTTTGGTGTTAGGGTAGTTGATCTCTAGAAGTTCTATCTTCGACGCCAAATATTCCATTCATCGTTCTTCAAATTTTGATTGTTGATTGTGTGGGATATTATCACGAAGTAATATTCCAAAATTCCAAACACCTCCCACCAGCGATATCCTCCCTCCATTTGTGACTCATGAAATTAGTTGAACAGATGAAAAATTGAATTGAAATCAGCTGACATTCATTATGGCACCTTCCTTCAATTAGTATCAGATAACCCCAATTATAATAAAACTTTCAGGAACCATCGACCAGTCATATGAGGCACCGTACTCCTGTTCACACCCTCTTATGACTAACCTCGCTCTATACCTTCCATTATCTTTGATTTTAAATACCCAACGACTGGATAAAACTTTCTTCCCTTGAACATCTGTTTTGTTAACGTATGTCCATGTATCATTTCTACTCGGAGCTTCTTTTTCTTCTTCAATAGCCGCCTTCCACTTATGACGATCAGGACAGTTCATTGCTTCATTATATGTTAACATAACATAATCATCATATTTCTTCGGTCTTCTGACAGTTCTATGTCTATTTTCTTCTCCTGAGCCAGTTGCTTCATTGCTTATCTCATTTCTCCTTAATTCATATGAACTTTCATCTCCATTTTGATGTTCAGACTGATTATCAATCAATTCATTTCCCAGAATTCCAGCATCCTGTATAATATTGTCTGAACTTTTCTCATCACCATGGTTTTCAATATCATATATTTCTGACATATTTTCATTATGACATTTATCAGTCAAAACATTAGTGCCGAATTTTTTATCTCTGAATACAACGTCTCTACGAGTTATTATTTGTTGTTTTTCTGAATCCCACAGCCGATAGCCATTCAAACCGTAGCAAACAAAGGTGAACATTTTACTGCGACTGTCCAGTTTCTTGAGGTATCCCAAAACTTTAGCAAATGCTTCACTCCCAAAAATTTGTAACCGTGACAAATCAGGTTTTCGATCTGTCCACCGCTCTACGGGAGTCACGTTCATGAATTGATATGGACTTCTGTTCAAAAGATATGCAGAAGTGTACGCTGCTTCACCCCAGAACTTCTTTTCTAGACCAGAATCAAAAATGAGTGCTCGTGCTTTCTCCATAAGTGTTCGGTTTAATCTTTCAGATTTCCCATTTGATTGGGGTGTATGAGGTATACTACGATCCAATATGATTCCTCTGCTTTTACACCAATTCATAAGTTCTGTATTCACATATTCACCTGCATTGTCACACCTAATTTTTGAAATTTTCAGATTTTTAAATGCTTCCACCTCGCAGACATAGTTTTTCATATGTTCCAATATTTCATTTTTATTTTTCAGTAGATAAATCATACAGTAATGTGTGAAATCGTCTAAAAAGGTTAAAATGTATCGCTTTCCATCCCATGTGGTTGGTTCAATCGGTCCACATAAATCTGTATGTATTATTTCGAGTGGCCTTTTTGCAGTATATCGCTCAGTTTCGAATGGTAGTCTTGTTTGTTTTGCCTTTAGACAAATTTCACACGTTTTATCAAATTGTTCAAAATCCTTCTTGCTGAAATTCAATCCTGTTACTATATCAGTCAATTTTCTTATGTTACTTTCACTGAGATGTCCTAGTTTGCGGTGCCAATTGATTATAGATTCTTCATTTTTCATCAAAAATGTGTTTTCTTGAGTTTGTTCAAGATTTACTACAAACAATCCATTACTTTGCTTACTTCCTTCCAGAATTAGCTGATTATTCTTCATGATCAGTACTTTTTCATTGGTGAAAGTATTTTTTTCTCCATTTTCAGTTATTGCATGAACAGAAAGTAGATTGTTGGTCAAATCTGGTACATACAATACTTCAGTGAGTATACAATTTTTGGTTTTGATGACGCCTCTTCCTTGAGCTTCCATCGACTGGTTTTTCTTCGCGACGATTACATTCGATTTTACACCTTCAAAAAATTCCATCAGCTCTTTATTATTCGTCATATGTGAAGAACATCCGGAGTCTACAATGAAATCACTATTTTCTTCAAGATTTTCGTTAGTCATGAATACCACTTTAGTGTCTGGCTTTGTATTCTTTTTACGGAAATAACAGTTCTTTTCAGAATGATTCGTCTTTCTACAGATCCGACATTGTTTATTGCTATTAATTTTATCTGGACAATTTTTAGCAAAATGTCCTTTGTTTCCACAATGAAAGCACTTTTTGTCTGTTTCGTCATTAGAATTAAATTTTCTTGGTCTGGTTCCCTTGGATCTAATTTCATCGGATTTGAACGCAACTGCTCCTTCATTTATTGGTGTTCTCAATCTTATTTCTTCGGCGATTAATCTGGCAGTGAGTTGTGTTAATGTCTTTTTACTACCTTCTGTGGAGTCCCAAGCGGTACAGAAATGCTTGTATTCTGGGGGTAGAGTTGATAAAATTTTAGACATGAGCATTTCGTTATCAATTTTCTGATTCAGTGCTTTCAGTCGATACACTAAATTTTCCAACTTACTTATGTGCATGGATATATCTGTGCCTTTTTCAAATTTGAAATTGAAAAACTCCTGTAGCAAGCTACACTTTTCTTGTTGATTGTCCTTTTGAAATATCGAACAGAGTTTTTCAAACATATCCTTGGAAGTTTCACATGTAAGAATGTGTATGAGAATCCTCTTGTCAATTGACGTGGTGATTGCCTTCTGCGCTCTTGCGTCTTTCCGAAACCAATCAACTTTTTCTTCATCTTTTGTGAGAGATGACAATGCTTTCTCCCCAGTTACAATTTCATTCAAACCATGAGCCTTGAACAATATAACACTATTTGGAATTTCCAAATCTGGAACGTTTCTATATCTCTCAGCTTTTCTATTTGATTAACATCATCAAGTGTGGCAGCCATTGTCTTCTGGATTTCACTTCGGTTTTCAGCTGTCACATAACTTTGGTTTCAGTTTTATTTTATTTATTTTATTCCTTTCTGATTTTCTTAATGGCGAGTGCCTGGGCCCATAACCTGTTGAAATCAGGCGCAGGGAGTTGACTATTTTAGGTTTCACTGGAGAAACTTTTATAAATCAGAAAAGACAGTTTCAATATTATATTGTCAAAAAGTAACATTGACAACTGAACTACACATCATATAAATAGAAATATCACACCATACAGAGTGTATATCAACAAATGTAATAATTATTCTCAACATTGCCCACTGAGATTTGGACAGCCCTGACAGTCAATCAAATGCGTTTCAGAAAACGTGCATGTAACGTGGAAACCTACCGTTAACAACCTGTCAATACTGTCACTGTCACCTGCTACCTCTACAAGTTTTTAGTGTGTTTATATCAGTTTGTAAGACTAGACTTTGATTCCGAGAAAATTTACTTTGCCCATTCACCTGAGAATGTACGACAAAGTTTATGCTATTGTATTGAAAGTGATGGACTGTCTTGGAATTGGGGATACACACATCAGTTATGCAACGGTTCAGAATACGAATCACATCGATATTTCCTTTATTTATACAAAACTTTGTTTTCAATATCTCATTGATAAGAGCTACCGATGTTTCCTCCTTGATATAAGACTTTCGCTCAAGCTGAAACGAATAAAATTAGCTATAACGCTACATTCATGTTATTATTTTGGGGCGATTTTTTTTATACTTACCTTGAGTACTGAATAAAGAAGAATATTTGGATCCCCAGATTTTGACTGACCACACAAAATACGAAATCTTCTACACATCGTGAAAAAGTACTTGTAATAACTTCAAAACTTATTCTACTTTTATAGACTTTCAAACACTGTTGAATGCGAAGAAATAATTTCAGCGTTTTCATTGACAACAATAAACCTCAAAGTTACGTCAATCTGACAAAACCGACATTTGACAGATTTTCGAAAATGCTCATATAACGCCCCCTATACAAAAACTAGAAAGCTTTTGTAATTGTCGATTGTTTTTCGCCAAGAAATTCTGAACAATATCGAATCACTAGATACACCAGGACTAACTCAACTTAAATTCTAATAACTTCAAGAGATCAAGTACCCTAACATCAAACTGGAATTTCTTGCATTCGACGTGCGTTTCGCTGCTGAGGTTAGCATTTTCAGAGGAAGAAATAGCATACTGGCGGTATCAATTTTCTTCCCTTGGAGATGATAACTTTGTTATCGAAACGCCCGCGTCGAGGGCAACTAATATCAGTTTGGTGTTAGGGTAGTTGATCTCTAGAAGTTCTATCTTCGACGCCAAATATTCCATTCATCGTTCTTCAAATTTTGATTGTTGATTGTGTGGGATATTATCACGAAGTAATATTCCAAAATTCCAAACACCTCCCACCAGCGATATCCTCCCTCCATTTGTGACTTATGAAATTAGTTGAACAGATGAAAAATTGAATTGAAATCAGCTGACATTCATTATGGCACCTTCCTTCAATTAGTATCAGATAACCCCAATTATAATAAAACTTTCAGGAACCATCGACCAGTCATATGAGGCACAAGTGTTTTTCCATACCGAGTTCAACCGAGGTGAAATTCGTGCAAAAGTTGAAACTTGTATGTCCAGTAAATTAAATCAAGGGAAGTTAGAGTCATATGAGCATTCCACGTATGATGATTCTTGGCAAAGATAAGTGTCATTTTCATGAGTTTTATCATATAAAGGAATTCGATAACCTGATTTCAAGGTTGAACATTAACTGCATGCACTAAAACAATTGAATTGACTTGGGGCCGCTTTAACCACCCTCTAATCAAGTGATCTCAGAAGTGAATACTGGTTGACGTCAACTTGAAGTAAACAGTGTGACAACCGCCTGTCAAGCATCAGTCACCTGACGAGTTAATTTCTCAAAATCTCTTCTTTCTCATCCAGTAGGAGGTGGAAATGAGCGAACGTCATTGAACAACTGGAATATGTAACCAAGAATAGAAAGAAGACAGAAATTTCATGGACAAACTTCCGTTTGTTGAGCTCGACCAGGACATGATTGTGCCTGACTGGAAGTGGAAAACCGACCCTTGACGGGATCTGCAGTCAAATTCTTTTTCACGAATCGAATAAAAATTTTTGAGTCGGTCATCTTCACTCCATAAGACTTGCAAGGATCATTATGGCCGACTCGACATATTTTTTTCGATTCGTGAAATAGAATCAGGGTACTGGCTTCTGTTCCACTGTTTGGATACTGTGGTGCAGAGGAACTATTACTTTCAGTTGTTTTTTCGAAGTGTAAACAATTTTCATTAGCAACCATATATGTAATGCTGTAATTACTAACGTCATTGGAGGTTGAGAAATGTCACATTACACACCTCTACTTCCCGCCCTCATTTCATCTATTCTAGACTTTATCCTGTCATTTATTGACTTCATCTGACATTTATTTATATTGGTGACAATTGTAAAGCCCGTAGTCACAGTAACAACATATCTGCTCGATTATTCTGAGAAAACCGCGTTCTCGGTAAATTGTCGTTAAATGTAATTTCAATCGGAATATGATGGTTGTGAATAAAATAGTATATAGAAACCTCGATAGGAAGTTTCATTCCTATCTCGTGATCATAGCTCATAACTAACTGATCTCACGACAGGAATGAATCACTTCCCACCTCGGTGTGTAATATACTATTACAATATTAATAAACTATTGACCGAGATTTGTACTCTTTCATAACTCTCAGAACTTTGCTTTCGTACAAACGCTTTCAAGCATGATAATTCAAGGTAAAATCTTTACAGTTTTCACAGTTGAATAACTTACCTATCAACATTCCGAATAATTTGAATATGCAAACATTTCGACTAAGTACATAGTGCACACGTGGTATCGTGATTTGAAATAATATTGCAGCCACTTTGACTAAAACCTCAGTAAATATACATCTCTTCGACATTTTTCACCTTTGAGGATAGTTCACAATGAAGAGAGTTTGGTATAAGGTTATTATCATTTTCAAAGTTTGCTGTGAATTGTGCTTGTAGGAGATACGAAGACGATCGAATTTGGGTAATGTTGTTCATTATTTGACCAACGAAATACTGCTGAGGAAGATTCAAAATTCCAAGGGTTGTCGTGAAAGTTTGGAAAAAACTGAAATTTCGGAAATTTATTATCGTTCCACTCCCAACTAGAGTGATTTTACGAGAATTGATAGATATATCTAGGATTTTCCGATCAATAAAACTCCTCACGATTCGACCAAGCAAAAGACAACATTGACTCTTACTGAATGTCCTGTATTTCAGTTACTGGTGTATACATTTATATAATGAAGTTCTGCACAAAGTACATAATTTGAAAAATTTTCATATTTTTCGACAAACGCTGAAACATGTCTATTTTCACGCTTCTGATGACATTTGTCCAAAACCTTGATTATGTTTTCGATAAGATGAGGAACCGTCAAATTATGGTCTACTAGTATATTATATATAAATATAAATATAATAAATATTCTATGATGGAAGATGCATTGGTAGACGTTTATCAATTGAGTGGCTACTAAGATCTCCATAGTTGAGCCCCACAGTTACAGCCGAGGATTTGATGGAACGCCTTAGACAAGAGATGGATGCTGTGATTCCAGACATGATTGGAAATTGAGTCATTACAGTAGTATATCTTCAAGTGGGCCATTGTCCTAGTGCAAATGGTGAACAATTCGAGAATCTTTTGTAGTAAAACGTATTTGTCCATTTTCGTTTAGTCTTCATTAATAAAATCTTGTTTATTGTTTTTGATGACAATTGTTCCCTCACAAATTATTATGAATAGCTCCCGGCGCTGTCATTTGCAGAAAAAATGTTCTCTGTTTGATCACGCCAAGGGAATTATAGCCTTATATTAGAAAAAACTAACAGATTTGTTTGTGTTTAGATATATGTCATCATCAGCGCGAAGAAATAAATCGCTTGATTTGTTTTTTTTTTAAATGAAAATTGTACGAATTATGATTTTTGTGCAGAGCTCCTTCCATAACCCTATATAATGCATATTATTCC
The DNA here is from genome assembly GCA_032362365.1 of Zygogramma bicolorata. Lineage (NCBI taxonomy): Eukaryota > Metazoa > Arthropoda > Insecta > Coleoptera > Chrysomelidae > Zygogramma > Zygogramma bicolorata. Next base: position 117,749 of record JAVJAQ010003346.1, on the reverse strand, counting down.
CAAGTTCAACTTAATATCTGAATGGACAGGACATCAAGAGCGCCGAAGGATCTGATTGATCCAATGTCTCGAATGCAGGACAAGCAATGGGAGCTAATGTTTCAGTTCAGTCGAATGAATCTTGATATATTCAAGATGGCGTCGACAGACACGTCGTTAGTAAACCAAGAGCTGAATAAATTGAAGAAAGAATATCTCATCGATATTATAATCACCGGAGAATTACCAAAAAGTGTGAATAATAATCTGCTTAAGCAGTTTTTAAGTGAGTTCAAAAGATACAAGCCCTCGAACAACGAGAAAGACGAAATTTTCTGTGACGCATCGGACCAAGCCGAAAATGGCGACTATCATTTTAAACAAGAGTTATCTCTCCTGAAGGTAGAAAAGAATGGATTAACCAAGTTGGTTCATCATCTGGAAAAGCGTGTGAGTGAACAAGAATATATAATTGAACTCTTAAAACGTGAACAAGATTCCATTACACAAACAAAAAATGGAAATCCCAAACAACGGACACATTCCAAAGAAAGTACTGTCAGTTACAGTCAGATGGCAGCATCCTCCAAGCAGCCCAGTTTGACAACCCAAGGTACTTCACTCGGCAAAACAACAGACGTATCCATCAACAAAAACAGTAAACCAAAATCGGAATCCGCCAAGTTCACTAACGAACAGGTGAGGAACGCTGTTGACAGTGCGAAACGATTCGTTGGTACGAATCACAACAAGCCCATCAGAGGTTGTAATTCCACCGCACAGAAAATAAGAACAGTGCAACGACTAGGATATCTTAGTGTCTACCATCTTCATCCTGATACTACTCCCGAAGATATGACTGAATGCATGAAAGAAACAGCGCCGGACATAAATTTTCAGTTCAAACTAGTGAAATCTGACGACTATCAAGCCTGTTACAAAGTCTCATATCCTTTGGAATTTGTGAATGATGTTTATAATCCTGAAATATGGCCTGAAGGTTCTTCTGTGCGTAGGTTTGTTTTTAGGGGGAAAAATTTTCAAACGCCCAGAACGCACAATACGCAAACTTGAAAGAAAAATATCATTCTCGAAACGATAATTCTTTTATAAAACAAAATTCTGACATTGCAAATGAGGCACATTGTCTCAGGATATTACACCTCAATATACAATGTTTACGCAATAAGATTAATGATTTGGAAATTTATCTTGACGACAAAAAAATTAATTTTATATGTTTTAACGAACACTGGCTAAGTGAACAGGAAATTTCACACATTAAATTGGATAATTTTTTCGTAGCTTCCAATTACTGCAGGAACACTAAAATTCATGGGGGTGTGGCAATTTTCTCGTCCATAAAACATAAATGCAAACAGTTACTTTTGGTAAATGAACTTTCATTAGAAATACATTTTGAAATTGCAGCATTGAAATATGAAGAATACATCATTGCAACTATTTACAGATCTCCCAAAGGAGAATTTGAAATTTTCATGGAACGCCTAAGTAAAACACTCGACATACTGACTGGGATAAAAAATTGTAAAATATTCTTAACAGGTGATTTCAACGTTCATTTTTTCAATGAGAAAGATAAAAATGCGTCTTCGCTAATAAATCTCTTCACAAGTTATGGCTTTTCCCATGCCACTGATATTCCTACGAGAGGAAACTATTGCCTCGATAACTTTTTTGTCAATGTAAACCCAGGAACATATAGATGTCAAGTGATTGATACCCGTTTGTCCGATCATAAAGGAGTACAATTGGAAATTATTGAAAACACAAATAAAAAATTCGAAAGAATTCTCTACAGACCAATTCACGATATGGGTCTTTTTAACTTGAATGCAACCTTGCAGAAAATAGATTGGAGCTTCATTGATAATGACAACTTGAATCTCAATCACCGTTTTGAATCATTTGTGAACATAATTTCTTCAGCAATTCTAGATTCTTTCCCGGAAAAATCCAAAATCATTACTCACTCCCCAAAAAAAGTCAACTGGTTCACTAATGAACACAGGCAATTACGAGAAAGTTTGAATTTCCTGAGGGAATTATATAAAAATAATCCTAGTCCTTTCATCAAAGAACAGATTAAAAAACAAAAATATTTATACGATAAAAAACTGTCAGTCGCCAAAAAAGCGGCTAACGATAGGTTCATCGCTGAATCGAGGAATTCACAAAAAGCAATGTGGGATATCATTAAAAACAACAACAACAACAACGCGAGACTCAAAATGGAGGGTGATTCAAAAATCTCCCCAACGAATTTCAATGATTTCTTCAGTACAATTGCCAACGAAATTGTTGAAAGCTTACCTGTTTCAACGGTTTCCTATGATAATTTCTTAACAAACTCATCTAAACCTAATGCTGTTTTTACCTTCACAAAAGTAAGTTTTGTGGAAGTCAACAATATAATAGATAACCTCAAGAAGACGAACAGTAAAGACGCTTTTCATATAAATCTCAAGGTATTGCTTGCTATTAGATACATAATATTGATCCCACTAACGAAACTTATAAATAGATGCATAGAAAAAAACATTTTTCCAACTGTATTAAAAATCTCAAAAGTAGTTCCAATTTTCAAGAAAGGCTCTGCAAATGATCCAACAAATTTCAGACCCATTTCCGTTATTCCCATTATAGCTAAGGTTTACGAAGTAACACTGAAAAAACAATTGATTTCTCATTTGGAAACTCATAATATTTTGAATCAGGCTCAGTTTGGATTTAGAGCTGATCGCTCCACCACAGACGCAATCAACCATCTGGTTGAAATAATAAATGATGGTTTTGAGAAAAATGAGTTCATCTCAGTTCAATTTTTGGACCTAACAAAGGCATTTGACTGTGTGTCGCATGAAATTTTGATAAAAAAGCTCAAATTTTATGATTTTAGTGAAAATAGTGTCAGTCTAATAGAATCCTATTTGTCAAATAGATACCAATATGTGGTTTTTAACAATAAGTCTTCGGACCTCAGAAATATCAGTTGTGGAGTACCTCAAGGCTCGGTCCTAGGACCGATACTATTTTTAATTTTCATTAACGACCTTCCTCATGCAGCTCCCTGTACTGATTTCATACTTTACGCCGATGATACAACCATTGCTCATTCCGGACATGACCTAACTCTATTGATAAAAGAGACAAAGAACCAACAGAAATCAACAGAGAATTGGTTTCTATCAAACAAACTCAAAATCAACCCATCCAAAACAGAAAACGTCATATTTAGTCTCAGAAGTCATGACGAAAATTCACCTTCTCATACGAAATTCCTTGGTGTTTATATTGACAGGAAACTATCATGGCAGTGTCACTGCGAAAACTTATCGAAAAAAATCTCCAGCTACATATTTCTGCTCCGGAACCTATTTAACAGTGTTAGCCGCAGCACTTTAATCACAGCTTACTATGGTCTCATTCATTCCAACATATCTTATGCTATTCTAGTTTGGGGACACTCCAGTCATAGTTCGGACATCTTCGGGATTCAGAGAAAAGCTGTGAGGATATTATCTGGCCTCAAGTATAAGGAAGACTGCAGGAATGCTTTTAAAGATTTAAAGATAATGACACTTCCCTGTATATTCATATTTCAATGCCTACTATATGTTAAAGCAAATGAAAATAAGTTCCTAAGTCATGGACAAACACATAACTATATGACACGTCATCGTCAAAATCTGCAAACAAAAAACCTTAGACTGTCAAAAACCCGAAATGCCACTAATTACTTTGCACCCAACTTTTATAATGCACTTCCTGCTAAAATAAAATCTCTAGAGGAGAAATCCTTTAAAAAATGTTTGAAAACTTTTCTGTTAGAAAATCCATTTTATAATTTTAATGAATTTTTACATTTCGACCTATCTCTTTTGGGCAGTACTTGAAGATTATCAGAATCGATTTTATTATTGTTTGAAATGTATATATGTATGCCTATGTATATGACCTGTGTAAACACCCTGTAGTGTGATAGCACCAATAAAGAATTGATTGATTGATTGATTGATTGATAGGTTTCATTGGCAAGTTTATATCTATTGTATCTATTTTTGGTGTTTTGTCGGATTGAACTAAAAAAAATCAGTTTCAGTTATCGACCTAGATTCACAAATCAAATTTCACAATGAATCACCACAGGAATACAGGTTTTTTGAGTTTGAATTTGCCCTCCTTATTATTCACTTTCGATATAATATCTCATTACCTTTTTTTTATTAAAATATTATATCAATACATGGTAGAATACAAGCTCCAACTAATATCTATATTCAATAATTGTGTTCATATAAACAGGAATTATTGATATATAATCTAGAACTGATGTTACTGTCGACAAACTGTTCATGCGGTGAATACATAAACTTTGGGCAAAAGTTTAAAGAAAACTCTTTGTCAACCTCTTATTCAGAACGTAAAGATAATAAAGATTGGAGAAATAGTTATTTATTATGCAAGGAAAGAAAGTACTAGATTTTAGCTCGAAGTTGTGTTGTCCCCCGACGCGAAGCGGAGGAAGCAACAAGTGAAACGAGTTTTTGAAATATGTTTCCAATTTCATTTAAACTGACGTTCAATGAAGAATCGTTCTTCATGTGTAATATATGGTTGCTAACTTTTTTTCAAAATCTCAAATTATTGTCGTCTTGATAAAGGAAATATACACATTTCCGAAAGCTCGACGAAATGACAACGACTTTTCTTTGAACTTTTGCCCAAAGTTTATGTATTGACTGCATCCTCAAGGTCATTCGCTATTTTCCTATATATATATATATATATATATATATATATATATATATATATATATATATATATATATATCTCCAGGTGAAAAATGATTTCATAAAAAGTGACATTTTGCCCTTGTCAAACTTTTTTCCGTCACAGAAAAAAGTATTTGTGTCAAATTTGAATTTTATGCATATTCCCTAGTATTTATGCAAAATGATCCATCAATTCCCCTTATTTTTTCTATAATTCCATGATAATTCAGCTACAGTGTACTTCAGAGTTCATCCACGCCTTGGATATACAAATTTTATTCTCTTTGGGTTCTTCTTTGTACTGCATGTGTTTTTTATCTGCACAGAGATATTAACGAATAAAAATGTAATAATAGGAATATATTCCACTCCTTTCAACTTTAATTGCTACCTCTAAGGGCACACTAGAGGTCTCAGCTGCCATAGAGACCGCGAAATAAAAACAGGTGGTATTAAAAAACTCCATTCAACTTCGAACATCCAGCAACCATTCTGCATAATGACATCCAATAATGTCGTGGACGTTTTTTATGTAAATTTCGTGAATTTCATTTCAGCCTTTAATTTGTTTAACGAGACCGTGTACCAACCAGCTCACACCCATAAAGAACAGCAGTTACCATGGAGCGAAAAAGTCCTGGCAGTGATTGCCGTAGAAACGGGCACATCTGTTCAATTTTCATTCTTGTTCCCATCCGATATGTTTCAACTTATTCTTTTATTTCATCAGAACACTTTCCTCGGATAATAAATTATGAGCAACACTGGTCGGTAGGAAGAGAGATATTTGTTTGGAGCGCTCGGTGAATGAAGCAAATTCCAACTGAATTGTTTTTTCCTTGTAGGTAATTGTTTTCACGTCTGTTTCGCCTGGATTTTTTTTTGCTGCATCGGAATTGTTTGGGATGTAGATCTAACATTTTTTATGTAGTTTGGAAATATACGGTGCTTATTTGATATTCATTCTCTGCATTTTCCTCCTGGTTATGTGAAACAAAGTTTCAAAGGTTTGGGACTCTACCGAGCGTTATCCTAGACTCCATTTGTTTTCTGGAATAGAGCTGGGTAATATCAACTTGATATATTCGAAATTGAAGTATTCAGTTGTTTTTGCTTGAAAAAAGAGTTGAAATGAACAGTTCCCGATTGATATACTTCATTTATATCTTTTATTGAATGTAAATGTCAATTCGAAACAAGTCACCTTGTCGGATGCCTGAGTCACACAAACAACAACCCCCTCCAAGTTTCAGATCTCTTCGATTAGTAGTTTAGGTTGTCCGTTGATCCGTTATTCATAACAAAAAATTTTATATGTGTAGATTAACAAAAAGAATTCCGTAATTATTCAGATGTAGAAGCTTTCAATATAGTACCAGGAACTTTTTTGAAGAACTAATAGAGACCAACAGTTTTGGTGAACATTATGTTCGTCTATACCGAACCGTTATGTAAGGGCACACCGTTAAAGCCCGCTTTATTTACACATATACTGTAATTTCGCGCTAAGCAAATATAGCCTATAGCACTCCTGAATGGTGTAGCTTTTTGTAAGTGAAAGAATGTTCATGATCGGACCAGTATTCTCGAAAAATACCCCCTACAAACAAACACAGTTCGAGACGGACCCCCTCATAATACCTATCAGTATTGATGTAGATATTGAAAGCGAGGCGTAATGACATTTCCATCAATTGCCACTTCATATGTCAAAATCAGAAATGCGGTATCATAGCAGCGATATGCGGTAATAGAGGGGAAGTTGATGTGACGTCATTAATGATGTCACTATTCATTACCGTGTTATTGAAAACGTAACCTTGCTCGACAGCAGTGTTATGGGCGGTTATATGAGAAGATGATAAAAACGACAAAGACAGAGGAAGAGAAACACACAATTGTAGACAGTTCACAGTGCATTCAGCATGCAACTGGCTGAAAGTGTATTTTTCTTAATTCGAAATAGTTGCAAAAACGAAAAACGTATTTTCATGATACTGGTTCAACTCAATATTATGATCTATTGGCATCCTCAATGTTTTTCCTATTGGTAATCGTGAATCTCAATCATTAATCAAGTTCAAAATGTGGAATTATAAATTATTGTCACTTTAGAAGAAATTTTCGAAAACAACTTGATATTTCAATATTTCCATGTCTATAAAACTTTCAAAATAAATAGTAAACAATAACAACATAACCTCACTGTGTTTCATTCAAAATCAAAATATAACCGACCTTTCACGCACGTTTTTGTGAAATCAAGTTTGTGTTACCAGTTTTGAAATTTCTTGAAGTGGGGGTTATAACTTGACGGTTACCGACTTTTGTAACCAGGTTACTCGCAAAAAAATCATTACGAAGTACCTATCACTCGCAATTTCTTGACAACAATGATTTATGTGCTGATAAGTTATTCAGTCGAGTTCATCACAAAACTGAATGAGATACTTATTAATTTTTGTATTGTTCCTCGTGAATGATTTGCGGAAAAATACTGTATACCTCGTAGAGAAAGCCACATTCCCGGATTTCGTAACATCTGGGATATAAGGCTTTCTCTACTGGATAAACAATATACTATTCCTGTCAAAGCAGCCACTTGATATCAATGTTGGATAATTTGGCAAGCATTTGCCAGGAAACAGTTGTTTTTCTGAATATTTCCCTCACATATAAAATGTCCCATAAGAGCAATGCAATTATCGAAAACTTACAGCGGTAATTGCATTGTATCAAGTCACCATAACGACACATTTGAAACCGTATCGCTAGACGTCAGTAAACAACACAAATAAATGTCAGATAGACTTCAAAAATAGAAAAACATTTCGCGTTTAGGTGAGTACTCCATACAATCTATAGAGGAAAGTACAAATGAACAAAAAATAACATTTCCTTGAGAATTTCTTTATTCGTGAAATATTCCAATGGATTACATTCGTGCATAAAAATGACCAGATAATTTTGCATTCAAGCGTGATATCTTATACAAATTGCATTCGGTTATTTTCATATTTTGTAAAAGAGCCCTCGTCCTTCGGACTCGGGCACTTTCGTCGAAATATAAAATATACTTGCAATTTTTAGATATCGTGCTTTCTTGCAAAATTATCGGTAATTTTCATGTACTCGTGCAATTATAACCGAATATTTTCCACATATATAAAATGTCCCATAAGAGCAATGCAATTATCGAAAACTTACAGCGGTAATTGCATTGTATCAAGTCACCATAACAACACATTTGAAACTGTATCGCTAGACGTCAGTAAACAACACAGATAAATGTCAGATAGAGTTCAAAAATAGAAGTTTAGCTGAGTACTCCATACAATCTATAGAGGAAAGTATAAATGAACAAAAAATAACATTTCCTTGAGAATTTCTTTATTCGTGAAATATTCCAATGAATTACATTCGTGCATAAAAATGACCAGATAATTTTTATGCACTCGTGCAATTATAACCGAAAAGATCTGTTTCATTTCCTTTTTTCTCGTATACATGGGTATGGAAATGGATCTATTCTGAGAAGAGAATTTTCAATTACATCTGCATATTTTTAATTTCTGGTCCAGTTCTCACTAAAACGAGTAGAATGGCAAGAATGAAAAGAAATATATTTGGATACGTCTCCATCACCATTTTTTCATTGACAGCGGAAAATAGAGTCCTTCCATTGGATCGCCAATATTTTTCAACTTCAAAATTGGTAAGAGCCACTGAATTATCTGATTGCGGATGTTAATCCATCAACCTATTGGTTAAGTGAATTCAAAATGGCATTTGAAAATATCGCTTGAATTTCTGAATGTCATTATGGTTTTGGCCAGTCTGTAATTTAGGTCAACAATTCTAAATATCCTGAGGTGCGAAACTCATTTCGAGAAAGAGTTCACAGTTTGCTTCTTTCAGTCGACAGTTATCAGTCAACAGAAAGAAGAGTGAAGAAACAAAATCTTTGAGTTACTCACACAGAGTTATTGCCTAATGTGAAACAACATGATATCATTGGCACATCAAGACAGTAATAATTAATTTGTAAGTTTTCTACGATCTTCCAGGTCAGTGAAAAATTAGTTTTCAAAACCTTAGAATAGAATAGTTTATTGGCTACGTGATACATTTTTACAAATATTTGTAGCAAGTCAGAACACAAAAGTTGTTAAAAACGAACAATCACAATAATAAAAATAATTAAACAATAAAACATCAACTAATGTTAAAAATGAGAACAATCGTTACTCAATTGAAGTCACACGAATTATCTATGTTGCAAAATATATTTTCTTCCGTGGAATAAAAACAATGATTCAAAAAAAATGACTTCATTTTTTGCTTGAAACAGTACAAACTGAGTTGTCGTATGTGACATGGTAATTTGTTATAGAATTTCAAATTCAATGAATTCTTCTGTGAGGTGCTTAGTCTGAATCTCTCAGCTCTTATCAGATTTCCTGATCTCGTTGGATATTCATGTTGTTGCGATTGTAAAATGTAGTTTGATCTATTTTTATGAATTTCAATCAATGTTTCATATATGAAAGCTGAAGGAAGCGGCATAATTTTGAGTTGAATAAAAAGTGGGCGACAATGATCTCTAAAGTTGACATTAGATATAAGACAAATAGCTTTTTTTTGCAAAACAAAAATTTTTTCCCCCCACAACACTATGCCATATACCATGTGAGTATGGAAGAGCCCGTAGTAAGAAGATTTAACTGCTCTGATACCGGCGAATTCTTTGATTCTACGAATCATAAATATTACACTAGATAATTTCTTGGCCAGTTTGTCAACGTGACATGACCAGTTCAATCTATCGTCTATATGGATCCCAAGTAGCTTGACACTTTTACGTTTGTGGAGATCATAAGATTTTGATTCTTGCCCTCATTAATGAGAAGTCTATTTGAAGCAAACCAGTTACTAGCAGACTTCATGTTGGCGTTGGCAGAAACAATCAAAATCATTTACATCACTGTGACACTCCACCAGAGTGGTATCATCCGCAAAAAGAAAACATTTTGTAGGAAATACATGGTAATATAGGTCATTTATATATAAAATAAACAAAATTGGCCCCAGTACAGATCCTTGGGGCACACCATGTTTGACAGATTTCACATTTGATTTGATCCCATGTAATGCAACACACTGTGATCTATCGTTCAAATAGGATTCAAAAAATATATATCATTTATTTTGAGTAACATTAATGAAACAACAGATTTCCAGCAAATCATTCCGCCTCACTTGCGAGGAAACAGCTCTTGAATCTGCAAGTTGCATCTTTCCAGATGAAATCCATTTTTCATTCGTATATCAAAAGGAACCTCCCCCCGAATCAACAGACGCAACGGCAAAGGAAAACAACCATCAATTTCCCGGGAGCAAAACGCTACTTTTCTGTTATGAAAATAAATCAGCAATTCATGCTGAATTGAGTCGTTAAAATGATTGAATAACATCGGTGAATGAATAGTCAGATAGCTCCCTAATTTGTTTTGTTCCCTTCTGAAGACGAAACCGATGATTTATAATTCCCAATTGAAATGGATCCATTAACACGTGCCCGCGAAATCTACCCTTGTATTCAGTTGTAACGTTATTAGCATTTGAATAGGGGGAAATTTGAAATGGAGCAATGTTAATAGAGGTTTTTTTTTTCAAATTTGGAAGTCCAACCAATACTGTAAGTACGAGGAAATTGAATTCACTTTTTATTAGTTGCCTATTGGGATCAAACAATTTAGTAACAACCGTTTATTTCGTAATAGTTTCAATCAGGATTTTTTTCAAACCATACTCATTCAATAAAAAAGACGCTTACTGAATGTTTATTTGCTTGTAAAAAAAAAGTGAAAATCAAATAGAATTATCAAAAGTGAAACGTCACTTGAGTCACTATTCTCAAGACTTCTTCGCGACTTGGTGCCGAGGTCTGAGTCTACCCAACCCCCAGCTCTCATCTTGACAAAGTGAAGACTGTGGTTTTGTGGTTAGGTTAGGTTAGATTCATTCAATAAAAAAGACGCTTACTGAATGTTTATTTGTTTGTAAAAAAAAGTGAAAATCAAATAGAATTATCAAAAGTGAATGACATAATTCCTTTCAAATGATCGGGAAGTCACTTGAGTCACTATTCTCAAGACTTCTTCGCGACTTGGTGCCAAGGTCTGAGTCTCCTCAACCCCCAGCTCTCATCTTGACAAAGTGAAGACTGTGGTTTTGTGGTTAGATTGTTCTGATTACTTTCTCAACCATAAGATGTAAAGCGGGCTGAAAGGGGTGGGTCCCTTGTCACCATTCATGCTATTTTACAATTTGCTATTTCTATAGACTCATCGAGTAGTATTGTGTCATGAACATGCTTGATCAGTAGGGAATTAATGAACTCAGTTGTCAAGATTGCAACAACAAATACATCGGCCAGAGCCGACGAGCTATTGAAACCCATTTCGAAGAGCATTTTGCACACATGAAATACGGAAGGGTGAAAAAATACAGTGTCGCTCAACACGCATGTGAAAAACTGGAAACAGCAAAATGTAAAAACAGCATGAAAGGTGACAAGGGACCTATTCCTTTCAGCCCGCTTTTCAATTTATTGTTGAGAAAGTAATCAGAATAATCAATAATAACAGATGACGGACCAAAAAACTTTGTAGGTAGTGACTGCACTTCATTATCGAGAAATTAATTAGAATAATTAACAGTAACAAAGTCCATATCGGACCAAAAAACTTTGGGTGTATAAACCCTAGCTGAAGATGCTAATCTTGTTAGCGAAACGCGCGTCGAGTGAAGAAATATCATTTTGGTGTTAGGGTAATTGATCTCTAGGAAAAGTTTCGACTCACAAACTTACCAGTGTGAAACTTCCACATTTTCATAACTCAACGTATGAGCTAAATCAATTGTTTGTTCAGTCAAAGCACATGATCTTATATTTCTTCTGCAGTCACTTTTATGTCCAGTTATAGTCAATCCTTTAAAAGTTGTTTTGTTTGACCGATGTAATAATAATAATAAATATACTTTATTGTCATTAAGAGTAAAAATCTTGTGGACAAAGCTTGTAAATAGCAGTAAGAATGTAGATAGAAAACATACAATGCTGATAAAATATATATAGAAAACATAAAACTATCTAAAATAAGAGGTGAACATATAAAGTAATAGGAACGACACCGTTCAGAGTCACAAAAACCCAGTTAAAATATCCTCTGTGTCGTTAAAAATATACAAACGTACACAAACACTTATTTATACACAACATGCATATACATATTTATTCCTATAAACGCACATATACACACATACATATACACACATACACACGTACATACTAGTAACGCAACACTCAGAAACTTACATAGACCCGAATGTGCATCTTGTCATTCAAATTTATCATTGTAATACTCCTGCAAGTTATAATAGGGCCTGTCTGCCAGAAACTTCTTGATAGTTTTTCTAAAGTATATATTGTTCATATTCGCCTCCCTTATGTCTGAGGGAGGTGATTGTACATCTTAGCCCCATTATAATAAATCGAATCTCTGATCAAATTTGTTGAGGGGATTGGCAATTTCAACATATTATAACGGGTGTTGTAATGACTGCGTGAAACCTCGAACAATGACACATTCTTGTATATGAGGCAAACTGATTCTAGAATGAATAACGCGACTACTGTTAATATTTTTTCTTCAACAAAAATGTTTCTGCATGAATAACGGGGTTTTAGTTTACGCATATACCTCATAGCCCGTTTCTGCAGTACGAAGACTGATTGATACTCTATCACATTCTATGACATTATATTTCTTATACGACGTTGGATTTTGATGTAATGAGAAAATGATATAGATGATAAGGAATGATAAGAACAGGAAGAAATTAAATCATAACTAGATGTTGCCGACAACCTATAGATAGAACCAGATTTTTGAATTATCATTCATACTTACTATAAAGCAAATGTCCTTTTGTGAATTTCCCCCTTATGGTCAATGGATAATCTCCCGGATGATACGATGAAAATAATTCGTTATGAAAAAATATCATCAGAGCCAAAACTAGAAGGAAATTCCATAAATAATTATTGTAATGGTATTATACATACTGAGGCGGACAGTGTAACAAAGCTCTCGAAAGTAAAACGTTGCTCAAAAAAGATACCTTCTTGGTCGAAATTCGTTCCATTACTCATCGATTTACCCTTGCTCAAATATCTCTAGTATCCTCTTATGCAACCCACCTTAATTACCGACCTGCATGCAGTTCAGCGCACGAATTTGATTATGAATCCCTAACCTGCACTGTGAATGCCTTGGCAAAGGAAGTGTCTGTTTGATTTTCATTAGAGCGAGTAGCTACAATAGACCACACTATTTTTTTTTATTTCTCGGAAGTTTCGCTTCACCGACTCGAACAGAATTTTGATAAATAGTGCAGTTTAAAAAATCCATTTTTACACGATACTGCTTCCTTAGTTACTTACGGTGTTGGGTAAAAGGAAATAGTCGTTTACTAATTGCCGAATGTATAGCGGTATGTGTGATCCGCAGTAGTAATTACATTACAACATTTGTATGAAATGAAGGAAATGTTTTTAATTGTGAGATTCCTTTCAATGAATTTTGTGTTCAAATTTAAGCAGAAGGCTTCATAAATTGACGAACTGCATGAAGCTCCCAAGAATTGCCATTATTTGTAAATGTCATTCACCTATGTGAAGGTTAGAATATGTTTCATGTTCTGATATAATTTCAAATGAAGCCTTTGGCATATCAGTTATATCTGGAAAATCTCAGTTATGTTTCACGAAGATTGTTGCGAATGAGCAACTTGATGAAATATCAAAGGCATTCCGAATGATGAAAATAGACTGGCCTAGAGCAAAGAATAGCATTGGATTCTTCACTTGTGGAAGTAGCTAATAAAACGAAAACATGTTAAGGAAACTGAGTACATAAATCTTTTGTCAATAATTCTGAACTGAAATGGTGTAATAACTGTAATATGATGTGAGGGTTACCTAAACTTAAAGTTCATTCAATATTTTCATTTCCATGTGAAAAGACCATATTCTTCGATTCACTCCGTAATCGAAAGATTATGATGAAAGTTTGTCTTCGTTTTTGGTATCGGCTATCAAATTATTGTTACGGAAAATACGCTGGACTTGCATCAGTCAGTCAGAATCAACAAAGAGCATGGAACATTTTAATTTCTCCGTCGACTCCAACTGAATCATAGATTGCTAGTTGGGCAAACTACGCCATCCCAAACCGTATTAAAAGTTTCGTCAACTTCATTTACCGAAAGCAATTCTATCGGCCAGGATGGAGAGTGGAAATCAGAAAACGTGCCTAGACGTTGAGTTAGATCCCATCTGGCTCTTTGAGTGAGTTCGGGATTGAATGAGAAATAATAGTGTATTGTAAAAAGGAAGATGTGGCAGTTTCTATGGAGATGAAATCCATTTCGCATAATGTACTCAGGAAGAGTTCACAATGATACTCCTTAGAATAATGAGTCATCGATAGGCGGAATACAATTTTTTTCATTAATTCCGAAATGTTTGACCATCGAATGTTCAAAAAATTCTCTCATAGAAATTTAATTCAATATCAATGCATTAATTGTGGATGATATTTCGGTATGAATCGAATGGTATTGAGAAGAATGATTATTTTCAGGGAACATGACAAGTTTTGGGGAAATTTTCAGTATCTTGTTAAAAAAACACACTATCTATTGGTATTTATCAGTTACATAATCACTATTCATAAACAACTATTTTCCCGAAGAAGAAAATTTCGAAAAATTTTTATTTTTATTCGAACAGAGTGGCGGAGCGATATGGACTAGATGTATTGAATGGCGACACAACTGAGATACACCCCGGGGTGTTGTTTGTTTTTTATAAATTCTAGGATTCGACCTGAATAAGACGGTCAATAGGTAAGTTAATAGGTAAGTATACAAGGCTCTACAATAGGCATATCTGAACAGAAAAGGAGAACCTGCACATTTCCCTTCTTAGTGGTGAGAATCCTATCAACGAAAGAATATAATTCAGATGATGGAACAACCAGAGGACAGAATATACATCACTTATATTCAACAACACTCTTGGTAGAAAAATGATTAAAGTTTCTGGACAATGAGCAAGTTTTGGCTATTCTGAGTGCTGTAGGTACAGCACCTCAACTTCGTAGGGATATTGGGGATTTGTGATCAGCTGGACATACAAATTTCTTTGTGGGAGTTCTAGTAGATTCTTTTCTCACAAAACTGACACCATAATCAGCCACTCTCCGGTGCCCAGAATAGGCATCACTCCTTTTTCCGGGCTGGTCATGCTGAAAGACAGGTTACCCCCGAACATATTGCATGAGTTTCAGATCCTTGGTTTTAGTGAGTTAGAAGCTGGATTGGATTTTTCGGCAAAAGACATCGGATTCTATGGGAAAAGACGGTATCTATGGAAACAACATTTCTCCTATAAATACCAAACCGATTTCCAGGGAAAGGCAGTTCGTCTTGGACCTTCAACCAAGCAACAACTCTTCCATTGGACCTGAATTCGTTCCCGGTACCAGGCTTTGTAAGGATGGAGTACCCGACAAGATCGGATGAAACACCATTAGAATTGGATGAAGGAAGCACAGGTCCGTAAGAAATGGGAACCAAGTATCCGGAAGTCTCACACATTGACTTTTTTCAGAATTTCAAAACTAGTCTTTCAAATTTAGAGATTGTCAATGTGGAAATATCAAATTGCTAAGTAATAGAGAACTATGTTACAGTAACGTCTCCAGTGTGTAAGATTTGATAATGATTGCATAAATTAGTATGCGGGTTATGTTAATGAACTGTCGCTAAATGAACTGCCGCTAAATGGTGAAATGGTTGAACTGAGTACGTTTATATTTACTGCAATGTTACTCATACACTAGATATGGTACCTCCCTCACGATAGGATATCATAAAGAGTATGAAATATGAACTACCAACATTTTGCTGTGCACGAATAAGTCAAAAAGATGGGGAGGACGGTATCGGGTTGATTGCCAGGGGTTGTGGGGGTATAGGTGTAGTACTAGATGCCCATTTACACAATTGGCGACAAAACATCTTTCACCGAACTCTGATAATTACTCAAACTCCATTAACAGTTATTTCTACAATGGATATTTTCCTAAGATAGGTATTTGCTCTTCCAAATCAGATGGACTTTCTTATTTAAAAATGAGATTACAGTAAATGTAATATCAGAAGTTTATAGCTCACATGCATTGTTTAGTTGTTTCAAGGAAGTCAATAAATCTGTTGATCAATTTTTTTCATTTCATTTCTCTACAGCTGACAGAACTTTGTATCCTAAAACGAACTCATGAAAAAACAACGTGGGAAAACTAGGTCATAAATTTATGGAAATAACACTCTAAACTTCTAAAGGTGGTACGATGGGGTTTCTTTCTGATACCAGACTGGGTGCCAGTTTCCTGCGGGAAGCCGACATCGTGACAAAGGAGCAGATAGACATGACGATCCAAAGTGGCAG
Source organism: Zygogramma bicolorata (assembly GCA_032362365.1). Taxonomy (NCBI): domain Eukaryota; kingdom Metazoa; phylum Arthropoda; class Insecta; order Coleoptera; family Chrysomelidae; genus Zygogramma; species Zygogramma bicolorata. The sequence goes on along the minus strand of JAVJAQ010003346.1, from coordinate 101,393 downwards.
TATTTTAACCGTACATATGAGACAGGGGTACGTTCGGTCACACAACGTATACGAATTCTTCTGAAGAATAAAGACCCTGAGCTGTCTGTCCTCAATTACTGATGACATAGTGGGTATAGTCTATTCTAAGTCACTTGAGATAGCATGAAACTGTAATTCCATTCACAGTCGGCGTATCTTTGAAGAAATAATGGATGGATGGATTATTACCAATCCTATAAGCTGGTATATGGTTCTCTGCTGTCTCAACTGAGTTCGTGAAGGCTATAACAGGTTTTTCGAATACATCGAAATCAATTCCCCCTCAGAATTATCACAAATATTGATATTGATTTCGAGTAAAGACCCATGTAGCCATTTCAATGAGCATATGCATGATCATTCTATCACGGGCAAACTATTACAAAATTCCACGTAGAGATACCCAAAAGCATTAAAAGGCTATTACCCAGCACCAGTCTATCTGCACTATTATGCTCAAAAACAACATTGTAGAACACAATATGGTGAGTGGGAGGACTTATGTCTCACATATCCACAATGTGCAAGCGTGTCAAACTATGGTTTGAAAATTTTTGAGGTGTTTTTATATTGAACAAATGAATCAAAATTTTGATTTTTTGATTTACCGTAACTATTTGTCTGACAATTAACATTAGGCTGCGTTGGAAATCAAATTTCAGTTACGATTCTTGGATTAAAACACTCAATTTCAATATAAAAAGTCTACAAATTCAAAAATTCGAATTAAAAGTTACGCCACTACTGGTTAGTAAGTCTTCCCCACTAACTATTTTGTGTTCAGTGCTTTGATTATTTTGTGTTATTCTATTTTCTGTAAAAAAAATATTTTATTTTATTTAAAAACTTGTAAAACACTTCAAACTTTTTTGTTATATAGGTTATTCCGCAGATATCCCGTTTTGGCAAAAATTATAAATGGTCACGTTACTCATGAGGATCTCACAAAGGTTGATATTGTAATTCTATTCTTTGTTAAAATCAATTGCCTACGTAGAGGTCTAAATGTTTCACAATTCAACTTCTTCAGTTTCATCATGTCAATTATATCTCATAATTTTCTGTTACATTTCACGAGAACTATTGCGAATGAGCAACATTTGGAATACCTATTGAAATATAAACGGCATTTTCGGCACTAAAAATGGACTCACCTTGAGCGACAAGAGCGCTGTACTTGAGGACAAGATTAATGAATCGGTAACGTGCTATTTTTAAAAACAAGTGTATTATTTATTGAAGAGTTTTGAGAGAGAAACTGAGTACCTATATATTTTCTGTCCTTTTGGTACTGACATAATGTGTATTGTGCCAGGGATACCCCCTTTCCTTCAACCGCGTACACGTTGGCGAAGATCTAAGTAGGTCATGGTTACGATAAGTAATATGAAGTTCCGAGTGAAAGGAGAAGACGAAATCGGAAAAGTTCCAACTAGTCGGCAATTTTTTTTGCCGACTTCGTCTTCTTCTGTGTAAACGATTGATCACTTTTCAATCTAGAGGTAGGTGAAAAATAAACACATTTCATGATCATGAATAAAATGTTCATTCCCAAACGGAGATTATCAGTGATGAGATCTCAGCGTCACGACCTTAACAACATTCAAATGATTACTTCGATTATCTGCAGCTGAAAAATATTCGTCATTAATGCAAAAGGGACGGCAAGGAAAAGCATGAACTCTAAGAAAATATCCGAATATTTCAGTGAAAAGACGTCTCAGTGAAAAAAAAATGGAAATATTAATAATAATAATTACTGGTTCCACTATAAATACACCATTCATTTTAATTCTTCTTTTCCAGGGAAGGTAACGCCCCATTGATTCACTGTTGGATTGTTCTTTGTCGGCACCAAGAAGCTCGTCACTCAGTCCCAGACTTCAATAACTGTTGTCATTTGCTTTTATATGGCGCTTCCCGACTGATATTCCTTTTTCGGAAGAGATAATCATGATCGTTACCAAAGACAGCAAGCAACAAATTTCAACTGATATGATCACTGTCTCCGTAGCGAGTGAAATTGATTGGTTTGGCTCAATCTTTCAGATATAAGGAAAAGTTGTTTTTCGTCTGCTAGTCGTAAGGGTATCATGTCTTGGATTTCCTTTATATTTTTCTGGTCAAACACAATCCAGAGATTTGTTGCTTATATTGAAAGTATTACTCATTAATTTTATGTAAATTTTGCTAGAGAAGGGAATCATATGAAACTAAAAAACGGTACCATCCGACCATTACTTGAATGAAAAAATTTTTATATCCAACCAACTGCGCCATGCTTCTATAATAATAATCAAAGTGTACCTATTTTTCTGTGAATGACCAGCAATTGAACGACCGAACGCACACCAAGCATAAATGTATTGTTCATCTCACTCCGACCAATTTATTGAATAAATATTCAATACACATTGTAATGAAGCGGATTTATGATTTTCTTCGAAAGTAAGAATATTAAAACACATACAGACCAATAATAATATTATTTCAATGATGAATGATGCCAATTTTCCAAGAGAATATTAATTGATGAAAATTCGTTTCAAAAATGTCATTCTATCATTATTTATATTAAGAAACACTCCTCATATGTCAGATACTTATAATTTATTCAATGGTGATCCTACACCTATTCCAATCCGGAAAAGGCTCTAACTCGACTCATAAAATAACTTACTTCTCTGAAACGAAACATCGCATAAATTGGTACTTCATTCTTCTTTTATCTCTAATTTCAGCTTCTCCCATTAATAGAACCATTTAAAAATTCAAATTGAGCTATAAATTTCACGAGAATTTGTTTCAACGCCTTTTTATACTCTGGACTAGGAATACTACACATTCTGGTTATTGTAAATGAGTTTTGACCGAAAAGCGGTCTGAAGGGAATCCGCCCTTAATCACTACTCATGCCACTAGTGAAGTCAGCTATTTACAGGTTCTCGAATGCGTTGAGAAACGTGTTGTTATTGGCTTTCTTGTATGAAATCAGATGAGGTAATAGTAGGACCAAAACGAGTGATGAAAGAACGATTTCATTCAGTCTACCTAAAAATGAAAATTATAACGCAAGCATCGGCAATTCTATAGAGGAGGTGGTATTTTCTGGGTAGTATTTTCAAAACACGGATAGCCCAATCCATTCAATTCGAACTGACACCCGAACGTATTGACTTCATTCTCCCAAAAAATAATGTTCGACTCTACCGATTCAAGTGATTTTTACTACACAGTTTACAAAATCGCTACTCATGTTTTTCTACAAAATACCTTCTTCGGGCGTGTCGGTCATTCAATTGCTGGTCATTCAATTGCTGGTCATTCACTCTAAAATGGGTAACACTTTGATTATTATTATAGAAGCATGGCGCAGTTGGTTGGATATAAACAATTTTTTCATTCAAGAAATGGTCAGATGGTCACCGTTATTTACTTTTATATGATTCCCTCCTCTAGCAAGATTTACATAAAATTAATGAGTAATACTTTCGATATATGCAACAACTCTCTGGATTGCGTTTAACCAGAAAAATATAAAGGATATCCAAGAGATGATACCATTACGACTAGCAGACAAAAAACAACTTTTCCTTATATCTGAAAGATTGAACCAAACCAATAAATTTCACGCGCTACGGAGACAGTGATCATATCAGTTGAAATTTGTTGCTTGCTGTCTTTGGTAACGATCATGATTGCCTCTTCTGTTTTGGCTTGAAACTCGAGAAAGGGATATCAGTCGGGTTGCGTCATATAAAAGCAAATGACAACAGTTATTGGAGTCTGAGACTGAGTGACGAGCTTCTTGGTGCCGACAAAGAACAATTCAACAGTGAAACAATGGTGCGTTACCTTCCCTGGAAAATACGAATGAAAACGAATGGTGTATTTCTAGTGGAACCAGTAATGCATTAACATTTCGATTTTTCAGGTTTTTTTCACTGAGACGTCTTTTTACTGAAATATCTGGAAATATTCCTAGAATTCATGATTTTCTTTGCCGCCCCTATTGCATTAATGACGAATATTTCTTAACTGCAGATGATCGAAGTAATCATTGGAATGTTCCCACTGAGAAATTTTTCATTACAATAACGTTTTCTAAATATCAACTCATTACAATGTAATGTTGTCCAACCGGGGTTTTTGATATTGTATCAATGTCATAGAAACTGCTTATGTACCCCCAAGGAAACGTTGTCTTAAAACATTTCGAAAATTTCATCAGAAAAACATTTTTAGGATGTTTATTCATTGTTAATGTTATATCATCTTTTCATCTAGCAAACGTTACAAAATAGATGTTTTCTAGAGCTCCTACAAACATTTGAACAATGTGTCTAACTCATAGAAGAAACATAACTTACTATGTCAGGAAACATTGCTATTGCACTTGACGTTACATTATTTTGATGAATGTGTAATGTGATCATGACCTCAAATTAATATTATAGAGATGTCAATAATATATCTTTTCAATGAAATCAATTCATTTATAAAGGAATTATGCAATAATACCTGATGACTAGGCCTAAGCCCAAAATTAATAACCACGAGTTAAACACAAGCAAATCGATGAACAAGTTTATGCCATGTCTCAATTCCGAGTATGAGTTACAACTGCATAAACGAAATGATTTGCATGTTGAACACCTGGTTATTAATTTTGGACTTAGGCTTAGTTATCAAATATTCCTGCATGGCCCGCTGTCACAAAATGTCTCAAATATTTGCTCCATAACGTATCTGGAAGCCACCGTATTGGTTCATTTCAATTCATTCGACAAGTATCTGGAATACCTAATAGTCACCACTATAGGTTAGGTTTTCTTACATTGGTTGATGAATCAAAAGCAGTTGTAAACATATTTTTATTACTAATAATACAACAGAAATGTAACACAAAATGAAAACAACACAAAGTTCTTAGAACAGAAACATAAATTAATATTCAGAAATGTTTGAAAACTCAACCAGTTATCACACTGTGAATATCTTTGGCATCATCTCCAGGATAACTGTAATACAGAAAAATATTACATTTTCAAGATCATTGTAAAGTATTCATTAATAATAACAAGTTTTAAAAATATATCTAACCTTTTTATAGAGGCTTTTAAGAGGGTCAACAATTTATTTTGATAGACGCTGTTTCGCAAAACGCAGCCAGTCCATGACAGCATGCTCAAATTCCTTATCTGTTGTGGTTCTATAATTCATTTTCACAGCTTCTGGAATGGAGTTATATTTATTGTTAATGAAAATAAAATATAAATCAGTGAATACAATATAATTTCAGCAATACGACCATGCCACAGTTATGCATCCTTTATTTTATTATTTGAAGTAATAGCAGAAGACAATATCAAATAAGCTTTATGGATATATTCACGAAAATGTGTAATGCTGAAAAATCAAAGAGATAATCTCATTCGTAATCTATAGATAACTTGAAACATTTCTCTCGCTATGGAAATTGGAAATGATTTTCTTATGGCATTACATTTTAGTGAATATTTCCAGAAAATTATAGATTCGCGAGTGAAGCCACGTAATATTTTCACCTTCACAAATGAATATGCCCATCAATATATTTTCTTAGTTTGTGTTTGGAATACTGGAATATAATTCACTCAACTAGGTTGGGTGAAGTGAATAAAAGTGAACATTGGTAGAACACAGATAAGTTTGTCCCAGAAATTTTGAGTACCTACTAGCATTTGCTCAAAATGTATTCACTCTACCCATTATTTACAGTATGGAGATCTTAAAACAATGCCCCTGGTCTCAGAATATTACCCCCAATAATCCGTTCTCTAATATCATTCTGCACACTTACTTCTTAATATGCTCATAATCGTTGTGTCTGCAACTTTAAAATTATTTTTCTGCCCTGTCTATGAACATAGCATGGCCAGTTCATCTTTTAGAAGAACATGTAAAGATCTTCTGGTGAAATTCTTGTAATCTGATCCTCCAACCTACAATAATTTGTTGCACTGTACATCTGAACATTCTTCTTTATCGGCCATTTCAGATATTTTTTGGAATAGCCCCCAGTCTTTCGGTTCTTGAAAACCTGAAAAAATAGTGCTTTCAAAATATCAGGACTCATTATTTTCAGTCACCAATATCACTGTACACATCATTTCACCCCCTCAATAAATTCATCTGAACAAATTCGTATTTTGGATTGAAAACTCGATTTGAAACTTTTGAAATGTTAGGTTAGGGGAATTTACCAGTACATATACCAGGATATATAACTGTACCAAGCGATTATTATATTACATTTTAAGCAAATTTGCCAACTATACATTGCCTTGTTTTTGGTGCAACCACATTACAATATTAACAAAAACCCAACACAATAAAAATATATTTCTTACCTTTTCGGGAATTTTTCTTTCCATTGCGTTTAATACTAATAGACAAACTCTCAAAACTACAATCACAAAATATATCTTGACCAGTATCGTATCACCTATCACCTCGTAAAGTTCTCGTGTTCTCGACTCGACAGATCAGATCAGTGTTGTGCTGGGCTCCGTTGCCAGGTGTACTAAAATTGATTTCATTGGCTACTAAATAAGAAGCTTCAGTACTTAATTCTTTCTATACCGACAGAACGCGGTAAATTCGAATATTTGTGATGAGAAAGAATGCGGGAAATTCGAAAAACTGATATAATTATTTTTTTTATGGAGGAGCACATATCTGACGAATGACAATGACAGAATGACGCATACTGGCATATTGTATGGGAATACTAGATTTCCATTGAGAATACTAGGCTACTAAAAGTAATCGAAAAGTACTAAATTTAGTAGAATAATTAAAAATCCCAACCCTGGATCAGATACAAGATAAAAATCATAAAAAATGAAAACGCGGGCAATAGGCAGAGCAGACCGCAAAACAACGACACAAGGAACGAAACACTGTCAAACGTCTAACTTCTTATTTAATATTCTGTCTGGGAAACCTCAGATTAGGTATCCTTTTTTGACATATATCACTAGATAGAGACAGAGTTGCACCAACAATACATGTGTACAACCTTGACAAAAAAAGTATTTCGTATTCACATTATATTGATATAAAGGAATAACATTTAACGAAATATAATATCAACGAGACGCATACATTTTAAATACATTGAAACAACAAAGATGCAACATTAATCGAATACTTCATTTCAATCTATGTTTAACATTATTTATACATGCGTAGAGAAACATCAGTCAGAAGTTTCATAAGTAGGTATATCAGATAATCATAAACAAAACATTTCTAATTGAAGTTATTACAATATAGATGGTATGTTTGTGAATAATTTTAGAAAACATGCAAAAAGGAAACGTTGAAACTTGTTTTTTAGATGTATGTTTCTTAGTGGGTTGTTATGGTCGTGACGCTGAGATTCCAACACTGATAATATCCGTTTGAGAGTGAACATTTTATTCACATACATAAAATGTGCTTATTTCTAACCTACTTATAGGATGGAAAGTGACCAATCGTTTACACAGAAGAAGACGAAGTCGGCAAAAAACTTTGCCGACACCTTTCAATAATATTTCGCGTCTGGCGATTATATCTGATAACGATGGTCGCCCGAAGGAGAACGAAACAATACGGAACATACTAAGCAGTACTTTGCGATTATCATCAAGCTATTATCGCTCTGTGATCATTGCAACAGGCGCTCCAAGAAAAACATACCTTTATAGTACTACAATGAATCCGACCATGTCCTTTTACATATACATATCTTAATTACTATAAAATTCCTATTCTAGGAAAAATAATTCTACAGCACCTCATAAAGAGAACAAGTTAAGCAAAGAAAGAATTATTCTGATCTATTTGGTCAATTAGCAAATGTCCCTAACCCTTGATTTCATCGAGTCTCAGGATTTCAATAGATTGAGTATTATTGGACCTTTCCTCTTATAATTTTGGAATTTAATAAATACTCAATTGTCATAATTGTACTCATGGGCTTCTGTGAGAAAAGTATTCGTAACTGTTGAATCAGTTAATAAGATTTAGTATAACTACTTTTCTTCGGGCTTGAAGGCCGTCGTTCTTTGGAATTGAAAGAAATTCCAAAGAACGACGGCCTTCAAGCCCGAAGAAAAGTAGTTATACCAATAACCTCAGCCTCGAAAGCCTTAATCATTTTGTTAATAAGATTTGTTCAACTATTACATTATTTTGAATGATACATCGTCTATCAGTGAATTCCATATGGAAGTCACTTATTCATTTTGAATGATCCGGATGTGGTTTATCTGTTTTCGAAGTATTTTATTCAATACAAACTAACTTTTGATGGATATTTTCTAGTTCTCACCTTATCAGAATCCACACAGCTATCACGAAAAAATTTGCAAGACCATTCCTTCGTCATTAGCATAAGAAATACTTTGAAAAAGGTAATTGAATTTTTTGTAGTCGGAGAATTTGCAACCCAGCTCTAGCAAATGACCGAACAAAAAGCGAAATTAGAGGAAACCTTCAGTTCGTTGATCTTTTTATTTTTCATCCTGCTGACCGAACAATTCCCGGATTCATTTACTGAGCAGAAAATTAAATTATGATGGTAATTAGAGACCAAAATTGTTATCGCTCGGGGTTAAGGTTAAAATTCTTTTATTCGCAATCATTCGAAAATGTGAATATTTTTACTGCTTGCAGGTTTTAAAGTGACGTCGGAAATAGTGTATTACACACCGAGTTGGAAGGTGAATAATTTCTCTCTAGAGAAAAATATATCTCACCTTGGTAAGATATTTTTCGAAATGAAATTTCATTTTTTACCGGCTTATCTACACTATGCTTAACATATTCTACGTTGAAAATACTTATTATTGTAAGTTTTTTCAAGTTGTGATATTATTTAAAAGTTAAAATTTCCATTTGCACATGCATCCAAATACCCGAGGTAGATTCCAAACATTCTGAATTATCATCATCAACTATCGGATCAAAACACTACATAACGGAGTATTTGACAACCCACATGCTATTATTGGCTTCCTGATCGTTTGTTTGAGAAGTGTTTATACAAATTCTTCGGATGAGAATATTGAAAATCTCAACGGTATCCACGATGTGATTATCCAAATAACACAACACAAGATCGAAGAAAAATTTCCAAATAAATCAACATCTGGCCCAGATATGATATTGAGCTTTCTGTTGCGAGACTGCATATATATCTTGGCATATCCGTTTATAAAAATGTTTAGCGCAGCTCTGGAAACTAAGAAATTTTCAGATATATGGAAAGTAGCCCGCGTTAGGCCTTTCCTGAATTGTGGGGATAAATCAGCTTTGTCCAATTATCAACCTATAACGATAGTACATAAGTACATAGTACCTCTCCGTCTCAACATGGCTTTATATAGATACGTTCTACGATCTCCAACCTCACAGAATTTACTCAAGTCATCGCTGATAATTCAGACAAAAAAGCGCAGGTTAATGTGATATATACCGACATCTCTAAGGCTTTCGATAGAATCGACTGATCTTTATCAATTCTAAAATGAAAAGTCTCACGGTCTCATCATCGTTGCGAGTGCCATCAGTATGTTAGGTCTAATTAGATTTGCAACTGTACTTCGTGTCATCGGGAGTGGCCCAAAGAACCAACCTGGGGCACGGTATCATACTTATAATGTAGGCAAAATAGCTGAAAATTCGCGAAATAACAGAAAAAAATGCGAAGTTCTTGAAAAATACGTATTCTAGTAGAGGAATTTCTGCTCTTTTACATTCCGAAGAGTCCCGAGCTGTACGAAGTGAGCTCGACCATCAACTCAGATATAAACCTCCTCTGCGCTTCCCATATGCGCAATGAGCCGCACGGGTTTAACAACATCTGCTTAATCTGCTTTTGCCAGTTTCGCTGCAGAGGCTAAGCGTAAAGCATTGGGGAAAGTAAAAAAAAGTGAGCATGAGTTCAAACTATAGATCCGTCCTTGTCATATCTGAACAACCCACATAAGTTTGTCCCAAAAAAAATTGTGTTCGAGCATTTACTCCAACTGTATTCACTATTCCCAATGTAAAGTTTATATTATGTATGTATGTCGTTTTTACATTTTGATATTTCTAGACATGCATCAAGTAGTCTTGTGTCATGGGTAGAAGTTTCGAGTGTAAAATTCGTATAATGGTATAGTCTTGTCAATGTGAAAAATACTATAAAATATTATCGAAATGACTGAAAGCGATAGGTGTGAAAGGACTATAAAACAAAAATTGAAGAAGAGTACATGGACGATATCATCATAAATGTGAATAAAAAAAAAATCCGACAGTTTGCTTCAGAAATATCGGACATAAAATTTTAAGCGACAACTGGTAGGTACACGTCGAGAAAACTCGACGAACGCTCAGAAAAACTGAGAATATTTAAAAAAGCGGCTAAAATAATAAAATGCGACATCGCAGACATGGTGTATGAAGATCAGTCTTATCCACAAAGTAATGACTTTTTGAATAATATCGAAGGCTACGTTCCGGAATCCCTAACGGTTTTTTTAGAAAAATTAATAATAGAAAAACGGAAAACTAATTTGCATTCGTTGAAAAAAAAATGCATCGCAATCGGCCATTCTATTATATCAGCAGCTAAGCCCCGAACTTTCAACTCTCCTCTACAACTGAGTATCGCTTCATACATCTATAAAAAGGTGGGTTCTAAAAATTTAGTACAAATGCTATCAAGACTGGGTATTTGTTCCAGTTATACTGATGTTCAAACTTTAGAAGCATCTATAATTATGGCCCCACCAGAAGTAATCGAGCCCAGAGCATTTTGCCAATTTTTCTTTGACAATTGCGATTTTAACGTATGCACGATTGATGGCTATAATACCTTTCATAATATGGCTGGTATCAGATGTATAACTCCAGCCAGCTCTATCACATACCGTTCGGACGTGATTGAAAAATGTCACAAATTGAAAAAGTCTGCAATTATTGAAAAAAAAAGGCATCGTTGACGTTGTAATATTTGAGAAGAAGGAAATGGGATTGCAGAATTTTGTTTTCGAGGATTTAGACTATATTTCTCCTTCTAAGGACTATAATGAGGTACAATCTGTCTATGATGCGTTGTGGAAAGGCTTCGATAATATTCCAGGATGGCAAGAATACATGGAAAAAATAACATTCGAAGAACATTTTGATCAGTCGAAAATACTACTATTGTCTTTTATAATGGATTCACCGAGCGACTATAACCGTTCATACGTCTTTAATGATGGCTGTCGAGAAATCTAAGGAATTGAACATCAGAACGACGTTTGTTACGTTTGATCAGCCCCTATATATGACTGCTGTTGACATAGTGTTTTCTGCTGGTCCAGATTCAGAATAGAATAATGTTATAATCAGGCTTGGAGGATTCCATTTACTGATGTCCTTTTTAGGATGCATCGGCTTCATAATGAAGGGTAGCGGATTGAAGAAATTACTAAGTACTATCTAACTCAGTTGACAAAATGCTAACAGGACAGGCGTATTTTCGAAAGTCATATTGAATAATATTGATTTTAGCGACGAAGAACTGAGATACGATGAAGAAATTTTGAATCAATACTACAATTGATTTCCTGTAACTGCACAACCGATTGCCACGCGAGATGTAGCTGCAAAAAAGCAGGGCTGAAATGCTCCTCAATTCGCGGGAATTGCCAGGGAATGCAATGTCTCAATGCGTACAGTTTTGTATAAGTATCGCGGAGCCGGATGATGAAAATTTCGATTCTGATGACGTACACGAGGAGACTGCTGTAGGCGATATCATTGAGGAGGATGATCCTGCTTATTCTGATGCTTTTTAGATGAAAACTATGGTGATTTAATGTGGAAGTTTCAATGTATTTGCGAAAAATTAGTTTACCCCACTTTTTTCAATATGGCGGCTCGAGCACAACTTTTCCAGCTCGGGACTCATCAATTCTTGGGAATATTATCATTTTTGAACATCCATGCAAAATTTCAGCAACTTCGCATTTTTTTCATTTATTTCAGCTAACTTGCCTGAATTATTAGCAGAGTAGGTTATAGCAAAGATCTCGGATTATTTTTCATCAGTGAATTTGACTCCGTTAATCATATTAATGAATGCACTGGACTTCAACATTCGAAGCTGAATAAATTTCTTCAACGAACTAGCAATTGAAACTTCATATTTGTTCCTGATAAGATCCAAATTGGAATACGCGTCGAATGTTTTGAATCCCTACCATAATATTCACCTCGCTGCTCTAGAAAAAATCAGAGAAAATTTATGGGATCTGATATGGCTGACGAAATGATGAGTTTATAGTGCTACACCTGGACTATTTTCCTTGTATGAACTATTACATGGTGAGATTGACCAACCTACACTTTATTCAGGATTTAATTTTGTGGTTCCTCTGCATAACTCATGCACTGCTCCGCTATTTTGTTGTTCTCACTTCAGGACTAATATTTTGTGTAACTCTCAATACGTACTGAAAAAATTCCTGTGAAAACTATTACCTGAATGTACGAACATGACGGATATTGATGAAGCGAAATTGTTTTTTTGAGGTGTAATGTTTGATTCAGTACTGTCAGCTTACATTTTCTATGTTCCTGATTTATGTTTACTGTAGCTCCCAATGTACTTGTACTGTGAATAGTTACCTCTTAAGCAATGAAGGTATTATTTTATGAAAGAAATATACCTAATTGAGTTTATGCCTAGCATGATAAGTTATTCATAAATATTTCTAGAGACGGTCCGTGTATTCTTCATAAAATACCCACCCCATGTTTCTGCTATGTTTACTTACAAGGAGAATATATTAGTAGACGAGTAAGGAGGCTACATAGTCCGTCAAATTTTCACAGTTCTCACACGCACGACAATTTATTCATAAACAGCATTCAGTAAAGAAGCAACCGAATGAAAGCGCATTCCAGCTCAAAACAAGCTTGTCAAATTAGAGTACATTGCGCAAATCCCTAGCACTTCATGTTTAGACGGATTAGGAGTCGGCGTGGATAGCACAGATATATTTCACTCTGAACTCTCAGACTTGCCTACGAATATTTCACGTTCATGACTCCTATAGGAAGAAGTGATTTATTTTTTCTACTCTTCAACCAAACGTTCACGAAATGAAGTTTATCAATTCCTGTTAGGCCTTATTACATAAAACTTGTTCTTTCAATGACCTTACATTTTTCCTGTCAACTATTGTGGTCGAGTGGGCATCAGCAACCACGGCTTTTGAAATTTTCTACATGCTACATGCATTACTGCGATGTAAATGATATTTCATTCAATTACAGAGTATTTTGATTAAAAATAGTTGCGGGCACTCTTTTTCGATGCCCACAATGAAATTCTTAACGAAACTATATCGCTCGATGAATTAAAGCAATCTCTATTGGTCTGTAAAAATAATAAAACCCCTGGTGAAGACGGAATACCTTATGAATTCCTCAAAAATATGCCCGAGAATTGGTTAATTTATTTATGCAACTTGTATAACAATATTTTGAAGACCAAGTCAGTGCCATCTTCTTGGGGTGATATAATAATATCAATGTTATATAAAACGGGTCCTAGAGAAGATCCACGAAATTATAGAGGAATTGCACTGGTTGACTGTGCCGCGAAACTGTTCACTCAAATTCTTCTTAATAGGTTACTAAATTGGTCTGATTATTCGAGCGCTATACCGGAGTCTCAGTCTGGGTTTCGGAAGGGTCGTGGATGTTGTGACAATGTTTTCGTTCTCTTAAGCATTATTCAGCTGCAGCTCCGTTTTAGAAACCGTCAACTTTTTGTTGCATTCATAGATTTCAAGAGAGCATTCGACTCCGTTGTACATACTAAATTGTGGGATAAATTATACAACATGGGATCGAGCTCAAATTTCATTTCCGTTGTCCGCAACTTATATAAAATAGCAACAGTTAAAATCAAATCCAATAACATATTTTCCAAAAAGTTTGATGTGTCCTCGGGGGTGTTACAAGGTGAAACTCTTAGTCCAACTCTGTTTTCACTATATATAGCAGATATTGATACTTATTTCCGCAGCAATGGTGCTCGCAGCATTGACATCGATCGAAATACTGACATCGTCTTACTACTTTATGCTGACGATCTTTTAATTTTGGCTGAGACGGAAATTGATCTCTCTCGCAAATTAAAAGTCCTTGAAAGATACGCCTTAGAAAATTGCCTTGAAATAAATTCGCGCAAATCAAAGATAATGCGTTTCTCTAAGAACGGCTTCAGAACAAGTTATCCCTACCGTTTTCTCTTGAATAACCTTGAAATCGAAATTGTAAATAAATATGTTTACCTGGGTGTAACTTTTGTTTCCTCCTCGCTCTTTCGTGAAATGGCTCTTACATCTGTTTCTAAAGCTAACCAAGCCATTGGCTCAGTTATCAGCAGTATGGCTAAAGCAAAAATGAACTCGTGGGATGCACGGATAAAGCGTTTCAAGTCTATCGTAGTAAGCACTTTCTCTAGCAGTTTATGTGTCTGGGGTGTCAATTACTGCGAAATATTGGAAAGAGTTCAAGTCAATTTCTTCAAAAGGTTACTTTTACTTCCTCGCAATTCACCAGATTGCCTAATACGACTGGAAACCGGTTCTATTCATCTCGAATACACCATCTTTAAATATGTCCTGAACTGGATAATAAAACTTTTATCTATGAGCGATGATAGATATCCACGAAGGTGCTTTCTGAAGTAACTCCTGTCTGATCGATGTGACATACGATATAATTGGGTATATAAAATCAAACAATGGTTCGAGTCAATTGACAGTCTTGAAATATTAACTCGACTTGATCGCCATCTCTTATGCTCCAATAAATACACATTGCTTCAAAAATTTGAATACAAGTGTCACAGTGATGATCTTAACAAAATTGCAATCTGTAGATATCCACTTTTTCATCTAGGTTTTTCAGATAACTTATCTCCTAAAAACGACCTCACTTATAGAACGTCAATACACGTCATCCGATTAATAGCACAAATTCGCCTGACATACAAGGACAGTCTCAGGATATCAATCAAAAACTTTCACTGGTATATCGATTTTAAAGAAATTTGCTCCTTATGCAACACTCATCAACAACAGAATCTGCGGCATATTCTTTTTGAATGTCCCATACTTTCAGTCCTTAGACCTGCAGTACCATTCTTAGCTAACTACGAATCTTTTGTAATCTCAATTGAAAGTATCAATTTTGAAAATGCAAAATTACTGTATTTTTACCTATTCGAAGTACTAAAGCTGCGCTCTTTCCTTATGGACGAATAACAGAACTGTATTTTTCTCATATCATGCTGTACTAGTTGAAATACTCTTTCCCTATTTTTTGTCTTCTCAGTTTTTTTTCAGTCTCAAATACTGTGTGAACCAAACGATTGTTATAAGATTTTTGTCTTTGGAAACAATAAAGATATTATTATTATTATTTTGATTAAAAATAGTTGCGGGCACTTTTCGACTGACACCCTATTATCAATGTTTTTGCCTACTCATTAATGTATGTAAAAATTTGAGTTCGATTATCTACGTGATGCACGTAGTGATTCTCCAGCGGGATCTCGTACTATGAGAGAATTGACAGGGATTTCGGTAGAAGAATAAAATATGGAAAATTGAATCAGGAATAAATCATGTGAATGACTAAGAAAAATCACCGAAAATGATATTGAAATGAATAGAAAATGTACGGTTGTAAAATCAAGTTGAGTGCACTCACGATGTTTCGATTACTGGTATCTGCAATCGTCTTCGGGTGATGACTTACTGTGCATTTGAATCCTGTTCTATTTCAGATCTCTTTTATTTTGTAAGTTTTTTGACAGGTTTCAACAGAGTTCATCAAATTGACAATATCTACCACTAGCTCGAGTCCTTGCATCAAATTATATACACATTGAACAAAATGATGAAAATTCCTCTATAAAGGAGTTCATCGTATGACCTTGTGAGTAGAATTATAATTTCACGTTCACTAACAATTTTGTGAGTTTGTGAACCTTTGAAAAACATTACAGCTTGGCTGTTTCATCGAAATAAGTATCTTCAAGAGCTAACAAAGCACTTTTGGCAAAGTAATGTTGGTTCAATAGAACGATTTGCCTTTTTGTTTTTTGCATAGTTACACAACTTTCAGATGGAGGCCGAAGAAGATACTCTCCACATTTGTGTTTTCTGTTATGTCAATTGGTTTAGAATGTACCAGTACTGAACAGTAAGTATGTGTTGTTTTGAATGTTCTTTCAACATTATGCCTGTTGCCAGTCAATTTTCAGACAGTCTCAGATCTTTGGCAGGATTTCAAAAAAGGGGAAATTGAAAAAATACTTGTTGATCAGAATGTGTTTTAGCCGTCTTACCTCACTATATTTATCGAGCGGAAGTTGTTTGGAATTAGGTCAAGTAACTGAAAAACCAGTATCATTTTGTTGCCGAGGTTCCGTTTTTTATACAGCTATCCGCAAGGCACTACAAGATAGTTAAATAATAGGTCCGAAATGCTTTGCAGGTAGTGGCTGCACTCGTTTATAGTCAAAGAATTAGTTGGAATAAGTATAGCAGTAACAAATAAAGTCTATATTGGACCAAAAAACTTCAGGTATATGAACAGCTAACCCTAGTCTTTATATTTAGTATCAATTTCCTTCTCCTAGAGATGCTAACCTTGTTAGCGAAACACGCGTCGAGAGCAAAAATATCAGTTTGGTGTTAGTGTAATTGATCTCTAGAAAAAGTTTCTAATAGGACGTAGATAAAATATTTTTTTAATAACATATATACACTTGTATAGATTCCAGCATTTTTTTTGTGGTAGGTTAACAATGCTAAAAAACTACGGAGAAATGATCCATTTCCCACGGAATGGAGACAGTTCCCTCAGACATGTTCAGGATAGAATATTTGCTGTGTCAGAAACATATTTACTTCATATTTCTGAGAAAATCCTTCCATTTCCAAAGTATAAATTTTTTATACCAGACCACAAGAGGAAGAACAAATTTATTAGTCCTATGCGATAAACTCCTGCTGATTTATTGTGGGAAAACATTCGATATTCAAATCTACAGAAAGGGTGGACCACCACATGTGCAGAATTGAAACACATCCAAAAAACCTAGTTGTGGGTTCCTGATTTATTAGTCGGTCGTGCCCATATATATATTGGTTGAAGTTCCACAATCAGATGCTGATTATATTCTTCCATCTGAAAAACATTACGAAACACAGACTCCAGGAAAGGATTCGCCATTATTTATTTCGGTGGCGAATCTTTTCTCATAGGAAGGAATAACGATACTTTTATTTGATAGCCTGCTTAGTGAATGGAACTGGCTATAACGAAGTTAGTGTTGGCTGTGACAAACGGTCGAATAAATATCAGTAGCAAAGCTTTTTCATGAAGAAAAAGTGCTGTGTCTGCATGAATAACCTAGTTATAATTTTTTTCTTCTCTTTATCGAACAATCTCTCGAGTAGGTCGTGTATGGGGTACCTACTGAAACTTCGGTAGTGCATATGCTATTTTAACTGTAAGGGAAGCTGAGTAACCCACATTATTATTGAGTTGGTTGGTATATCTTGGAAACCAATATTACACTGTCGCTATGCTAAGTATCCCCTGATTCAATGTCGTATTGATCTCAAAGCAAGTCGAAACAAATTTTGCTTTGGGTGGGAATCGAAGTCCCAATGAAGACTCAAAATTGACTACAAAAGGCGCAAAATGCACTGCTCACCAACCGAATAATATCTGATAACGTGAATCGTCAACAAATTATATCAACCAAGTGCATCCATTCAAATTGATTTCAGTCGAAAAGACACCCGTCGGCGAACAGTCATAAACATAATACTGAAATTTTGCAAATATATTTTCAAAGAGGTAATTACTTCCCTTTCAATTATGTGCATTCTGAAATAATGCTTTGAAATAATGTGTATGATATTTGTCTTCAGAATATTTGTGAAAATGCTCCAAATTACAACAAATCTCAAAAAAAAATTCGAAAACTATTACAAATTATTATTAATGACTTGACTTGTTGCAAAAATATTTTCAAAATTCTAAAATACTGTTGAATATTATTGAAACTAACATAAGATTGGTGCCCACCTTAGAAAAATTTGGATGAAATAATTCTAATCAATTCACTTCAAATCGCAAGAAGGTATGCCAGATTGATTTTATTGAGCCTACTTTGAATATGTATCGAATCAAATTACAAATAGAGCATATTATATGAAAATAATTCAATGTGTTTGGAATCAAAATGAGTATTTTAAAAGGAAGCCATAATAATTTGGATTCAAGCATAGCACATAATGAACAATAACAAATAAAATATACTTCATTTTGGAAAGAATTCAATAATTTTTTATCTAACCGTAGGCTGATCGACTTGAATCCATCCTTAGTCCATTTAATATAATTATCAATCATGCTTTAACTTTGAGCAATAGTCTGATTTTTCATTGTGTAATTAGTGAAAAAAAATGAATCCCATTGGTGCTCACTGAATGAACCAAACTGTATAGAAACTTTTTTGGTCCTTGATACTGATACCGCACACTGTATAAATACTTGATTCTTCAAGCTGCTGACGATAATTTTTCAATGATTCTTCTTGTATCTTGTTCCAAATTCAATTTTTGTTGAAAAACATAGCGGATCCCATCAACACTTTCGATATTTTCGGTTATGGTTGGCTGGTTGGTTATTGCATTTATGGGTGCGTCCTCAGACATATACCCAACGTCAAGTAATAAATATTATATGATAGAAACGAGTGCGCTGACCAAGCGCGTCTGTGATATCCCATACTCGTTTCCCTTATTTCTTTGCCAGTAATATTCGTTCAGTGATTTTCTTATGGGCATCGATGACTCCGCCAAATCCGTTGGCATCCGGCCTGGTTACCGGCGTAGAGAGCCACCGACCCTATTCTTCTTATTATATAAATTGTATTTATTTTCGTCTTCTTCGAACAAATTGAATTTTCTTCTTCTTTATTTCTTCTCTCGTTTATCTCACAATCTTTCATTGTTAGCACGTGACCTTTGAACACACTTTTCCTTATTTAAGTAATAGCGATACAACAAAGACATACACAAACACGTTTTCACATAAAACAGGTCCCGACCATTTACTGAACAGCCATACTGGCTTCTATCAGTGTGAAATCGCACCTCTAGGCACGGACGACCGTACGCGGCCGCCATTTGCACCGAACTTCCAGATATGTTGTGATCGATATTTTCGGTTATATCCAATATTTTGAATGTTGATCTTATATATGATATGATAGTTTACCTCATTACCAATATCGATACAAAATATCGATACTGCAATGCAATAATAATAATATATGTAGTTCATAAATGCTAACCATATTCATCGACTTATTTTCAGGGGTAATATAATAAGTGGTATGATTATTACCGATAATTTTTTGAAATATTAATGAATTGCAATCCCAAAGCTGAAAATACAAGGAGTCCGCAGGATGAGTTGTATTTTCTTGCATTGGGATTGCCAATGAATTGATATTCCAAAAAATTGTAGGTTATTAATCATACCACGAATTATATTTAGGACGACAATATAACCCCTGTTTGAGCAAAAATTGTTGAATTGCCTGGTAATTGATTCTTTATTTCTGGCCGTATTCAAGGGAATACTCTTTTCCACTGCTCCATCTATGATACCAATCGCCATTTGTCCCCAACGATCGCTCATATTGATTAAGAAATATAACTAATCAAAACACATAGATTTGACGTTTATAATTTAAATCATTATTTTCACTTGACAGCTGGTAAAACAAAAACTAAGCAGGTTTATCACCGTGAAAATACAGCGACAAGCTATATTTTCACTGTAATTCGGATTCTATTGGCTGAATTTCAAAGTTTGAAATAGACTGATTGGTTGTTAAGCAAGGAGATATATTGTCACAGCAATAACTCAAGTAATATGAACAGTACATATTGAAATTCGAATTATATCTGTTCTGTTATTCCTAGATAATACCTATGAATATCATCAATTCACAGAGAGACAGCGTGCTGCATCGCTGGATACGACTGCATGGCATTGATGATTGATAATTATTTTGTTTTACTAGTTGTTATAATTCGATCATTCTCAGTTTCTTTTGCAATGGTGAGTGGAATTTGTGGCTGCTGCTTCGGGCACATTAGTAATGAAGGTTTTTATTCTGTGACGGGAAAGAAGTTTGACATTTTATCTCTGATGACAATAACAAAATTTCACTTTTTATGAAATTACTTTTTCCTGGGAATAATTGAATATTTTTTTATATATTTCATATATATATATATATATATATATATATATATATATATGGATGATAAGTATTCTCGACCGTCTATTTGTACACAAAGTTGTTTTTTCTATATCAGGGCTTCGGTCTGAAGAAAAAGATTACTCTTTTTAGCTACCCGAGCTTTCGCTAATTTTTATTAGCTTTTTCGAGGGCTACAATGTAAAATGGACATCAAAAAGTATAAATATAAAAATAGAAGGTACATACTTGTGCTATTTGAGGTTTTTTTTGTGAATGAAATGTAAAGATGAAACATGAGATGTGTAAATTTTGACAATGAAAGGTGAAGTTATTGATTTGGAAATTCATAGTGTTCTTTTCACTGATGAAAGTTATACACAAGATGTATTTATTTGTTTAATAGAAACGAATAAATTTTACTGAGGTTTTCAATATCTGATTTTTTGTTCATGTTGTTTTTTCTCGTTTTAATTTCAGTCATTTCCAAAAAGAGACGTTTGTTCAAGTTTTCTTCAATATGAAGAATTTTTGTGTTATTATAATCAATTGTATGATCATTTTCAATAAAATGTTTGGTTAATGCACATGAATTTTGTCTCATATTTCTACAATCACTTTTGTGTAGAGCTATTCGTGTTTTCAAATTATTTTTTGTTTGACCAATATATTTTTTGTCACAATCATTGCAAGGAATTTCGTACACTACGTGAGATTTTTCAAAAAGTGGATCTTCATCTTTCAATTTTGAATGTAATTTGTTCAAAGGTTTTATTTTTCTTTGTGGAATTTTGAACAAATTACATTCAAAATTGAAAGATGAAGATCCACTTTTTGAAAAATCTCACGTAGTGTACGAAATTCCTTGCAATGATTGTGACGAAAAATATATTGGTCAAACAAAAAATAATTTGAAAACACGAATAGCTCTACACGAAAGTGATTGTAGAAATATGAGACAAAATTCATGTGCATTAACCAAACATTCTATTGAAAATGATCATACAATTGATTATAATAACACAAAAGTCCTTCATATTGAAAAAAACTTGAACAAACGTCTCTTTTTGGAAATGACTGAAATTAAAACGAGAAAAAACAACATGAATAAAAAATCAGATATTGAAAACCTCAGTAAAATTTATTCGTTTCTATTGAACAAATAAATACATCTTGTATATAACTTTCATCAGTGAAAAGAACACTATGAATTTCCAAATCAATAACTTCACCTTTCATTGTCAAAATTTACACATCTCATGTTTTATCTTTACATTTCATTCACAAAAAAACCTCAAATAGCACAAGTATGTACCTTCTATTTTTATATTTATACTTTTTGATGTCCATTTTATATTGTAGCCCTCGAAAAAGCTAATAAAAATTAGCGAAAGCTCGGGTAGCTAAAAAGAGTAATCTTTTTCTTCAGACCGAAGCCCTGATATAGAAAAAACAACTTTATATATATATATATATGTATATATATATATATATATATATATGTATATATATATATATATATATATGTATATATATATATATATATATATATAAAATATAAATAAATAAATATATTGAAAAAGCATTTTCAACTGAGATGTTGGCGAAACGTCGAAAGTCAATACCGACAAATCAACGGATAAACTCCCAGAATACCAATTTCGCATACTCAAGTATCCGTGAAAACCTTCACTGTAACATATATATATATATATATATATATATATATATATATATATATATATATATATATATATATATATATATATATATATATATATATATATATATATAATATATTTGATCGGCTAGGCTTCCGCGGTTAGAAATGTGCTGGCTGGAACTTCTGGTTGATCCGCGTCTGGAAAGATTTACTTGTCAACGTTTCGGCTCCCATTTCGGAGCCATTTTCAAGACTGCGTGACCTTGCGTCTAGGTATGAGTTGTTTTACTAGCTGGCTATCATCATCATATATATATATATATATATACTATTCAATACAACAGTCGAATTTTCTTGTGTTGAAATTGTGTTTTTTTTATATCAAATCGTCGTTTTTCCCGTGAAAAAGATTGTGTACTACACACGGAAAAAATATTAGATTTTAGCTCTCGGTTTTTTGTCTCAACCTCGAGCTCAAACCTAATACTTTTTCCATTATATATAATAAATAACTATTCGCTCATCTTCCGAACAGATCTAATGTGTTAACACACAGTCCTGAAGAAGGTGACGATATCAATACATATTTACATTACATATTACCATGTTTTTTGGAAAAAATCACCCACAATCTGTGATGGTTATTCCCAGAGATTTTGAGATAGTTCTGATGAGAGATTCGAAGACAGTCGACACCATGTACGAAAAGATAACACAAAAAGTTTACAATTCAGTTTATTCATTGTGAAACATTTCCATTATTAGGGAGTGATTTGGATTATCGTTTATCGATTCAATGTATTAAGAATACAATCTCGAAAGAGAGTTTGCTTAATACTCGATACTTCTTCCTCTATAAAAGTTTTGTATTTTTTTATTGATTCTGGAAAGAGAATGAAGCTCGAAACTTTTTTTCTCCATTGAAATAACGACTTTTCTGAATATTCAACAAGGAATTTCGTAATATCTTGGATTTCCAGACAAATTTGTACCATCCGTCGTCCTTAATCATTTGATTGTCAACCTTTATTGATACAGAGAAATCGCGGTTACGTCAAATCCCACTTCAAAGGATCGCGAAATTGAAAACTCCACTGTAACTAAATGTTTCTCTCTCTGTAAACACCAACTCCGCTGAATCTAATACAAGATATAGACAGGAGAATGGAACAATGGTTGTATTGTAGTCACGTCTGTCTGTTTACCCCTGACGTTGTCTCCTTAATTAATTGTTTCCTTGGGGTGGATGAGGTACACCACCAGTAAATGTTCCTTGAATTGATTGTGGCCACATATTCGTATTGATCAAAATTCAATGATGAAAATGTGAGAAAAGTTAATCTTGTCATAGGTAAGTAGCTAATGTAGTAACTGTCTGAACGTCATTATTTTGTGGTGGATCAAGGTGAAGTTGTTGACTAATTGGACTTGTTCTACCCAGAAAGAACTGTTTTTCAATAGACGCAGCAACTTTTCGGGGTAGATTAAAAATCTGCCCTCTACACTTGTATAGATTTCAATTATTAATTCTAATTTTTCCAGATTGTGGTAGGTTAGGTAAGAAACCTAAAAAACTATGGAACTATTGTAGTTGTTATTCAATGTTGTTGCCAGCACAAGTTTGTTGAAAGTGTCAACCACTCATATTGAAGAAACAATGGGAAAAGATTTATATTTTCAAGATATCTCACGAGAGGTTACGAATAACTTTAACATCAACTGAAATAACCAGAAATTCCCCTTTCTCCATACATAGCAACTTTCTGATATTGGAAAATAACCACCTTCTTTTCATTGAACATTTATTGAATGAATTGAATGAAAATGTGATCATTTCAGAGCATATCATGGAACGAATCTTTTCATACTAGAATAGAGCCTTTATACGTTCACGTTAATTCTCCAGAGTGGAAGAGGTCATTCAATATTATAATTACCCGTTAGAGTTATGATACTGGTATCGCCATTATATTGAAGTTCCTATTTGGCTCTTGTAATTCAACTCCTGCTTCTCACTCTGGAGAGACCCCAGTAGCTACAGGATTCCATAAGCAGGGGCTTACGTTCCTTGCTTCAGAAACTCAATATTATCAAGACAAACTTGGTAATGCAGATGAATTACAAACGGCGACACATTGTCAGAATACGATGTGGAAATTCATTAAAAGTTCATGAACTCTGTAATCTGAAACTAGTTTTTCATCAAAAGTTTTATCTCCCAAAGTTGAAATCCACCTCCTGGAAGTATGAATGCTTGTATTGTTGTATTTCCTGTAGGTAGAAACTGGAAAAAAAGTTTGTACTTGCGAAATTTCTGATTGATAGTGAGTTAAGTTATATTATATCCCAAGAGGTTTCAGATTCGGGTCTAGTCAGAAATCTTATAAGGTATGTATTTGGATTTGTTCATAGTTCATAGTTTCTTTATCGTTGATTGATTTCATTTCATCCACGGCAATTGTCAAATAATTTCAAATGAGACAGCCAAGATCTATTTCAAGAATGTTTCATGGTTGAATGAGCTGCTCGCTGCTTAATTACCAAGTCCTGGCCCCATGAACTTCCAGGAGTGAACCTATATTTCCTAACTGCTTGTGCCAGAACAAATTCATAAAGAAAATAACGTATTGACCTGTTCAAAGGGTATCCTTGGTTAACATAGTCGAAATGCCCTTGAACGCGAAATTTGGATTTGCCCTGCGAATTATGTTACCCAGGTTCAAAAAACATTCATCATAGTTGTTTTTTTTTTTCTCAGGCTATTGTTCCCCTCCGAGGGTGAAAAAAAATACATTTTTCACGTTTAATTTTTTTTCTCGGAATGTAGGGCTCGAAAAATATTGAAAAAATTCCATCTTCATAGAAGACAGTAGGGTCTTCGAAATAATAATTTTTGGACCACCAGGCCGCCATGCAGACTCCAAGAAGAATTTAAAATTCAAAAAATGGCGGAAACCCCAGTTGTCGAAGTTGATATTATTTCAGAATTTCAACAAGGCTGATGTACACTTTAACAATTAGAAACCTCCATTTCATTATCAGTGTTGGCTCTTTCTAAAAAGGCATTTTTTGTGAATTCCTTCTAAAAAATTGCATGTAACTCTTTCGTTAATCGAGTAGAAAGAATTCCACTCAGAGATTTTTCAAATTGAATATAGCCAATAAATGTGTTTCATCAATTTTGACAGAGAACTGATACACAAACATACACAAACGATGAAAATTCAGTATTTTTCAGGTTTTATTATTTTTTCTGATTATATATAATGTAGGAAAAAATATGTATGGAACATAGTTCGGTTGTCAGAATACAAATTTTTAGGTCCCCCATGAAGGCATTAATTTTTTTTTTTTCGAATTTTGAATTCGAAAAAAATGTCAGAAAAATCAGATATCCCGGTTGATATTATCCCATAATTTCAACGAGGTTGATAAATACTAAAACATTCAGTAACGTATGTTCCACTATTAGTGGTGGCACTTTGACAGGAAGGCATTTTTGTGAATTTCTCATGAAAAAATGCCTGTAACTTTTTTGCCATGAATATCAACGAAAAATTTCAAGGAAAAAATGTTTGAATTGGAATTTTCCATGGGATACACTAGTATTCAATTAACTTCTTCGAAAAGTTGAGCTATTGTACGAGTTGAAAGTTTTTCATTCGGAGATTTTTCACATTGAAAATAGCCTTTAACTGTTTTTTATCAATCTCCACAGAGAACTGATACACACACACAGGAAAGCGAGCCTATTGTTACTGTGTTTTTTTCCTTACTCTGCCCCCTCCTGATAGTGAACATTCAGTATCTTTCGCGTTTCATTTTTTTTATGATGTATGTTATTAAAAAAATATGCCTGGAAAATAGGATGGTCTTCTAATTTAAATTTTCAGGCCACCTGGACCACTTTTGAAAACATAAGAAAAAAAAAATAGATTTTCTAAGTAGTGGCACTTGTCAATTTTTTTTCTGATGCACAAAATTTCATGTAATATTATTTTTTCGAACTTATGTGAAAACACTAGCACTTGACTCGTGTTTTGAAGTCTTGAAAAAGTTAAAAGTATATTGTTTGATTTTTTCACATATTTCACGAGATTCGAATGGAATATTTTTTGTTTTTATATCTTTCATAACACCATATTGTTGCATTGATTTGGAGAAAGAATTCTTGAAATCACGTTCTCCAAACTCCCTTTTCCCCACAAAATTTCCCACAAATATATATCCATCAATACAGTGATTCAGCTAATCTACCCCTTAACGAATATACCAGGAAAACCACAATATCAACTTCGACAGTAAGCCCTGCGTTTGAGTAACTGGTATTCAAACATACTTCTCTCACAGTTTGGTCCGAGTATTGATAAATCATTTACGATTTAATCGGTCGAACAACATTCGTTGATCAGCTTTCTCTTCGCTTTTTTTCCTTCCCGTCAAGGTGTGGTACTGAAGAAGAATGTTTTCAAGGACGTTGGAATGTTGAAAATAGTCCTTTCGGGTATTAATCCGTCTGCTAGTTGTTGAACTGTTCGACGTTTCCTATTGAAATGAACAAGTGCTTTCGTTGTTCCAGGATTTCGAAGAAAATTATTATTACAATTTCAATTAACGGAAATATTTTTCTGTAATCCGCTTTCTACCAGTTGGGAGTGGTGCTCACTGCCGCAAAAGAGTATTCCATATACGAATGTGGAAATGGAATAGCAGACATTCTCTTGGACTCCGAAGTTAATAAGATATCACGCCACAAACTGGGAAGTAAATGGAATTCTCAAAGCTCAACAAATCCGGAAAATCAGATAAGCTTGAAGAAATCAATTCTGGGGAAGTTCAAAAACTTTTCTATTTACGAGAAATGGCTGTGAGTTCAGAATTCTATAGATAGGACATCCGTTGATATATTTTTAATGAAATAGGCACTATTTCCGGTCCAGACTTGGATGGAATATTTTAGTATACTGCTTAGATTTTTATATACGAGATACCAGAACAAATCAAATTGGATATATAACTAATGAGTCCATTGAAAAGTTACATTAGGTGATGCGTTTTTCAGAGGACGGAATTGTTTCGTACGAATCGAAATTGACGATCAAAAAATGCGGGGTATAATCTTGATAATAAATGCTTATCGTTGTTGACGCTTATTTCAACTCTTTTATAGAAGATATAGAATCATTAGGAATCAGGTTAATCTGTTCCTGCTGTAATTCTCGTGTTCACTGACTCATACTGGCACAGGTTTCAAGGCCGACATTGCAATGATGTGTCACAAATAAGGGTTTATTAATTCAGTAAGTTCTCTTTCATTTTATTTCATTCTCCCCTTCCTTTTCTAGGAGAGGTGTCGAGAATTTTTCCTCTTCTGCTCGTGATATATAGCCCATTGTAAGTTTTGAATGTGTCAATAAAATTGTCATTGGAGTGTATTCGAACAATATATCACCTTTGCATTCAATTTTTTTTCCAGGTGGCACCCAGTCGCCATCTTGAAATTTTTATATCTCAACTCAACTCCAAAATATAGTATTCATGCATCAATCTCATTACCCGTTCAAAAAATAAAGGGGGGACATTAAAGAAATGCACTGTATGCTACTTTTCCACTTAAAGAAAGAAAGATTTTTGTATTTCGTGCGAAATCATATCATATATTGAAATTATGGACGAGTAGGCACTGATGTTGACTGCTTCAGTCAAAATCGCTTATTAATGTGTGTACACACCTAAACGATTTTCACTTGATTAATTTTTTCACTTGTCAAAATGTGACGTTTTTAGCATTTCAACCAATAGTAGCGGGTTATTCTATGGTTATTCTGGATAATCATTCGGTATTATACTAGAGCAAGAGCCCGCGTCCGCCAGACCTTCGTTATTTTATAAAAGCTGAAAGTTTCTCTGCGTATTCCCCTAACACAGGTGAGAACGATCAGCGACTATGAAGTTTGAATGATAGTTACTTCTTCAGATACCAGGTATCAAAGGCGTATAAAATAGTACCTCACTTTCGTCAAAGTATAAAGCTCAGCTTTTTCATATCTTCTTCGGAATGATATTAGAAATCACATCATCCATTGCCAGACACTTACTTCGGTTTCAACCCTCTACCAGACACCCCTCAACTTCATTAAATTATGAATTATACTTACGTTTGACAGTATTTGAAGGGTTTTTGTGACGCCATCTTGCCTATAATGTCGATATTTCTGTTTACTTGTCAATGTAAGAGAAATTTATCTTTTCTGAAGGATAAAGTAGGTGCAGATATCTATTTATCAGTTTGATAAAATGGTTTGACTGAAATATTGGCAGAAAGATGATGAAGCTTCACAGGAGTGTAAACAATAGAAGTTTAAACGGAAAATAATAGTTCAATCCTGAAAGTACTTATAAAAATATGAATGATCTAATATATTGATGAAATTATTTCACATCTGTTGCTGAATTGCTTGCCATCTTTTGACGTTATGAATAAGTAATCAAGAAAATGTGCGCTTATAGCTACGACATCCGTAAGAAATATATAAGAAAACACATGACTTGGATAAAAATCTTTGCTATCTGTTTCCTGGCCAAGTAACCAAGATCCAAACTCTACAGTCGCTGATTGTTTTCACCTTTGTTGGGACACGCGCAGATGAACTTTCAGCTTTTATAAAATAACGAAAGTCTGGCGATCGCCGGTTCTTAGGCTATACTGATAAAACTGCCTGGTCCATTTGTTAACCTTTGAACTGTCAAAACTATAAGGTTTACCGCGTCTATTCTATTGAACTGGCTCATATTTATATAAATTATCATGAATGAAGAGGTCGTATATTAATAGTCATTCACTTCTCACTTTTTCAGCACAATAATAACATAAACAAAACATTTCAATGAACAGTCAAACACGTAATCGCTCATAACCCCAATTTTATGACAGATATAGCGAACGACCGATTCAAATATTTAAGGTTTCCTGAACTCAAATGAAGATGGCGTACAATTAGTTTTTATTGAATACAATTAATTTTTTGTGGTATGAGAAGAAACCGCTGAATGAAGATTGTGATACAACGACATAACGAATGATTTTATTTTCCTCCTGGCGCGATTTGCATTTCATAAGAAATTTTCAATTATCAACCTTGTACAATGAGAGGTGTGACGCCATCTCTTGGTATCGTCGGCAAGCATTATCATATGAACTGCGTAAACATCAGATCTCTTCTGGATCATAGAGGGCATACATCGTTGTTTGACATTTCAAATTCGTGAAATTTTCACCTATTCCCCTTTTCTTCTTATGTAAATGAAATACTGATCAATTGAATTGTTCTTCCTTTTATTTGTTCGAAAAATAATCTCTCTAAATACAACTCGCTCTTCGAATTTAATAATATAAATTTTCATTTTCGAAACACTCAAAATTTTTTATTTTGAAGCAAAAGCATTCGAACAAACCGGATTAGATAAAATCACTCGTCCTACGAACTCGTGATTTTATCAATCTGTTTGTTTTCATACTTTTGACATATAAAAAAGTTTTTGTGGAAAATGAAAATTTATCAATTAAATTTGGAGGACTCGTGTCATTACCTTTGATTATTTTTACTCTAAAAAAATGAAACCCTCTTTGGAGTGTGATCGATATTTCTCTTGGGTTGTAAAGTGTCTACTTACAGGGATTGAAGCCGTCGACATTTCATGTAAGATTCCAAGGCGGTCACTATCAGAACGAATCTAATGACAACGTATTCAAACAATTATAAGCTGTATATAGGCTTAGGATCTAGGTCCAGTTCCAGTGAAATCGGTTCAGTTGCTATTATTAACCGATCGAGTTCTCAATTACTTGACAAGTGAACCCGGTTTAATATATAGAACGGGCCCATCATGTCTTGAAAGAGTATTTGTTGCAGTTTTGTTTTTCATCATTCTCCGATATAATGAATATCAGATTATTTATAACATTCGGTGGTACTGCCTCTCGCCCTACTCTGTTGAAACATTATTTTGTTGGTCATCTATCTGATCAATGAACGCATTTATTTTTATTATTATTATTATAGTTATTATTAAATCATTATTATCATCATTAAATCGTTGGGTTCGGAAATGATTGTCTGATATGCAACGACAAATATTTCGTGATTTTATCCATTCATTCAATTAAAATTGCTTATTCATATTGTAGTATAGTAAAAAAAATATCAGATGCTCCAGTTACTTCCAAGTGAGTGGGTATTCAACCTTCCATAGGATAGAGGAAGAGAAAACGAAACTCACTGGTCGACTTTGGAACAACCGGCCCGGGTGGAACTGAAGTGTTGGCTGAACTGAGAAATGTCAAAAGATCGTCGGATGTGCCCGGGCTTTGGTTAAGCATGCAAAACTTCAGAGTTCGTGAAAATATACGGTTCAACTCGTGAATTATACTGGGGTAACTTTATGACCTGAGAAATCGTTTCATTCAACAGTTCAGTTTCCGCTTTCGTATCCCGTCTGTGGAAATGATTTCCAGTTTGAGCTTGAGGCTATTGGGAGAACCAAGGAAAGACACAGAGTCAACAAGTACTTTTGTTTGGGATGGCATGTCTAACCCTTCGTCGAAGGGTGTATGATATAATGGATGCTGCACAAAACATTTCGTAAATTAGTTGTTTGATCTCTTCATACCATTCCTCTTTGTTGGAACAAGATGAGTGTTGACAACGTGTTGAGCTCAGCAAGCCACTTTTTTTCTGTCGAATCGCTATAATTGAAAGTGAAAACGCTCACGTGGAGTAAAGATCGGAAATTGTCATAATTGACCCGAATTCGTTCTCTTAGGGCCGGTCTTTTCACTTACTTCTTCTACCGTATTTTCACCTTCAAGTAGATTTATCTTATAGATAAATACAGGGTATTTGTAGGATAACTTGTCTGGCACTTTGGGTTGTGGATAAAGCGGTATTCGTAAGATGAATGCCACAAAACAATAGTGTTTTCAACCTAATTTTGTGTTTTATGAATGAATGAGTGTGCAGGCAGATTATGCAATGCATAATTTTTGACAAAGCTGTCCCTTGAGCTGTAAGAGTGCTGAGATTTTAATTGACTGTTTTTTTTAAATATACATAATATGCCATTTTTTTTATTTTTTATTTAACGTCGGCCTATTTCCGCTACCAAGGCTAATCACCGACGCCGGTGAGCTCACTTCCCCTAACCGGCAATTTTGCCGAACCCTCTGGTATTCCAACCAGAGGTAGGAATCTTTAACGAGCCCAAAATCCATGGTTTCGGGACGGTATTTCCCTGCATGGTCACCCATCCAAGTAAAAACCACGCTTGGCGTTGCTTAACTTCAGATATCGAATGACTGTCAGTCAACCTGAAGAGCTGGGCCATGCCCAATATGCCATTTATTTTCAATTGAAGCTTTTATTATGTGTTTTAAGTACTTATATAAGTGAAATATCGAGATATTTGTTTTTTCAGGGATCCTGATAGAGCCCTAACACCCATGAATAAATTATTATTGACATTAAGATATTTAGCAACTGGAAGTTTCTGTATAACAGTAGGAGATTTTGGAGGCATTCACAAAAATCATCTGCTGGAAGAATCATCAATACAGTTATCACTGCTATTTGTCGCCTCAGAAAACGTTACATCCGAATTCCAAAGATATTTTCTGCCAAGTCGCATCTTTTAATTTCCACATGTTGGAATATGTATTATCATTTTCTAAGATGTGTTTGATATTCAAACACAATTTTACTAACAAGCGGGTCTCGTGTTGTGTGAAATTTGAAGCCCTGTCCACTTTTTTCCTAAAGCTTTCTTTTCCCTATTCAAAATCGAGAAAAAAACAACTCGTACCGCCGTGAACACGAAATATTTGAAAATGTTCTGTCCACTGTTAACACTAGCACAAACACATATGTTGTTTTCTGTTGTGAGGTCAAACACTTATAAGGGTACAGTTTTGACAGCAACATGAAGTTAGGTACAATTCCAAGTACTAGATAGGTACCTGAGGGATAGAATACCAAGAAAAGACGGAAGAAAGTTGTCCCTTGGATAATTCTTTCTGAGAAATTTATCCGATAGATAGGTACCAGTGACTTCATCGGAAGATGAAAAGACAGGCCCTTAGATCTTAGATCATTTTTCCTATAGGAATCATTTCAGAATACCCCTAGTATTGGCTAGTATAGACTTCATGTGAATTTTTCAAAAATACTGTTTTAATCTCTGAAGGTGCATATATGTAAGATTAACTTCCATCTCCAATTTTATAGGTGAGCCATTGATTTTTGATAGAACGACTTATGCATCATCATTGAGAATTTTCTATCACTCAAATGCAATAAATGAAAGTCATTATTTCATCTTTTGAATTGAAAGTAAGAAATGATAGTTAATTTTGCATAATTCCACCATAATTAATTCCATTTACAACTAGGCATACTATTCTTACAGATCGATTATATATATTGCAATCAAGTTTCACTTGCCAAACACACACCAGTGCACTCATAGAGCAGAGCCTTGTGCGGGCAAGGGTCGGCTAATCATCTTGGGTGCCCAAGCACTCTGGGGCGCTTTAATAATTCAACGGTAGTCCATTTCGTATTTCAACTATAAGGAAACCCATAAAAAACCACAATGCAACCGTATCAGTTGGTGTGTTGGATCAAGAAATCCTACCAGAATTAATAACTATGCAACTTTCAATGGAACTCAAAATCAAAATAAATTCCCGCAATATTCAGTTGTAGTATGAATATGGATCCCTATTCATCATTTTATTACAACGATACATAGTTGGAATGATATTTTATTGCAAAAATTCTGAACTGGTACAATCAATATAAAGCCTATCTGGAATAATTAAAAATAACTAATGATCGACAATATGGAATTCGCCGTCAAAGATCAACCAGTGACTTACTGGCGAATGTTTCACATATTTGACAGCATTCCATCGCAAAATTCGGAGAGTTGACATTGGGGTCTCCTTTCTAAACTGCCGTTTTATTGTTCACCTCCTCAATTGCGTTCTTTGTTAAAGAGTTTCTCGTCTGATAAGTCTCTATATGTGCTCGTTGGTCGAGTATCGTCTGCCATTCTCTCAATAAATGCAGGTGTTCCACAGGGTTCAGTTCTGGTGCCCATTTTGTTTCTACTCCATATCAATGATTTGCTGAAGACAACATCTTATTCAGTTCATAGTTTTGCGGATGATAGTACACGTCATACAAATTTCTCTTCTAGAGTTCCCATATCAGCACGAGAAACAAAAAACCATTACATGTTTTAGGGTCAATAGTAAAAACGATAATTATAATAATAGAATATTGTGTGAGTGTTATATCAACTTGGTGGAATTTTATGCTGGAAAAATCCAAGCATATCTCTTCTCAAAGAAACCCTATCTAACGTTATCCACTATTCTGATGTGAGGAGTAGCTATTAATACAATGTGAATAATCACATTGTAAGGAATTATGATCAGTGATAATCTCTCATGGGAAAACCATGCTAGATCGATCGCTAAAGGTGCTTCCAAGAAGCTTGAATTTCTATTTCGTGCGAAAAAATACTTCCCTTCTCGTCAGCTTCTAGACACATTCATTGGATCTTCTTAATTCTATCCATAGAAAAGCAATCCGTCTTGTTGGTGTATCTTCGCTCACGGTGTCGCTCACTTCGTTAGTAACTTCGGAGATTTCATTTTGTATATGTAGCTACGCATTTTTTTCTTCGATGTTGTTCCTTAGAGACTTGTCTCTCATCTTTAGATATTTTTACGGTCGGTGCTCTTCTGAATTGTCGTCAATCGTGCTACCCTTGCCAGTGATGACCCGACGAGTGCAAAATTTCCACCCCTTTGTTGTTAGCTTGAAGACCTCACTTGCTCAGGGATCTTTTTTCGATAGAACAGCTTATTTCTGGTGCTCCTTGTCGAAGAAAGTTCTTCCTGAGACTTACAAACTTCAAAAACTCAACGTTAATGTCAATTCGTATTTTCTGTCCCTTGACTCATGCGGTGTTCTCTGAACATTACAGAGCTTCCCTTTCGTGTAAATCTGTATATTTGAAAAAATCGTTCCAGAATTCACAGTACTAAATCAATTCTCCTGAATCACATAATCCTCGTAAAATTTGAATTATTATACCAATTTCCACTAGCGGGGTATTTTCGTGTTTGGTTCTTTTATAATCTCGAAGACACAATAAACAACAATACGACTCCCTTGCCATCGCTCGCGGAACGGGAGGGAAAAGTTTCAAAACGAGAGTATATTATTGATAAAGCTAGGGAGTAGGGAAAGAACAAATTGGACTTTGTTCTTAGGAAACTCATTTACATTATCTTCTGTTCCTTAGAGGCTCATCTCGTTATTGCATGTATCGCAGTTCGAGATTGAAGTATTCATAGAGTATTATCAATATCACAACAGTTCTTCTGATTCATCCTAATCAGGTGTGAAAACGATTACTTCTTCCACTCACTAAAACTGAAACAAGAGAGTCCAGTCGTCCTATGACAGCACATATGGGATCTCGAAATCATTTAGCAGGGGAATGGTTGGGGTAAGGTCGAACCAACTATTATTTCGTTGCCAACGGTTCGACTTTCATAAAGTCACCCTCATGGAAGTACATTTCTGGTTTCCTTTTCTATTGAAATTAAAATGAACGACATTCACCTAAAATTGAGAGTTCACAGTTTTCAATACTGAAATATAGAAAGGTATATTTCTGACCGGTGGAAGGTTCACTGTCTAAGCGACAATTGCCCAAAAAACAGTTATTATAGGAACTCGAAGCTTTTTTCCCTCATTTCTAGGGGTAAAAACCCAAAAAAATGGATTCCAGCATTCGGAGGATCCGGACAGGAAATTTGACCATTGACTAGTTTGAACAGATAGCATAAGTCAGCGTATGTGCCTGTCTTGTTTGTAGTTTATTGAGATTAGGTTCTTGAAGGATAATCGAGTAATAACGGTAATACCATTGCATACCCATTTTGAAAGCACAATATCTCAGATATTTATTCTGCACTCTCTCTATTGATAAGCAATGAATTTGATGACATGGAGACCAGATAATTGAAGCGTACTCTAGCTGTGACACAACTAAAGATTAATAAACCCTTTTAAATGATTCGATTGAAAAGCCAGTGCAATTGCGAAGGACCACACCTAGCACTTTTGATGATTCAACGGTATTATTATTTATATGATTTACGAATCTCATTTGTTCCTCAAAGGTTACTCCTGAGTCTTTTATAGTTTATGAGTATTTCAAAGGGCCGTTATTCATATGGTACAAGGTACTAGACAGTTTATTACCTTCGAAGAATGAGATAGAATAGCACTTGTTCGTGTTCAAAAATAACCTGTTGAGAAAGCACCAATGGTATACATTGTCTAGATCTTTTTGTATGAGATATTGGTCTC
The DNA here is from genome assembly GCA_032362365.1 of Zygogramma bicolorata. Taxonomy (NCBI): domain Eukaryota; kingdom Metazoa; phylum Arthropoda; class Insecta; order Coleoptera; family Chrysomelidae; genus Zygogramma; species Zygogramma bicolorata. Next base: position 65,875 of record JAVJAQ010003346.1, on the reverse strand, counting down.
CAATTGTTTTAATCTGCCTATAGATTTCCAAATCATCTGCAAACATTAGAAATTTGCAATTCTCAAAACAACTGTCAATGTCATTCACAAATATATTGAATAGTAACGGTGAACAATGTGACCCCTGAGGTACTCCCAAAGACATTACTATGTTCCTCGATATGCAGCCTCCGATTTTAACTTGTTGTGTACGTCCTGTTGAGGAGTTTCTAAACCATTTAACTAAGTGCTGGGTGAAACCAAAATTCTCCCGTTTTGCCAATAAAAGCTTTGGAGAAGTAAGTGTACACTGCATCTACCTGACCCCTCTCCTCTAGTACGTCTAGTATTTCCTGCTCATAGATAAGAAGATTTGACAAGGTGGACCTATTTCTGAGAGAGCCGTGTTGATTGCCAATCAATTTTTCTCGACACTCAAAGTTCTGCTGATCCGATATTAAACTATCTAGTAATTTTGGAATGGCAGACTGATTACATACACTTCTATAATTTTCAATATTTTCTCTGTCGCCTGATTTGAGAATCGGAATAACAAAACTGTGTATCCATGACAGCGGAAAATCAGCATAATCCGAGTAGTGTTTGAGAATTCGAAACAGTGCAGAAGTTCAAGTGCAGACACAGTTTTTGAGAAAAATGTTCGGAATTCCATCTGGACCAGTATTTATTTTTGGGGGTAATCTTGCTATTTTCTCAATTATTATTGTACTTGGAAGGATAGGTTGAGATATTAAAGAGTTGTTGTTTTCACTTACGAGGTTATTGGTATTACCTGAGGAGCCGTTATAAACTGTTGAAAAATATTTGGCAAAACTTTCTACTATTTCATCTCCAGTTTTCGCAATCGAGCTTTTGTAGATCATGGTGGAAGGTACGTCGTTCAACGACTTCTTACTATTGACATACTGACAAAAATATTTTGGGTTCAGTTAAGAGTATTATTTACACCTTGGATATGATTTTCATAACATAGCTCATTGAGGTTTTTGCATTTCAGAAAAAATTTGATAATCCTGATAATTCTTGGTGCATCTGAAATTTTTGTGAGCAATCTTTTTTTGTCTCACTAATTACCTCAGATCCGCACTAAACCATTTTGGGAAAGTGGAGGTTTTGAATCTTTTGAGTCGCACAGATGAAGCTTTTGGCATTTCGAAAATATGGTAAAATTCTACCGTCGCCTAGTTGATATCAGAAAAATTCAGGGTAACATGCCAATTTATGGCACCTAAATAATTGTTGAGCCCTATATAATCTGCATTTTAGAAATCATAGTAAAATTCAAAAGTTGGTTTCAAAATTATATGAAATGAATAGCTCTCATGGTGAGTACTACTTGAAAATAGATGGTCAGTGGGTATTGATATATCAAGGTACATTAGTGAATAATAGGTCTGAAAATACATTTCTCCCGTTTAGAAAGAAATTTCTCTGATGAAAGCTCAAAAAAGCATATGACTGAGCTAACGTTAGTGCGTGAGACGCTTGGGGGCAGTCTACTAACACAACGTTGTCATCGTTATTCCAAACCGCGTCGGGCACATTGAAGTCGCCAAATATGTATGAGTTATATTGTTGATGTTGTTAAGTTACGTCCTCAATGGCCTGACAGTGTTGTATATATACAAGTTCTGCTGATTGCGGTGAGATATAGATACCTCCTATTATAAAAGTTTTCATTTCCAGCAGTACATAAGAAAAACAACTGTTCAACTGTGTTTATGGTCAGTTTTATATTTTTCGCCTTTGTCGCTTTCTTAATAACAATCAGTACTCCGCCTCCTCTGGATTTTGTACTCGTTTCATGATTTCGATCACATCTAAAGATGACATAATTGGGAATTTTAATTTCTGCATCTGAGATGTCTTGCGTGAGCCAGCTTTCTACCAGAATAACAATATTATATTCAGAGCATAATATTAACTGAATCAGCTCTTGTATTTTGGTTCGAATACCACCGATGTTCTGACAATACACCTATAAAGGGGTCGTTTTTAGGTTTTTCTGGTACTCATTGTGGGAATGCCATTCTTGTATGTAATTGTCAGATCATCATCACCATTGGACTGTCTGATTTTAACTAATCTTTGAATTTCCTTGAAAATGCTTGTTGCATGTTTGTTTTGGCATCACTAATTCCAATTGTAGAGTCTTGAAGTTTCTTCTTCGATTTTAAAATATCCTTAGCAATTTGGCTGTTTGAAAATATGACTTTAATAGGTCTGGATTTCGAACCTCCTGGACGGCCAACTCTGATGACTCAACTATATCATTGACTCCTCATTTCTAATTTTTCTGAGGTAGCTTTGATTTCCCTCTTATCATGCTCCATTCTGTCAGAAATTTCGCCTGAAATAGTTTCTTTCACGTCGTATACCATTATATTCCTCGACCTAATCTGCCGCTCATTGAGTTCTTCAAACATCGTTTCAAAAGAAACGTCTGCTACATTATGAGTTTTCAAATCGGCAACCTCTGATTTCAATTCTTGGATTTGTTTGTCTTCATTCATTAATAATGATTCATTTGCTTCTTTGGGCTTTTTCACTTCGCCTTGTAGTTCTTCCAGCATATTTTTGAATACCGGTATTTGTGACAAGCTCTTCTCACATTCATCACAGGAGAATTTCAATTATTCCTCACCCGCAAGTTGCAGGCAACGTACTTCAGTGGAAGTTACATTTGCGCAACCAAAAAGTTGAAACGTCGGCAACGAAATAATAGTAGTTTCAATTATTCGACCTGAACCCAATCATCTTCCAGCTGAATAAATCTACTGTGATCAAAAAACAACATCTAATTCAAAATCATATCATTAGCGGATCGAAGCCAATGTCAATTGTCATTACCATTAAAGTCTTCGTTTCCGTTGCTTCACTTTCAGTCTGGATAAAATTGATATCATTAACGCCTTCTGTGCTTTTGTCTTTGGAGCGGGAAGGCAGCTGTTACACTCTCAAAGGTATTTCTTTGTTCCGTGCTACTTATGAAAAAAACTACTGCATTACTGATATATGAAGAGAAATTGAATTTTTTCTCACTGGAATCGTGAACTATGGTTTGATTACAACACACTATCATTTGTTATTTGCTTTGGTGCAAGAATTTTTATCTTCCATCTACAGATCACGGAAACAAGTGAGATAGAAAACAGTATACTTGGGTATACCAAAAATTATTCCTGCGCGTTCCTGCAGCGTCTGTTGACTTGATCTATACAACAGAATGCATTATGTGTAGAATAGAGGACACTGTGAGACCTATAAATGCAGAAAACTGTGGATTGGATCATACCAATCAAAAAGTACAAAATTCTCGTCATCAAAATAACTCATATCATGGGTGAAAAATTTTTTTCCCGAGTGGGGTACGCACCTATTGACTGAGTGATGTATTGATTACAAAAAAAAAAACTGTTCCTAGGGGATGATGCAAGTTTTACAAGGTATGTGAATTTTCTATGGGCGTTATGATGTGGATAATTCCTTGTTCACAAGGTGAATTTAATATCGAGATAGATTTTCATAGTTTGGTGGCTCCATTCACTCGATCCAAGTACGGAAAATGTCCAGGTGATTTTTGAAAAAACATTTTCACAACTCGTAAGAATATTTTTTCCCGAAATACGTGAAGAATATGATCTACACTGTACAGTTATTGACCATATTACCTCGTATTTATCCTATACAGCCCGATTTTCACACAAATTTGGATTTAGGTTCTACTCACCATTAATTTCGTAGTCTACCCTGTGCCGGGGGTTGATTTTTCTCTGAGGGTGAATGCCACCCCTTTTTGCGGGTTAGAAATCAACTGCGGAAATAGATAAATTGACTAATTCTGAGCAACTTTTGTTCAATGTTTTTTCTGAAAAATATGTCACTTTTCCACTTATTCGTGAGTGAAATTGTCGGTTTTCAGGTAACAAAAATCACGTTTTCAGATTTTTTTCCGAATAACTGGAAAAATATGCATTTTTTCGAAAAACCTGCAGAGAGCAAAATTATAACTTATAAAAAAAGGAAATCGTTTATTAATATGTATGCAAATCCAATACAAACGGAATTATTTCTTGTTGAATGTTGATTGGTATTCTCAAACGCTAAAATGGAAAGTTTTTACGTATAATAATAAAAAACCAATACATTTTTCTGGGAAAACTCATGAAACCTTTCCCTAAGTCCTCGAAAATCCTTCAATTTAATTCTTCTTGGAAGTTTCTAGCATCAAAACTGAGCGAGGTACGAAGAGAATAGGTAATGTCAATTCCTATTTTTCGTTGGAAAAAAACAGTGAAAATCTCACCCTCTCTTCCACCCCATGGGGAGTAGAAGTAGTAGTTTTCAAGTAATCAAGTCCTTCGAAAAAGCTTTTCGTAGGTTTCGCGATAGCTATAATCTCATCTGAATTTTTTTGTTCAGATCTCATTTTCAAGAAGGTTCATGCTGAAAAGAGCTCAAAAAAGGTTCTCTAAGCGGACAAACGCAACCTTTAACTGGCCATATCTTACTCAATTACTATCCCACATGAGAGCCAAGATATTCAAAAAAGAAAAACCAACAATTTTGTACTCTACAGTATTTTGTTTGTCAGTAATAGTTTTTGAGTTATTTTGAAGAAAAGTCGATTCTTCGTTAAATTATGGAAATGATTTTTTCTTTTCAAGCTAATTTTTTTTTCAAAAACAAGTACTTCCAACTAGTCAAACACTCAGAACGTAATATAAGAATATAAATGAGGTAAATTTGGAAGTGGCAACGATTTTTTTCGAATGGGGTGGAGGAGAGGGTGGAATTCAAACAATTTTTCTCCAACGAAAAAATAGTAATCGACATCATTCTCTTCATACCTCGCTTAGTTTTGATGCTAGGATAATAAATAATTGAAATGAAGGATTTTAGAAGGATTTTAGAGAAGGTTTCATTAGTTTTTTCCGAAAAATGCTTTGATTATTGTACGTAAGAACTTTCCAATTCAGCGTGTGAAAATACCAATCAACATTCAATATGTGAATAAATGTCACAGTATCACTGAAAAAAAATATCTTCAATATGCCATACTTCTCTTCGTTACCCTGTACCAAATAATAAAATCGCACACGACAGTGATCTATTTGTCCATTCCATTGTTTGTGAGAAAAACAAACTACTGTGAAAACCCGTTTCAACAAATTATTATTCAAATAAAGTACCAACTCGGAAATAACTTCAAATGAAAGCAAGCTCTATATAAAAGTCCAAGGAAAACCCAGTTTCTTTATATCACAGGAACTTGCAGTTTATACACGGAAATGTAAAATTATTCAAATTACTCGACAAAGAACACTTTCCTCCATAATCGCATTAAATACTTTGTGTTGATCTTTTCTGAAGAATAGAGAACAAGTTACTGAAAGATGTCAAGTAGGAGAGAGTTAGTACATCTTTCATTGCCGAAGACAAGAGTATTCAGGAATATTTTTGTGGAATACTTTTTTCTTCAAGACTTTGGGATGCGGCTATGACGACTGTGTAGATTTTTTTTTCAGGCTCACGATTTTGATAATGAGAGATTGATTCTCTAGTCTGAATCATTCGTGAGCAAGAAAATCACTGTAGGTCCATTCAGCATGTGAGATCGATCGCTAAAGGTGCTTCCCAGAAGTTTGGATTTCTATATCGTGCGAAGATATACTGCATTTCTCCCCGGCTTCTAATCATCTGTGGCCTGAACTTCTGGATTGAATTCTGTTATAATTGCACTAGTGCATAAAAATTACCGATAATTTTGCAAGAATGCGTGATATCTTAAAATTGCAAGTTTATTTTCATATATTGGCGAAAGTGCCCGAGTCCGAAGGACGAGGGCTCTTTTACAAAATACGAAAATAACCGAATGCAATTTGTATAAGATATCACGCTTGAATGCAAAATTATCTGGTCATTTTTTTGCATGAATTTAATTCATTGGAATATTTCACGAATGAAGAAATTAATAATAATAATAATAATTGATTTTATTGATAAGTTCATATACATGGTACCCAGTACATACACAGCACTTATCAAATGGCAGGATTCATTTTTTGTCCCTGTTCAGAACATGGACAAAACTTGCTCTTCCATCCAACCTTGTTCCTAAATACTATTCCATAAATGATAATTATGCATAAATACAAATGAAGAATATAATATTGAGTGAGAGTAAATATATAATAACAATTTATAACAGCGTGAAGTTAAAGATATGATATATTAAAATGCCTACTTGAAGGGTCTTAAGATATAGTGAAATTGCCCAGAAGAATATCTCTCTTGAGTTTCTTTTTCAACGCACCAGAGGAAATATGCATATATCTGCTCGGTAACCGGTTTAATAGCCAGGGTAGAAAAAATGAAAAAGAGCCTCTGAATCGAGAAGTTTTGTTTTAGTTTTAGCCATTCAATATCTTTAAAGTGATGTGATATATGGTCGCGTCTTCTTGTTCCAGTTATCAGCCTAACACATGAATTCTGTAGCTTTTGTAATCTATTCTTGTCAGCTTGAAGGAGATTAGGACCATATACTACGTCCGCAAAATTAGCATGTGACAGCACTAAAGATTCGCACAAGGTCATTTTGTTTTTTTTTGTTCAATAGTGTTCTATTCGAATATATCATTTTTAGATTGCTGTACCCTCGCTTCAGAATTTGCGATACGTGTCGTGTGAATCTTAAACAGCTGTCGAGGTAAAGTCCCAAGTTTTTAGAAGTGTCCTTAAGAGGCAACTCAACTCCTTTAGAAGTTATGGAAACTTTGTCCAGATTGCGTTTACGTGACAATGTCCTTCCAAAGAGCATAACTACTGACTTAGAGGCATTCACCGTTAAGCAATATTTGGTTGATAGTTTCATCAGAGTACATAAGTCGTCGTTGAGTTTTTTCTGTGTTATGTCGAAAGTATCTTCATCGCATTCTATGTAGATTTGAGTATCATCGGCGTAGCTGATGATTGAAGTATGTTGAAGACAATCTGGAAATTGTGATGTATATATCACAAATAATAGTGGGCCCCAAACTGAACCTTGCGGAACACCGTTGTGGATATTGATGAGATTCGACGTACAGTTTTTGAAGGTGACACATTGTGATCAGTTCCGTAAGTAATTTTCAATCAACCCAGTTGCACTCGGTGCGAATCCAAGGTAATTCAGAAGAGATATAAGAAGTACATGGTTGATGCGGTCAAACGCCTTTGAGTAATCGAGCAGAACTAGAAGGCAAAGTTTATTATCATCTATTGACCTTTGGATGTCATCAACTACTTTCAGTAATGCAGTTGTACAGCTGAAATTTGCTCGGAAACCAGATTGACTAGGTGGTAGAATATTAAATTCATCCAAATAATTTCTTATTTGTTTATTTGTAATTTTTTCAAAAACCGTGGATATCGCGCAAAGTATACTGATAGGACGGAGAACGCTAAAATTTTCTGGGATAGGTACTTTAGCTAAAGGCAGAATATGTGATTGTTTCCAAAGAGTCGGATATTCACTATGTTCAAGACAAAAATTGAAGATATGAGTAATATGAGGAATAACGATAGGGCAACAATGTAATAGCATCTTGATACTTAGTAGGTCAGGTCCAACGGCATCAGATTTCATGCTTAAAATCGCTTCATAGACTTCATTATTATTGATGGCATTGAAAGTGAATGTGTGTTCATATTTTTTATTTTGATTAAAGAAAGAAATACATTCCTCATCAGGAATCGAGTTGTTATTGTTGATACCGCAAAAGTATTCATTGATTTTGTTAACATTAGGCAAGTGATCAGGAATCGTCATGTTTGATTTCTTACTGAATATGTCTAGGTCTGCTTGTCCTTTCCATACTTGTTTTTTATTTCGTAAAATTCTCAAGGAAATGTTATTTTTTGTTCATTTATACTTTCCTCTATAGATTGTATGGAGTACTCACCTAAACGCGAAATGTTTTTCTATTTTTGAAGTCTATCTGACATTTATTTGTGTTGTTTACTGACGTCTAGTGATACGGTTTCAAATGTGTTGTTATGGTGACTTGATACAATGCAATTACCGCTGTAAGTTTTCGATAATTGCATTGCTCTTATGGGGCATTTTATATATGAGGGAAATATTCGGTGAAAGCAATCCGAGTATGAATATTGAAATTTACACAAGTGGAGAAGGTTAGACTTTAATCTACCCCGAAAAGTTGTGTCAATTGAAAAATTTCCTTTTCTCGGCTTGCGCCTTGACTTCACAGTCGTACGAGAATGTTAAGCTTTTCCTAACTGGTGAACACTATACTATTATCCTTTGAAATATGGCACCTAGCAAATGTTAGAATATAGCAGGAATGACCTACGCTACTTTATTGGTCATTGTTGTTGAAATGATCATATATATGTAGGGACTCAGACTGTCATGTCAGACTGTCATGCATATACTCTGTACTTGCCCCACCGCCGCACATATCAGGTTCTCGATATTTGGCGTCAGTTTACGATATCTACATTCACCTTCAATTCTCACTCATTAGCATTCTTCAACAAAAATATCAAATGTTCGAGTTTCTGACTGACGTCGTCTTCTAGGGGGTTTCATAAGGAATGATTTGTGATAAACAACAGAAGAATTTCCGATTCACGTGTTTTTTTACAATTTCTATTCTTTCTGCGAATTGCACAACTTTTTTCGATTGCTGGGGTCGATATTTACATTAGCCCATTAACGCCCAGTTATATCATATGGTATCAAGAAATCATGTGTTCAATTTCCCGCAATTTCATGATGTGATAGGTGTTCCACATCAAAGATCAGTTCTAATAAATGTACTCGTTGCTCTTACATCGCTGCCGTTGACAGTTCACGTACCTACCTACACCTTATGTTTAAGTATTATACTTATGGTTTCTGCAGTATAATGCCACATAATAACGGCGAGGGATTAATATTAATAGTTTTTATCTACACCCGTACACTAATAATACACTTATATGCCCACAACCCGTTTTATAATGAAATCCATTACGATACAGATTTTAATTACGATACAGATTTTAAACCAATAGAAACCCATTATTTTTCAATCGAGCATGATGTGCATGCTCTGCATTTGACGTTTGTCAAGTCAAAATCGGTATAGGTATTGGATTTTTGAATAATACAGACAAACTTCGATAATCATAACAAAATGTCTGATACCAGCGATATGGGAGAATCACGTTTGACACCTTCAACGACAGAAATACAGTTAGAATGATTAAATTTTTCATTTGACAAATGCATGCTTTATTATTTATTTTTTCATAAAATTTTGTAGGCTCTCCGTAGCCGAGCCGTCTGTGACGCTGACATTGATCGCTCTAGCTGGAGGAGACGTTGGTTCGATTCCGGGCCCGAGCAATTTTGTTTTTTTTTGATTTTTGATATCCTTTTCATATCCCATCTTTCATTTCTCGAAGTAATACTATTCATTACAATTCTGTGGAATTTTTCAAAGAAATTCGTTAAATTAGTATTATTGTGTGCAATACAAATATAAATATAATTGTAGTTCTTCACTATTTATCGGGTGTAGATAAAATAGCGTATGCAACTCTCATGTAATGGTCATTATTACACTTGCATAAACCATACGAAACTCACCTTCGGCTCGTTTCGTATCCCGGTTTATGCTTATATAATAATAACCATCATTACACGATCGTTGCATAATATACTATTATTTCTGACCGGGATATTATAAGCTTATATCGTCATAGTCACGCTATCAATAAAATTATATATATATATATATATATATATATATATATATATATATATATATATATATATATATATATATATATAGTGAGTAGTAACATTTTTCCGTGTCAGCTAGTCCAGATATATCTTGTATAATTTTTGGTATACGGCTTCACTTTTCGATGGAATTAATGATTCTCTTGCTTGTTCAGCTTTTTTCAAAATATCCTCCATTATATTTGGGGTGGAAAACACGTTTTTACCGCAAACACAGCTTGATAACAAAGTTCTGTTTATAAACAAATAACATAGCAACAACCTAGCAACAAGAAAACTCTACTATAATCAACGGTACCTGATTCAAATATACCGGGAAGGTAATGAATAGGTACATTTTTCCGTTTCAAAAATGAACAAAATTTTATTGAAATCGGTCAGAAATAAAATTATCTATGTACCACGGGAATTAATGAGCCTTAATAACCTCAGGCAATTGCTGTTCCTTGGGCCAGAGGCCCTCGAGACGCAAACTTTGCCATAGGTAATTGAGGCCCTCCTAATTCCCTTGATACATAAATAACTATTATTCGCTCTTGTGGTCCTATAACGAAATTTGTCGAAAGGAATATTACCATGGAAACGATATAACCAAACTCCAAAGTGTCATTGTCAAACGCGTAGAAAGTGTTTGTATATTTGTATTGAGATGAATGAAATTAAAGAATCATTAAATTATGATGAGTAAATTAGTCGTAAATAAAGTAGAGTATACTACTCGCAGTGAAGACTTTTATTCTTTCGGAATATAACTCCCTCGCCGCTGACGCGGCTCGGTTCGTAAAAATTCTTCGAGATTAATAGCTATCATTATTGACTCGTGGTTTAATCTTCTATTGCGGAATGGATTCTTCCATATCTGAAGCGATAGACATGATTTAGGGAAACAAACCCAATATCCCAGAACCACTAACTTAGAGTTCTGGGGCCTGTTTTATGGAATTTCAATTCAAACACAATGTAGGTACAGGTGAAGAATGAGTAGAAAACAGTTATTTAGCATCGTGTTCCTTTCTGTTTTTCTTGTAGCTACAAGACTTGTACTTTTATGAAAAAGGTCCTAGGAGGGAACGTGAACAATTCTACTTGTTGCGGTACTGAGTGGTTTCAGGAATACCAAAAACTTCAATTTCTCGTTTAGTTTTGTCATTATGCATTAATACGTTGTTTCATGCAACAGAGACGGTGTGCAGGTACAAATTTTTCCAAATGCGTTGCAGGTTTGTGTATGTCATGTTTTTCACAATATCATACCTTGAAAATATATAATTCCAGAATGAGGAATAATTCCTTCAATATAAGTGTTTTTTCTGATATCTCTCTGAAATATCACTATATTTTTTGGTAGCCACTATTAGTGTTGCTAACGTCCAGTGATAGAACCATATTATGCTATCAGGTTATTCGGAGTATTTTGAAACATTGATGATCCAGAAGTGGACTGGTTCATTCTTTTTACAAAACCACCACGGCCGGCGGACCGCAGACAGACGGAGGGGGGGGAGGGGACGGACCAAGGACCGACCTCCCTCCCCCCCCCCCGACACACAAAACCCCCCCCCCCCCCCCCCCCCCCCCCCCCCCACCCCCCCCACCCACGTCCCCCCCCCCCCCCCCCACACCCGACAAAAAAAAGAAAAAAAAAAGGGGGGGGAGACACAAAAAAAAAACACCCACCCCCCCCCCCCCCCCCCCCCACCAACAAAAAAAAAAAACCACCAACACCAGACCATTACCACGACACCAAAAACCAAACATAAAAGATAACAACAACAACAACAACAAAAAAAAAAAAAGAAAACAAGACAAGATAACAAAACAAAAACAAAAAAAAAAAAAAAAACATAACATAACACAACACAAAACAAAAAACACATCTCATATCTCCCACCCCTCCCCTCCCCCCCCCCACACCCCAAAAATTACACACTCCCCCCCCACAACCACCAACCACCAAACCCACCCCCGAAAAAAAACAAGGGGGGGGGGGGGGGGGGGCCCGCCCCCCCCCCCCCCCCCACACACATCTCCCCCCCCCCCCCCCCCCCCCCCGCGGGGACAGAGATATATAAAAAGAGGGGGGGGGGGAGAGAGAGGGAAATAAAAAAAGTGATTTTTTCGAGAAAAAAAAAAAAAAAAAAAAAAAAAAAAAAAAAAAAAAAAAAAAAAAAAAAAAAAAAAAAAAAAAAAGACCACAGGAACGGGGGTTTGGGAAAAAAAAACACCACACCAAAAAAACAAAAAAAAAAAAATCTTTTTTTATAAACCCACCACACACCTCATCTCCAATTTTCCTTTTTTTTTTATTAATAACACATAAAAAATATACCACCACCAACAAACAAAAAAAAGAAAACACACAAAAAAAAAACCCACAACCCCCCACCCCCCCCCACCCCAAGAAAGAGAAAAAAAAAAAAAACAAGGGAGACCCAAACAAAAAAAACAAACAAAAAAAAAAAAAAAAAAAAAAAAAAACACACCCCCCCCCCCCCCCCGACCCCCCAACCACAAACACCAAAAACAAACACCACCACCCCCCCCACAACCAACCACCACCCACCCCCCACCCCCCCCCCCCCCCCCCCCCCCCCCCCCCCCCCCCCCCCAACCCCCCCCACCCCAAACGGACCCAAACCCCACCCCCCCCCACCCCCCAAACACAACCAACAAACCTCCCCCCCCCACCCACCCACACAACACCTCCCCCCACCCCCCACACCCGACCCCCACACACCCCCCCCCTTCCTCTCCCCCCCCCCCCCCCCCACCAAAACCTACCTAAAAAGGAGTAAATTAAAACTAACCACGGCCACAAACCAAACTCCCTCCATACCCCTTCCCCCCATTTCCTTTTTTTTTCCCTTCCCTTTGGACCGGGACCAATAATTTCCCTCCCTGGGCCGTCTCCCCAGTCCCTCCTTGGTCCCTCCGGTATGTTCGTTCCTCCCCTGTCCCCTCTCCGCCCCGGGGGGGAGCGAAGGAACAGGGAAAAGGGCGGCGGAGGGGCAGGAATTCCTATACTTCAAATCATTGGAAACCCAGACATGTCTCTTTTCAAGAAAAGCCGATCTATCATCATCTAGTATCCAGATTTCAGGAGTAACTATTACTACAAAGTCAAGTATCTCGATGCAAGGAATCACGATCAGTGTTAATCTCTCATGGGAAAACCATGTGAGATCGATCGCTAAAGGTGCTTCCCAGAAACTTGGATTTCTATTTCGTGCGAAAAAATATTTCATTCCTCGTCAGCATGTGTGGAGTTCGGCACCAAAACATTAATTGAGGCTTTCCGACTCTATTCAGAGAAAGGCATTTTGTCTGGTTGGTGATTCTTCGCACACAGATTCGCTCACTTCATTGAAACATCGTAGAAGGGTCGGAGACTTGTCTTCCTTCTACAGATATTTTCATGGTCGGTGCTCTTCTGAATCGTTCCACCCTTGGTAATATCTACACGGATGACTCGACGAGTACACAATTTCCAGATACGACCTGTCATGGAATAGAGTTCTCATGTGTAGAGTTCGGCACCAAACCATTCATTGAGGCTTCTCGATTCTATTCAGAGAAAGGCAATTCGTCTTGTTGTGAATTTGGAGACCTGCCAAACCTCTCTTGCTCAGAGATCTTTCTTCAATAGAATAGCTGAGCTTTGGAACTCCTTGACGAAAGAAAAAGGAAATTCTACAAAAAAATAGTTCAGGGCGCTCATGGTTTCGATCCATCAAATCCATTGGCAGTTTTAAACATCACATTTCAGCCATATTTGAACGGTTCCAACCCAAATTTTCCAAGCTCTATAAACTTTTTATGCTGTCTCGAGTCAAGATGAACGAAAATATCAAACATCCATTTTGATTCCCGTTCAGTATTCTTAGCAATTTGGGAAGTCTTCCATCGCCATTTCTTGACGCTTTAGCCCGTGATCATGAATCAGCCTGTGACCCCAGATGGGATTATAACTTGTATAACGTATGAGACAAATCTCAGTGCCAAATATTACACGATATCCGCACTGTGCATGCTATCCACACCTCCATACATAAATTCGCCGCAAATTGGCCCCTATAAATAGTCATTCTCTGCAGGTACAGACAACCAAAATGAAGAATTAACGTATGGCGTGCCTGTCTAGATATCGCACGTGGATTCATGTAGGGAGGATCGGATTCTGGACTTCTGTTCTTTCCTACATTCGGTATTTACCGGGTGATAAAATATAGTTATAAAAAATCATAAAAATGAAACATTTGCACATCAGTACTGTTTGAAAGTGATTATTTTGTGGTGGATGGATTTCTTTTCCGTAGTTTATTTGCTTGTTCATCTGCCACAATCAGACAAATTGAAATGAATGTTTTAATTCATAGAAAGGCAGATTTTCGATATTCCCAAAAAGGTGCTGCATTTCGATCTGGATGAAACACTTCCTACCAATCAGCGACTACTATGATGCGAATTTGCCCATCAGAAATTGTCTTCGATGTAGATCTTGTGTTCACTCTTTCGCACTTCTAGAGGTATGGATGTTTCACCGATACATTTTTGTCTGCACGAACAAGGAAATTGATATATGAGTTTTTTCTGTTTTCTGTTATGTTAGTTGGTTTGGTATGTATCAAGAATGAACGTTTAATATTTGTTTTTTCGAACGTTGTTCTAATATTTTACCTGTTGCCGTTGTGTTTTATTTTGCCAGATAGTAGAGGGACATAAGGTAAATTGTGTGTGTACTTCTGATACTGATTTCCTTGAGTTGGTCTCTTTTTCCGATGAATTCCTCACTATTTTTGTTCTATCATTGGGACTTTTCATTTCATGGAGGTTCAAGTTGTAGTATAGGTATATATTCGTATGTTGTAATTTTCGATATACACTCGTGTCTATATGAAGTGTGCATTCATTTATCATAACATCTAGAGAAGGAAATACATCGAACTTTATTGTTGGCCCTTTTTTGCTAATTTGGTCAAAAAAATGTGCTTTTCATTTCGACCATGACTCCATATTATTTTTTCAGATTGTGATAGGTTATCAACCCAAAAAAGTACGTAAGAAATTTTCGTATCAATTTCGAATCGGCCGGAAGCCAAATATTCCACATGTTATACTAATGATTTATCTAGGCCAATCGATAGAACATGAAGTTCTCAACGATATGACACAAGTGATAATCATTTCTACTAAAAATGACGGCCTGGAAGTGAATTTTCACAAATTCAAACCACACTTATTAGTATTTTTCTGTTCCATTTACAGAAAATAAAATTGTGAAACTCATATTCCGTTTGAGAATTATTTTTTGGCTTTTTATTTCTCCGAATGAAAAAATTGAAATCAGAACTTCTATTGAAGAACTGAAATGAGAAAAAAAATCACAAATACTCTCTGTTGATTGGTACGTGTATATCATTAAAAGTCGTTTGATTCATTCACAAAAAAAAAAGAAAAAGTCCATCTGAATCAGCTACTTCCCTGTCTATATGGCGACGACGGGCGCTAGGTTACATAGAGATCACTTTTTCTTGCTCAATTCATCAGCCGAGCATTTGGAAATTGAATCAAATAGCAAAACAGGAATATCTACACAAAGCAAAATAGAGAGACTTTGTTTACAAATAGTAAACAAAATCTCACTTCCCAGGATAATATTCAATTCCAACCCATATAAAAGATCTCGTTTCGATCAGAGAAAATTATTTCTCCACAAAAATGTCCAATTTTTTAATCATCATATTCCGTATTATTCATTAACTTCTGAAACAATTTTCTCTCATTAGAGAGGAATTGCATACTTGTTGTTGTTGTTGTGAACCGTTTTTTTTATTAGTCAGCATGATCAAACTATATCGGAAAAACTCTCAGATATTATGTCATTGAATTAACTCATTTTTTTTCGCAAAATAATTTTTTTGTCTCATCCTAACACACTTCAAAGAGGCATTTTGTACTACCAAAGAACACCTTATGTTAACATAGGCCCGAGTATCTTTCAAAAGAAAACCCACGAAAATCTTATTGGATATCATCTCAACGGATTTTTTTCAATGCGTCATCGATTTGTGCATATGATATAATACGAGGAATAGTAAATTATTTTTTGCCCAGAAAACTATTTTTTACTATAAAATACTCAAGACCACATAAAATTATACATTTTCAAACACTACAGTCGAGTGAATATCGACTGTACTTGAGATTAGAGAAATTGACTAAGACTAACGTTGGTACATCTTAGTACAAACTATCAAAGATTGTAGACTTTCACGGTCGGCAACTGATGAATTGTTAGAAGTTTCCGGGCTTCTCAGCTGTGGTCCGCAGGTTTTTGGGTCTAACATTATGGCCAAACGTAAAAATCGGCGGTGGCCAAACACGCTCTGTTGGAAGGTCATATAATTGACTTCGACAAAACGCAAGTGCTGGACATAACTATTAGCTATTACCCCAGGCTCTATAGGGAGGCCATAAAAATTCACAAGCATAAGAACAACTTGAACCTCAAAGAAGAGAGCCTAAACATCCACAGAACATGGATGCCAGCTGTTCAAAATACACGTATCCTCCAAATGAAAAAAAAACGGTTTCAGAAAATCAATTAGAGTTAATGGAAAGTCCGATTCTATGTCCGACGATTAGTGAAACGTCACCTGAACCACATCATATCAAAGCCTCGCAGGGAAGAATACTTCGACCATTGCCGCATCGCCTTTGGAAATGTCTGCCGCAGATGCAGATAAAACGTCAGGCCAAAAGCCTGCGGACCACGGCTGAGAAGACCAGAAACTTCTAACAATTCATTAGTACAAATCATTATCAGAAAAGAGCCCCCTCAAATCAAACGCTGAATCGTAAATACTTTTCAAGGAGATGTCATTTCAGTGTAACGTTTATCTCGTCATAATGATTTTTCTGCGAGTAACCGGGTTACAAATGGTAACGATTTTCAGTAACCGGTTGCATTTTAGCGATATGCGGTGATAGAGGGGAAGTTGATGTGACGTCATTAATGATGTCACTATTTATTACCGTGTTATTGAAAACGTAACCTTGCTCGACAGCAGGGTTATAGGCGGTTATATGAGAAGATGATAAAAACGACAGAGACAGAGGAAGAGAAACACACAATTGTAGACAGTTCACAGTGCATTCATCATGCAACTGGCTGAAAGTGTATTTTTTTTCATTCGAAATAGTTGGAAAAACAAAAAACGTATTTTCATGATACTGGTTCAACTCAATATTATGATCTATTGGCATCCTTAAATGAGTTTCACATGTTTTTCCTATTGGTAATCGTGAATCTCAATCATTAATCAAGTTCAAAATGTGGATATATAAATTATTGTCACTTTAGAAGAAATCTTCGAAAACAACTTGATATTTAAATATTTCCATATCTATTAAACTTTCAAAATAAATAGTAAACGATAACAACATAACCTCACTGTTTTTCATTCAAAATTAAAATATAACCAGATCTTTAACGCACGTTTTTGCGAAATCAAGTTTGTGTTACCAGTTTTGAAATTTCGTGAAGTGGGGGTTATAACTTGATGGTTATCGACTTTTGTAACCGGGTTACTCGCAAAAATATCATTCAGATATTGGAAAGGAAAGATCAAGCCAAGGATTACTTGAATCATTCACAATATTCAACTATTTTCAATTTTTTTTTTTCCACCGAATTGATTATAATTTTGTAAACTCTTCGAATTTCATTAAATAGTTTCTTTGGAGTCCATATAAAATGGAAATATCAGAGCATAACGAAAGCGGGAAATTCCGTGGAAATCAAGTATTTATCGATGGAAGTTGCAACCTAAATTCGCAAGTTTCTTTACTCTAAACGCAATTGAAAGTTTTAATTACAGAATTGAATTCGTTGAATGAGATATGAAACGGAAACTTTGGATAGGGCCAAACGATTTCTTGGAAAATTGTTGCTTTCGAAAAGTTTCTTTATTAATTCGTCAGCTAGTATTTTAAAAACAATCCTTGAACTCGTTTCATTTTTGGGAGTGAGGAGAGATTGGAAGTTTAATGAGGAAAGTTTAGAATGAGCTGAGAATATGTGAGGCTTGATACCGACTTGTATAATCTACATAAATTTTGACGAACGTATCTCGATCCAGGCAAATGAAGTCTTTTGAGTATGAAACTTGTTTGAGATAATTTTCACCAAAAATTCTAAGGAATGGAATACAACATTGAAAACAAAATATTATTAACACTTTTCAGTGACGAAGTTTCGATTTCACAAATTATGAATTGAGACTGGAAATCGATTTCAATTCACGTTGATGAATTTGGGGTGGATTTATAAAAACTTTTAACATTTAACATTTATCACCTTAAGACTTACTGCAGGATAGTGGACTCAATAGTAGGAGAGCCCACGATGCTAAATCGGGATTTACTCGAGCGTCATAGAGACCTATTGAGATGCGAAGCTTAGATGATAAAAAGAAAAATATATATATATATATATATATATATATATATATATATATATATATATAATGTATACCTTTTCATCGGTGGGGGAGCGGCTAAAGACTTTCAAAAATGTAAAAAAAACTGTTGAATGGACATACTCGAGCGCCTCAGATATTGATATCATCTATGTCCTACATATTTTTAAAACTGTATATATGTTAATCTGATTGTTTCCATAATGGGGGTGGTCGTACGTAAGGGTTGAAAATGAAAAAAATAATTTTTTCCCGAGCGCGTCAGATTTTCTGAGGGGATGTTAAGTGAACCTAAAAAAAAGCTCTTATATGATAATCTGACGGTTTGGATTTGACGAAGACTCGTGGCCGTTATTAGACTGTGAAAAAAATCGTCATTTTGAAATACACAAGGGCGTCAGATTCATCTTCACGCCCTAGACGTTGCAGTCTCATAATCTGACGATTATCTGGAGGGT
The DNA here is from genome assembly GCA_032362365.1 of Zygogramma bicolorata. NCBI lineage: Eukaryota > Metazoa > Arthropoda > Insecta > Coleoptera > Chrysomelidae > Zygogramma > Zygogramma bicolorata. Next base: position 47,144 of record JAVJAQ010003346.1, on the reverse strand, counting down.
TTCGCCTATTCTGTCAATTTGATTTTTCCCATTTTCTCAAATCATTGAACTTAATTAATTGAGGAGCTCTGGATAAAAAGCATGCAAATAAAAAAGTGTTTGTTTTTTTAGTGGAATACCTGTTATTTATAAGAAAATAATTATAAGCAATTAGGTTTTGTAAATTTTAAAACGTTGTATATTCGTTGTAAACAATAACATGCTACGAACGAGTCTGTGTGATCAACCGTCATGGCAACAGAAACCCGAGTGGGGGCGGAGTGAGAGAGCAATAGGTAAAGAAAGAATGAGAGAGAAATAAAAACGTAGAGAGGGGAATATAGGCATCACGTAGCTGCACGCAATTAACTTTATCGATCAATATTTTATTATTTCCGCTTGTGGAAATCGTCAGATTATATATTTTTTGTGATTCTTGAATTATTTCCTTCAAAATAAAAAAAATTGCCACGTTCGAGAATGTCGAGATGACGTTTTGTTTTTACAACTTTGTAGCCTTCCTCCTTCTATAGGTCACTCTCGAATTGTCAGATTAGTGGAATAATCACGTTTCAGGATGTAACTAACTCACCCTACCTTAATCTGACGCGCTCAAGAATTTCAGATAATCAATTTTTTTTCACTAATCTGATCCTTTATCCTTGAAGGCCGGCCATATATATAGGGCTCATATATGGTGGAAATACTTAACCGGGAACAAGGTATCCCCCTGTATATTGATCTGCCGCGCTTACGTGAATGCCGAAATCCCCGCTTGGGCTCCCCTATTATAAAAGAAACTATGATTCAAGAGAAAAATTGTTATCTGTCAATAGTGACATCTGAAAGTTGACTAGAGCAATCAGAAGGCTCATTTTGAATCCCAGATTCCATTGTTTCCTCATGAGAGAGTACAGTAGAGTTTCGAAAATATGTTATTGCATAACAAACATTACCTCTCAATTCTTATCAACATTTATAAACAAAATACTTACATGCGTAAATTTCTTCCGCACATCCTATTTCATTTATCAAACAATTCTTAAGTTGGAAATTGACCATCTTCTCAAATCTTATGTGAAATGTTGAGCCATATAAGTGTTTTTATAACAGTTTCCATGACATTCCAACAATTTCCTGATGAGTCTCGAATGATAAGTCATAAATGTTGGATCTCAAAGTTTTTTATAAATCCACCCTTACATATGGTGAGCTGGGGTAAGTGGGGCAAGTGTCAACCACTGCATTTAATGGACTGCCAATTACAGTGCTAGGTATCTGGCATGGACATGTACGAATCTTTGTTTGACCTATCTACATTGAAAGCTACCCTGCATACTGGAATTCAGGAAGGTTGCCGCCTTCGTTCCAACTTGACGCTCGATGACTGAACTAGTATTTTTTGAAAATATCAAAATCTGTGCTTGATTAACGTTAGTATTGATGTCCAGATGTGAAAATGTATCATTTGGATTCTAGATTAGTTGGGATTCTTTATATTCAATGATCATTTCATTCAAAAGAATTTTATGGTATGGATCACACCTAACCCGGTAAAGATTGATTCTGGGGTAAGTGTGATCTGATGGGTTGGAGTTAGTGTGATCTCATTATCGCGTATACGTTAACATTCAAAATAGTTTATGGTTCCAAATGCAGAATGGTTCGAAATTATCGCGAAAAACCAAAGGGCCTCAAGATATTCCCAAATGGACCTCGACAATGCAGTGCAATGAATAAAAACAGGTACGATGAACATTGGCCGGCAAAAAATGAGCAGAATAATTCTGAAATATGGGAAAAATAAATCCCCATGGTCAGATTCAAATTTTTTAGTAAACCCAGACTCTGTTAAAGTTCCTTCTGAACCAATAGAGACACAAGAGGAAATTTTAATTGTCAGGACATTCTGGTTGATATAAATTTTTTCTGAGGTTTATAACTTTTTCACAAAGATATTCGAATTATTCAAAGTCGAAAAAATGTTGTACGTTTTATACAGTGCATATTTCTTTGATGACCCCCACCTTAAATATTTTGAATGGGTCTCAAAAAATTTAAACTTGGAATAATGAAATTGATGCATGATTACTATATATTGGAGTGAAATTGACACATGAAAATTTCAAGATGGCTACTGGGCGCCACCAAAACAAAAATTAAATGGAAAGACGGTTCTTGTGATTCATCATTTTGAAGCTCCTGACGAATACTTTACAACCCTAGATTACGAAGTCAATATCTTTACCTACTACAAAATGGCGGAACATCTAATAAATGCCTGCACGTTAAACGTCTTGAGATAAGAACAGCATATCCGATATTTCACGTTGAATATTTTCTAACACATCAACGTCGATATTTCTACAAATATTCATAACTCTCTGCCGTACATTCAATACTGAAACAGGTATTTCGTACACTTCCTGCTTCAAATGCCCCTCAAAAAAGTCTAAAGGTGTCAAACCGGCAAGCGGACTGGCCATTCCTTTGTACCTCGATGGCCAATCCAACGACCATGCAAAGTATTATCCAAATAATTTCTTACTTGTCTGGAGTTATGTGATGGTGTTCCATCTTGTTGGAATAATAATATCCATATCGATTTGATTAGGATTCACTTTGACGATTTCGGTGATAAGAGGATCTACAGTTGTTGCCAGCATATTCAACTACAAATTCCCGGTTGAGTTTTTTTCAATTGACCATTTTGGAGATAATTTACGTGATACCTATCTACTGATAAAATCGAAAACTAAATGAGAATATTCGAACTATGATGTTCATTGTACTGACATTTTTATTTTTCCAATGAACAAAAAATATCCTATCTAACCTTATCGAGTTGTTGAGATTGCCATATAACAGAAAAAAAGGAATATTTCTAGAAATGTCGATTTTGATTGTTTGTTTTCAGGTAATTGTTTAAATTTTTGCCATTTTGTAGTAGATGAAGATATTGACTTTATATTTGAGGGTTGTGAAGTATTCCCCAGGAGCTCCAAAATGACGTATCACAAGACCCCCCTTTCCGTTTAATTTTTTTTCCAGATGGTGCCCAGTCTACTCCAAGGATGCATCAGTTTCAATTTTTTGAGTGAAACCGTTCGAAAAAACGGGGGGAATTAAAGAAGATGTATATTTTACACTTGCTTTTTTTGCATGGTGAAAGTTAACACCTCACAGAGAAATACCGCATTCACATTTGCCCCACAACTATGGGAAAGTGTGATCCATGGTTCTGATTGTCAAAAACAAATTTGTACTGAATTCTAGTTGTCACATCACAATAATGATATGTAACTTTCTAAGCAGACATAAGCATGTGACGATTACTTTATCATGAAATTTTCGCAACAGCTAGAAATGACAACAAATTTGCTCACAAGTTTTACTCATTTGAAAAACGTTCACACTCACCCGATCTTTCCTTATGACAACAGAAACCAAGAAATCTACTAGCCTAGGAGCCTGGAATTTCCAGATAATATAAAAATATAGTTATGAAATGAACTCCTAGCATTGAGTTGCAAAAAGTAGAACTCTCATCACTAGTGGGTGAATGAAAGGTTCAATCATCTGCAACTATTGCTAGATATGGCCCACAACACCCCTTTCCATTTGTAAAAAAAATAATAGGGTTATCGCATTGTATATTAAAATGAACATCATACCAACATTTCACGCAATTCAACTAAAAGAATATTTCCCCTCAAGTTTTTCTTTGTTATTCGTCCACGTTTATTCGTTCCCCTTCAAGCAAGTGGAAAATAGTGTTGAAAACAGGTTCCAACCCACATTTATTCGTTCAACCAAAACTTCAGTTTCAAACCAAATGAATCAACAACTCAATGCAGTACGGCGCACAAACAAAAATCCATCAGAGCAAAACATACAATGAACTTTTCAGTTACATTACAAGTCATTAGCAAAAGCTCTATCGATCACAAGAATTTGTAAACAGGCTCAATCAGTCTTTTCAAGCGACTTTTGTTGACAGTTTCGTTAGCAAACGGTCACGTTCATTAACGTTGAACCCGTATAGACAAATTGCCTTGCCTCCGTCTCCACTCGACAGGCAATGATACTATTTCGAGATGATTATGCATTGGAAAGGACAAAACGAAGTTTGGATCGTGTTCAATCATCGAGGCCCTACGCGAATAATTGATAATTGCAACGGATTTTCTGTAGTTAATAGTACTGATGAATGCTATTGCTGTAACTGATCGTAACAGAAATAGTAGGAGATTTGCTCAAATGTGGTTGGCAATGTTCCTTGCTGTATGGTAATGGTTTTGACTTTCATTGTCTATATTATCAACTGTATTGAAAATCGTTGTTGACAACGAAAGGATAAAAATGCAAATCGATTAAGAAAATCAAACCCCGAACGGAAGGTTGAAATGGATTTTTTGGTCAATGACGAAATTAAGGATTGATTGATCAAAGAAAATAATGTTGTTACAAAATATCGAGATATCGAATATTATTCAAAAAAAATTGAATGAAGAAATGAATGAAATAATATTGTGACAAAAAAATTTAAGTATACTAGTAAATGTAAAATGTAAATGATGGAATAAAATGGAATATTTCGAATAAATGTTGAAACCAAGTTTCAAGTTGAGTGTACTCACGACGTTTCGATCCGCAATCGTCTTCGGGTGATGACTGAATCATTCATTTCTTTATTTTAAATTTTTCGACTAATATTTCATATTCGATATCTCGATATTTTTCAACAACATTATTTTCTTGGATCGATCAATCCTCAATTTCATTATTGACCAAAAAATCCATTGCAACCTTTCGTTTGGGATTTAATTTCCATACTTGATTTGTATTCTCATCCTCTCGTTCTTAGCAACAGGTTTCAATAGACTTTATAATATAGACAGTGGAAGTCCGAACCATTACCATTAAGTATATAATATATAATCATGAATTTTGATGTATGGATGTTTTTCTCTACAGGACATTATTTATGTACTATATGGAAATAATATCTTTTTGCGTTTCAACAATGATATTTCTCAACAGTTATATCTCGATGCTTGGAAACCACTTTATTTCATAAATGAGAATTTCCTTTTGAGAATACTATCGAAAAAGTCACTATTCTAGAATGATCAGTGATAAAAATAATAATGGTACCGAAATTCAACGCTTTCGATCTCCTGAATTTATAGAAAAGATAGCAGATGAGATTCACTAACAATCAGATGAGAAATCAGACAGAGAACTCTCCATCAATTCACACTACTGAGAAGGCAAGCAATATGATGTTCCTTTTTAGAAGTCGCTAGAGAACTCGTAGAATTGTGTCAGCTCTGTGCAATGACAATTCTATCATTCTCTTTGATTATACTCGAATGCTTCCATGTGTCGAATAAATCAAAATAAGTTTTTGATTATACTTTGTTATTCATCATTTCCATCGATTACGAAGAAATATGATAAAGAAAATATGGTGGTTGCAACTATTACAACAACAAACAAACATATACAATTTTCTATCTTTCGAATATTTTTTTATATATAGAAAATAAGTCTAATTTTCTTATACCAAAATAACCCAATTTTTCTGCGGAATTCAGAGTTGTGAATATTTTGATGAAAATGAAGAATTTTGACAGAAGTCCACTGAAAAAATGCTGAAATTTAGTATGAATGATAGTTTGCCTAGCCTGACGAATTATATCATCTCAAATGACTCCCAACCTCAAGAGCGTCTCTGTTCAAAGCTTCTCTACTGTCATCTGTCATCTCTCGCAACAACTCGACTTGTTTTCAGTTCTGTTGGTGCTTTGCTGTGTTTATTAAATGGAAATCCGTGACCAAACCCATAAATTATACCTGATGGCAAAAAGGAAGTTTTTCCAGAAATCGAAAAATCTTGTCTTCTAGAATTGGTAGTCAAGCACAAACTAAAATGGCTTGGGTACGCCTCACGGAGGAATTTACCTAATTCTATTGAAAGGAATCATGGTAGAAGTATGCGTTCAAGTTGTATAAATTCTACTTTCATTGATAATAATGTGCAGTTGTATCTATCACTTGATGTAATCAAATACTTCTATATTTATACTCTTCAAATAGAAAAATGTCCTTTGCGATTGCAGTATATTTCCACGATATTTGCAATGGGATTTATTTTGGGAACATGAGTATATAATCTATGCAGCCAATAACATCAGAAAATCCAGCTCGTTGTCAAAAAATCTTTTTTGGTTAGCATTTCATTCGGCGCAGGAAATTTAACGAACTCATGCACTTTCCCAGTCAGAATTTTGGTGATGCGCCCAATTACTTAAAAAAACTGTCTGGTTCAAATGTAGGAGGTCTCCACCAAGGAACTGAAAGTTGAGAAATGTTTTAAGAGTTACATTGAAAACCCTCTATCAGTAATAGTGGAAATTCAAAGAAGCCTGCTATTCCAGAACAGAACTCAGAGCATCCAGTGATTCACTAACAGCCATTTGTTCTGATGTATACCGGAAGAGATTGATTGAATATCCAGAATAATGAGTGAAAAATGGTGAACTCTAAAACTTCCATTTTAATGTTTGCATGTTATGTTAACCGAATTCTCTACAACTTTCGCATTTTAATAGTGAGTACTACTAAAGAACTGAAAAGACAATACAAGAGAATGAGATACAGAGACAAAATCAAAACGGGAAGAAAATCATCACGAAAAATGTAACAGTGGTTGAATCTCCAGGACAACATGAAATAAAATAATCTGTAAAATGAGGAAGGTTCGAATTGACATGTTTTTAGTTATTCAAAAAAGCATTGGATGTTCTGTTTCATGTCCCTTCGCTTTGAAGACATTTTTATACTTAGAAATGTCGTAATTATTGAGATAATAAATAAATAAATCAACAAAACTACCAGATAATAATGTCATTCGAATAGAGAGTAAATAGAGAGTGAATCTACAAGAATGTTTGAAAAAACAGATACAAGATATTATAATTGATTTATCAAGGGGAAAACTAGTGAAAAAGAATACCTCAAATTGGTTGAACTACAACTGCTACTTATTGAAAAAAAAACATAAACTTCAATTGAGTATTGCATTACTACAAAGTTTATCGAGTCAGATTTTAGGGGCAGATATCTGCTTTGAATCCCGGGTAGGTCTCTGTTATTACATCGGTAGTGGTTTCACGAAGCTGTCCATTAATCCCGATCAAATTACAGTTGTATGAATTACTCAAATCCCGTGAGAGGGAAATAAATTTGAGTTAACGTTAGTGGTTTAACAATCAGATTCAACCATCATCAATTACGGTACCCAGTATTTTGTTCAACTTTCTGAAGGATTTTTGATGATTCAATCGAATCAGTTGTTATCTAGAGTGAATTCTGATGATTCAATATCGTTTATGATACTGATATTGTTGAGCAATTGAAATAGATTTGTGAAAGAATGTAGGCTTTCACTACCGGTGTTTATACATTGCAAGTTTTTCGGGCTTGAGGGCCGTGTCCTGGAATTTTGACTTCCGGAGCTTTCGGCTGCATCTGCGACAGCCATCTTCAGCGGCGTGGAGTTGAACTCCTTCCTCTGAGTCTACTATAAATAATCTGAGAGGTATTATCCTTCCGTTCATGAAACAAAATATACGCATCACTCGCAATATATTTTCAGGAAATTGGTGGTACACGGAAACCTTTGTATTCGAGCCAGGTTCCAGCATAAGGATATTGACAGTAAGCCGTGTAATGGCTAATGTATGTATATAGTACCGTTTTGATTTGAGAGTGTATAAATATGGATTACTAACACCCTGAGAAACCTATAGGCTGCTAAATATTTCGAGCAGTCGTTATTCTCTTCACTCTTAGCATCTGATTCCCATCCAAAGTTTTTTCTCTCGTAAAACAATCTAATCAATAACAATTCAAATTGATCAGTTCTTTGTGAAATAGACAGCAAAAAGTGACTACAACTGCAATTTGTCCATGTCCATCCATGAATCTTGCACTTTCTCACTGTCAGTCTATTCTTTGTCCAATCCTGTTCGGAATTCTCTTTACAACTCAATTGACATTTTTTAGCAACCCAGCACGTATTTTGAAAATTCCTGGGCATCTTCTTGTGCATAACGCATGAAGTGAGGGGCGGATAGTTGCTTTTGGTTCTTCAAGAAGACTGTGGTCACCTCTCTGTCAGAAGAATTTTACGACCACAACGTCTTGATGACTTTTGATAAATTATTTTTTGGCTTCCTTTCCGAATCAAACAGTTCTATGAAAGGAAAGAAGTGAAATGAAAAAAAAAAAAACATACTCTTCTGCAGAGTTGGACAGAATTGTGAATTGAATTCATTTCAAATGAATTGAATTCATTTTCACGTGTATAAATAAGAGTCCACCTAAAATAGCTACTCCCCAGCCCATACGGCAATGACGGGCTCATAGAAATCCCTTTTTCTTGCTCAATTCGTATAGCAAGCAAGTGAGAATTGAATCAAATATAATTTTCTCGCTGGCACAAAAAATATTGTGTTTACTATAGCCGCAAAATGTTTTCGCAACTTCGAGACTATCTTGCCTTGGCCGTAGTGGCCTCGGCGATAATCTCTCTCAGACAGCGAAGAAGCATTTTGCTGCCTTTGTATACAATTAACTTTTTCTGAACCCATTCTGTTTCTATTCATTCCATTAATCAAAACGTGGCACGCTGAAGCAAACGTATTCGGGATTTAAAAGTTCTGCGTCTCGTTCGCAAATGGGACAATTTGTCGTGGAATTAGTTCATAGGAATTGTGTAGATTCGTCTTTCTGAAATTACTTTCCGAAGTGAATCTCATTTCAAGTCCAGAATTTCAAATATTCTGGGGAATGTGTACATTATATTCTCAGCTTTATTCAAATGTGGAATTTGGAAATGCGTTGATTGAATTTTGAAAGTCAGTAATTATCTTTTGTTTTCTCACAAATAATTCGCCATCATTTGCAATTGTCCTTTGAATTGTTTTTTCGGACTACAAAAAAAATATTTCGCATTAAAAACTCGGATATTCGTTCACATATATGTCTTGTAATGTCCAAAAAACACTGCGTGAATCGAGGGCAGAAGATACGAATTCACATTTTTTTTTTTAAATAACTGTGGTATTTAATAAACGAAACAATCAAAATATTAAACAAAATTAAAATATATTGCTCGAAGTCGAGGAAAACCCACCTGCAACGTCATTCTTGTGTTTGATGTCGTACAGCTTCAAAGACGATCTCGCTGTCTCGCGCTACAAACTGTCGTTGTGAAGAAGCAACTGCAACTTGGGAGGCAACATAGCGTACGACAGATCGTCCACATCTGACACATCTTCCCTGCTGTAGAAGAGTATGTATGGTGTATCCGACGACGAAAAGCGACTTAGGTCTTCTTGCGTCGCCTTGGAGACTAAGGAGTCGTTAAACTTGTACCATCTCTTCTCCTCCCTGGCCAGCGTTTAGTAGTGACCGGAATCCAAACTTGAGCCGCAGTGTACCACCGCAGAGTACAGTTCGTAGCGGTAATTGTTCAGGTAGAGGTGTTCGTCCCACGAGACGTTCTGCAAGAGCTTGATGTGTTGGTGAGACGTCGGATCGTACCTAAAGTGCTTCAAGGTAAGTATCAGCCTTGCGGGAGTTTCGATGATGTTCGTTAGCCTCTCACCGTCCGTCAATCGGCTGCATAAGTCACAAAGGTATTGGTTGTCACCAATCAACTTCTCGGGCTGTAGGTAGTAATCCAGGAGCGTTTGCACAGTTTGGTTATCCAAGTGGTTGGTGAAAGACAACTGCAGCTCTCTGAAATTGTCGCTCCCCTCGCTTTTGGTGCCGCATTCTACGCATCGTGATAAAGTTAAAGTCTTGCCCACAAAAGATTGCTGCACCAAGGTTGGCATTACTGAAGAGGCCGCTTCACCTTCGGCGCCTTCCGTGTTCATTTGCTTGGAAATCGACCCCTCTTTCGCCCCTCCGTACTTTGTAACGATTATATCGTTTCACGTAATACATTTTTGAATAAATTCGAAATTAATTTTCATATTAAGTACTCCTAGTGACACCTAGCGGATAATAGTCCAATTTTTTTTTGGTTTAATGTATTTTATATTAGTTGTCGTTGGGAGGGGGGGGTTGGGGGGAGGAGGGGGGTTTGGGGGGGGGGGGGTTGGGGGGGGTGGTGGTGTTTTTTTTTTTTTGTGGTTTTTTTTTTTGTTTTTTTTTTTTTTTTTTTTTTTGGGTGGTTTTAGGTGGGATGTATTGGGAAAATGTCGGTGGGTTGTTATTGTTGTGTGGGATTTTCTCGCATTTTTTTTTTTCTTGTTTTTTTTTTTTTTTGGTGGTTGTGTAATTGTTTTTTTTTGTTTTTTTTTTTTCTTTTTTTTTTTGATTGTCTTGTCGGTTTCTTTCTGATTCTTTTGTCGGTGGCTTTCTTTTTGTTTTTTCTTTTTCTTTTTTCGTTCTTTCTTCCGCGTCCTCCTCAATCTAACTTCATGATTTTGTTGGTGGGTTGGTCTGAGTGGTGGGCTGGGATTTTTTCAAAAATCATGTTGACAGCCCACACTCGGGAGTCAGGCTCCCTCCATCGTTCGGGGGCGGGGCGGGCGGCAGGGGGTGGGTTTGTGGTTTCTTTTTTTTTTTTTTTTTTCTATTTTTCTTGTCTTGTTTCCTCACTTGTCCCTACCGAGCCCGTTCAGGGGGGCCAGGGGTGGGGGGGTCTCGGGGCCTGATGTCATTTGGTCTTGTTTTTTCTTTTTCCTTTTTTCTTTTTTTTCATCTCGTTTTTTTCTTTCTTTTTCATCTCTTTCTCTTTCTTCTTTTCTCTTGGTCCTTTCTTTTATCAACATATGATCAAATCCTCATATCTCTCTTTTCCTTTTTGTTCGTTCTGTCAGACTTTTTGTCTTGCTTTTGGTTCTTTTGCTTTGTTATGATTCATTTATTTTTTATTTATTTTTTATTTTGTCTTCAGATAAATTAGAGAAGATCCAGTATTATCTCTTTTCACTTTCCTCTTTCTCACCACTAGATAATTTATCAGCTTTGTCCTCATTTTTTTCATTTTATGATTGTTATACCAATTGTTTTTGTTTATTTATTCATTCATTTCCATTTTTAATCCAGTGTCTTACCAAACAGCCAGTCACATCGCTATAATTGTTCAGCTTTACGCTTTTTCTTTCGCTTGTTGTGTTTGGCGTGATTCCTGAATATTTCGCCCAAGATATACAACACGATCCAGAACCAAATGGGTGGGATCGACAGAGGGCCGGCGGGGCCGGCGGGCGGAGGGGGGGGGGGCCGGGCGCGTAGCTCCGCCGGCGCCCCCGGCCCTCGTGGGGGGTGGTTAGGCTGTGGCTTTCGGCGCGCATCGTTTTCTTTTCCCTATTTTTCTGATATATGTATGAAATTTGAGATTTGTGTTTGGACATGGTGGGTTGGGGGAGAAGAAATAGATTTAGTTTGGGGGGACAGGATTGGGTTTTCTTTTTTCATCTTTTGGATTTTTTCTCTTCAGGTATAAAAAAAATTCTTCCTCACACACAAAATAAACAAACCACCCACTCAACAAAAAATACTCTAGTAAGAGTAAGGAAGCAACTACCCACCCCCCCAGCACCACACACGTCGGCGATGAAAGAGACAGGGATGGCCACAGGAGAGGCGCCCCCGCCCGGGGGGGGCCCCCGGCCCCCGGGGGCCGCCGGCGGGGTGTCGCGGGGGGGGCCTTTTTCGTCTTCTTTTCGTGTTTGGTGTTTGGAGGGATCGGGGGCGGAGGGGGGTGGGGGGGGGTGACATTATGATTTTTTGTGGGGGGGGGGGGGGGGGCGGGCGGCGTCCGCGGGGGGGGGCCCGCCCCCCCCGGGGGGGGGGGGGGGGGGGGGGGGGGGGGGGGGGGGGGGGGGTGTTGGGGGGGGGGGGGGGGGGGGGGGGGGAGGGGTTTAGGGGGGGGGTTCTTGGGGGGGGGGGGGGGGGGCTTTTTGGGTTGATGAGGGTACTAGGGGGTGTTTTTCTTCGTTGGGGGGGTGAAGGGGTCCTTTTTGTTTGAGTGGGGGGACTGCCGTGCCGCATAACAAAAACACCACCACCTCCCACAATTGATGGTTTTTTTTTTTTTTTGTTTTTTATTTATTTATTGTCTGTCTTTTTTTTAGTAAGACAAAATAATATAAATCGGGACATTGACTTTCGAAAGATTCCTTTGAAAATAATTATTCTTTACCCCCTGAGGGTCTTCCTTCTGTTTCCTCGTGTGTATCCCCCCATTTCTTTATAATTTCCCCCTTTCCTGCTCTTTTAATTATTTCTTATTAATTTATTTATGGAAATTTGGTAGTAATTGTTTAGGAGAATGTACTGGGAGTAACAGAGAATGGGAAAGTAAATTAGAGAAAGAAAAAGTTCATTGAGGGGAGGGGGGGGGGCAGGGGGGGGGTGGGTGGGGGTGGGGGGGGTGGGGGGGGGGGGGAGGGGGGGGGGGGGGGGGGGGGGGGGGGGGGGGGGGGGGGTCGAGGGGGGGGTGGGGTGGGGGGGGGAGGGGGAGGTTCGGGGTGTTGGGGGGGGGGGGGGGGGGGGGGGGGGGGGGGGGGGGGGGGGGGGGGCGGGGGGGCGGCGGGGGGGGGGGGGGGGGGGGGGGGGGGGGGGGGGGGGGGGGGGGGGGGGGGGGGGGGGGGGGGGGGGGGGGGGGGGGGGGGGGGGGGGGGGGGGGGGGGGGGGGGGGGGGGGGGGGGGGGGGGGGGGGGGGGGGGGGGGGTTGGGGGGGGGTGGGGGGGGGGGGGTTGGGGGGGCGGGGGGGGGGGGGGGGGGGGGGGGGGGGGGGGGGGGGGGGGGGGGGGGGGGGGGGGGGGGGGGGGGGGGGGGGGCGGGGGGTGGAGTAAGTGGGGAAGAGAGGGGGGGGGGGAGGGGGGGGGGGGGGGGGGGGTGTGTTCCGTTTGAGGGATCAAGATTGTCTGGTCGGGGGGGGGGCCTCCGATCAAGGAAAGGAGTGGATTTAATGTGGAGAATCGAGAGGTGGGGGGGGGTTCGGGGGGGGGGGGGGGGGGGGGGGGGGGGGGGGGGCGCGTCGGGGTGGGGGGGGGGGGGGGGGGGGGGGGGGGGGGGGGGGGGGTCGTGAAGAGGGGGGTGGGGGGGGGGGGGGGGGGGGGGAAGGGGGTGGGGGGGTGGGGGTGGGTTTGGTGTGGGTGTGGTTTGGTTGGGGTGGGGTGGGGGGGGGTGTTCCCGGGTTTTGGGGGGGCTCGGGCTCGGGGGGGGGAAGGTTGTGAGGGGTTTCAGGGGGTGGGGGGTGAGTTTTGGGTTGTGGGTTTTTGGGGTGGGGGGGGGGGGGGGTTTGGTTTTTTTTGGGGGGTTCTTGAGAGTTTTTGGGGGGGTTGGGATCGGGGTTTGTGGTGGGGGGGGGGTTGTTTTTTTTTTTTTTCGCGTTCGTTCCTGGCCGCTAACAGAAATTGAGTTTGGTTTGGTTGGGGGGGGGGGGGTGGCTCTGAGTATTTTTTTGATACAAAATACATGGGGGAGAGGGGACCGCGTGATTCTGGGGGGGGGGCTCGGGAGTGGGGGGGGGGGGGGGGGCTTTTGTGTTTTGGTTTTGTTATTCTTTTGATCAGTGGGTGCTGGTGCCTGGGCCCTTCGGGGCCGGGGTGTGGGGGGGCGGGGGGGGGGGGCGTGGGGTGGGTTTTGTGGGGGTTGGGTTTTTGTGGGGTTGGTGTCTCTTGTGGGGTGGTTTTTGTTGGTTTGGGTCCTTTTGGGCTGGGTTGAGGGTCTTTCTGTTTGTTGTTTGTCGTGGGGGGTGTGGGGGGGTGGAGGGTGTTGGTGGGGGGGGTTGTGGGGGGGGTGGGGGGGGGGGGGGGGGGGGGGGGGGGGGGGGGGGGGGGGGGGGGGGGGGGGGGGGGGGGGGGGGGGGGGGGGGGGGGGGGGGGGCGGGAAAAAAAATTGGGTTTCTGGGGGTTTGGGTTTTTTCCTCTTCGGTATATTCATTTTGATCTAAACAAAAAATTCTGGCGCTCATGCCACTCAAATAAAACTCTCCTCCTGTCACATTAAACTAGTACTAGAAGGGTGTCCAAAGAATCCACGCCTTCTACCACTGACAAATAGCCTGGGTAATTTGAACAGAGACAAATGGTCACGTTACAACTTTCTCTCCTCTTCGTGCAAATGCTCCAGCAAGATGCACAAAAACTCGGAGCTGTCGTGCTGTTGGCCCTGCTCGAAATTGAGTAGCTTCACTTCTATTGGAAAGATATCCCTGAGCAAGAGAGATTCGACGGGTCTCCAAGCTCACAACGAATGGATGGGAATTCTGTACCGTCGGGTCATCCGTGTAGATACTGTCTATGGTGTAACGATAGCAATTTGTATTTTTCTAAGGTTTCCAAGTGGATTTGTTCGGTTGAGATCCTTATAGATTTCTTTCTATTATATTTTGTGAGTGAAAATCATTAGCACAATTATCCTTACCATGGCAAACTGAGGAGAATGGTTCTATAAAAGATGCATAAAACTCAACACAGAATAATTTAATATATTCAGATAATTTCAAGAATATTCGGAATCCACACTGTGGCAGTTGGACAGAATTCTTGAATCTCTACTTCAACTGATTTGAACACTCATTCAATAATATTAAATATTACAATGTTTCTATTGAAATGACACGGAAGACATGATGATTCGACTATGATGACCTGAAAATAATCTGAAATTTGTATTGTCGTATAAACTCCACCAATATTTCGATGCTCAATTCTTTGGCAATTAAAAAAATTTCAAGTCAGCGGCCCTTGACCTTGAGAAATGTTTTCTTCAAGTATTAACATGTTCATGATGCCATTAGTATATGAATGAGTTTTGGACATTTTCAGGTGTTTTGTTTTGATGGACAATTTTCAATATTGCCATCAGCTAAGTTATAAAACTATTCAAATGTAACAAGCATAGAATCCTCGCATATCATTGACCTTTATTGGCATTGAAAACTCCTAAATTTGAATACTAATAAAATATATTAAAATGAATCTACCGATAATAACAATTCTGAACGTTTTCAGCGAGTTATTGATGTTGATATTGGATAGTTGACAATTTTAAATGTATTGGCATTGTTTGGAAATTTATGTGGCAAATATATGCTCTCAGCCGTTGCAACCATGAATATAATTTTATTGTTTGGAATTATATTATCAGATATGCATCACATTCTGATATTATGATCCAAATAGAAAAACATTTCATCAACTCCTCAATAAATATACAGTATGCATGTCTTCTGGAATTTTTGTTAGGCAGGAAAGTAGCTATTCCAGACATTCTTTCAGTAAATGAATCAAACGCCTATGATTCACATACCCATCAATAGAGGGTGGTTCTCTCATAGAATTTTTCATCTCCATGTTTTCATGTAGAGAAAAAAAGATTGAAGAATAGTACCTCAAACTCCATTTTCTCTATAGGAATGCACAAGGTTATAAATGAAGTGTTATTATCAATAATGATTTATGAGGCCAGTTTGGTACATCGAATCCATACATGGTTGGTGAGTACAGTCAAACTGATTAAAGTTAGTGTGAACATAATATGTAATATAGATCAATCAATATAGATCAAGTTGAATTTATTCGCTCATGTGAATATATGAAAGATGGAAGCAATATATTATCTTCTTATATATAAAATTTCCATGTCACAATGTTAGTTACCGTACTCCTCCGAAACGGTTTTACCGATTTTTATCAAATTTTATATGCGTATATAGTGGGTCTGAGAATCGGCTACTATCTATTTTCCATACCCCTGAGTGATAAGGGTTGTTCACCCTTAAATTTAATTTTAAATTTTTTGACGAAATTTTTTGTTTTGATTTTTTTGTAATGTGGCATCAAAAAATACATATAACCACAAATTTTTACTTTTTTATTAACAACCCCTATTTTGTTATGGCCATTGTAGTAATTTTATCATTTTTCATCCCGCTCGATAACTGATCAATTATAGTGTTTTTAACTGTACTTCGATTAAAAATCTAAAATTTTTTTTCCAGAAAATAAACATTTATTTTTATTATTGAAGTTTGATCCTGATATATGCTTAGTGTTACCAATCTTAGATTCTTAAAATTTGCCGCGCCTTTACTGGTGAACAACGTGATGCCTTGGTCTAATCTACTTCAAATTTTACATTGAATTTTTTTCACGAATTTGATGAAAGACATGTTTCGTATTTTATTGAAATTCATCGTCTAACGGAGTTAAAAAAGAGTAGAAAATCATTTTAGGGGTTAATCAAGGCACAGCCTAAAACACTGATTGTATAGTTCTGAAACATGGAGGGTGTCTTCTTTGTGTGACGTTGGTATCCGATAAGAAATATTTTCCAGAAATTCCACTTCTAAGAGGGTGAAATACGGGTTCAAAGTTTATATGGGACAACGTGCTTCATAGGTCCAATCTATTTCAAATTTTGCATAAAAATTCTTCAACAGAAAAGATGGAAGTCGTTTTTCGTATTCTATTGAAATAAATCGCCTAACGGGGTAGAAAGTTATTTTAGGGGTGCATCAACGCACGGACTATACCACTGATCATAGAGGTCTGAAACTTAGAGGGTGTATCCTTTATATGATGTAGGCATCCGATATGGAAAGTTTTTCCAAAATCCAAGCCTAAGGGGGTGGAATACGGGATCATAGTTTGTATAGGACAATGTACTTCAATTTACTTCAAGTTCAGTTTGCAAAAATATTCTTCAACAGATTTGATGGAAGACATGTTTCATATTCTATTGAAATTCATCGTCTATCAGATAAGAAAAGATTCAACATTTTCGACTTCTTTCAAAAGCTCTTTCGAGTGCGCCTTGAACTCAGAGCTGTTATGAACTCAATAAAACTATGTACTAAGATCTACACAATATAATAGCACCACAAAAATGATTAACCCCCAACGAAGTGGGCACGGTCAGCTAGTGTCTATCTTACATGGGATCTAGGAGTGTTTTCTCCACATTCCAGATTAAAACTAAAAGTTCAGTTCATCACTTTGCTTCAAATATTACTCCATCGAAGTCTCTGCTACATCCCCATGACATTATATTGAAGGAAAGATGATATGATATTTATATAAATATTAGTTTCCTTTTCAGTTCAGTTCAGTTATCAGATCATTACAATGGGAGTGAAGTTAATCTCGAATAGACTCAATATCGAAGGAACGAACATCAGAATTGATTGAGGAAAATTGCAACAGAAAAAATTTCAAACGTTCTGCGATATTTTCGATATCGCCCTGGATATTGTCAAACAGAGACTGATAGACAATTTGAACATTTCATTCAATCATCTTCCATCATTGAGGTTATTATTCTGATATGTAACACCATGGATTTCACCTAGAAATCAACCTGTCCCAAGTTTTCCTCTAAAACTGTTTCATTTCGAACTGAGCAATTGTATGCGTTACTTCCTCATAGGGCCGTATTTTTTCTATCCTGTTAAGAACCCAATATCATTCGTTATTCGATAGGGTATCACGTCTTGAATCATTTTTGGAAATCCAGTCCCTATTCCCTTCGATCTACGCTGTCTCCCAACAGTGAAATAAATGAGCCGATATAGCCCATTAGTGTCTTTCCATGTTGAAATTGAATAATCAGATCGATCATTCACTTTTCCTCTTCGCGTTATACCATCCAGACCTAACGATATTCTCCACTGGAGGAAATCAATTCGCCCCGCTTCTCATGGAACGGCTTTATTGAACTCGAGTCTGTCATGAATCACTCACCTAATATACCACTCCGTTTGGAAACAGCGACCGGAAAGATTACGTTTTTCAGGAATGCTACGCTGTGCCTCCTTTGATGCAATCTGTCACTATATGAGAATGTTTTTTACTCACATAGCACAGGATATAATATGAATATCCCTGTTTTGTCCTCATTAGTTGAATTACTTTCATGGACGTGAACTGGAAATCCATTTAACATACAAAGTTTCCGTTGGACACATTTAATATAGTTGAAACAAAATGATTTTTTCGCGAGTAACCCGGTTACGAAAATCGGTAACCGTCAAGTTATAACCCCCACTTCACGAAATTTCAAAACTGGTAACACAAACTTGATTTCGCATAAGATGCCTAGAAGAAGACTCAACTGATTAGATTTTGTTTAGATTTTTGTTTTGGATTGAGGTGGCCTTTACTTGATGGAAATCCATAGTTATCACGCTTTAAGGTAGGCACGATTAAATTTCCACAAAATTTATTGTCTTCGCGACATGTTTCGATACACTGTATCTTTATCAAGCGAATGTTTTTAAACACATCCATCCACATCCACGGTACATCCAAATAAACATAAAATATCAGCATACCATAGTATGATACACAGATTAGTAAACATTCCTCTTTCTGTGGACAATTTCAGCAAAGAATTTAATATCATAAAACAAATAGCAGTTAACAATGGATATCAAGTCAAATTAATAGAAAATATTCTTGCTAAAAAACTACATAGAAAAGCTATCCAAGAAGTGTACCCCACTTTGAGGACCCAGGACAATAATTATAGAATCTTTAATTATTCAGGACCAGCTACGGAAAAAGTAGCTTCATTTTTGCATAAACGAAATTTAAAAGTAGCATATAGAACAGATAACACGTTGGGGAGGTTCATCAAGAATAACAAAGATAAAACAATAAAAGATGGAAAATCGGGAGTTTATAAATTGAATTGTGGATCTTGCTCCAAAGTATATATTGGCCAGACAGGTAAACCATTCAAAAGCCGCATACGTGAAATCGTATGAATTATGAAAAGAAAACATTTCATTCATCATATGCCAATCACATTTTGGAGAAAGGCCATGACTTCGATAAAAATTTCGAAATTCTGCATGTTGAAAATAAAGACATTAGACTTAATTATTTAGAATTTTTGGAAATCAATAAATTAAAAAAGTCAAATTGTTTGCTGAATGATCAATTGGATCTCAAGAGTTCCCCTTTGTTGAACTTATTCAATTAATAAGTAACTATGGTCCGATATCATAATCAATATCAGTGTAATTCTAGGAATCAGTATCAGTTATTAGTATCAGGTAATAAGTTTAGGCAATAAGTTTGTGGCAATTTAATCGTGTCTACCTTATAGCGTAGTTAGATTTTTGTGGCGAAAAAACAATCGACGCTTTTGAAGGTTTCCCCTATTTTTTCGGTGGAGGGCGTTATATTCCCATTTTTCAAATTTGATGACAAGTGTCAAGTTGATTGTCATATTATGCTTATTTGTTGATTTCATTGCTTTTAAATATCGAAACGTTGTTACTGGTATCTCATTGTCCACCCATTATCCTTTAGGTTGCGATCTCTTCTCGCAAGCCAATCAAATAAAAGTGGAAAAACCTGACTGCACATTATTTTCACTTAGTGCAAATTTAGCTTCAGACAAGACTGACAAGAGCGTGTTGGCGACATCTGTACATATTGTACGGAAACCTCCGGAAAGCTCAATTATCCACCAAAAATCAAGCAATCCAGATTTCGCCACTTTTATCCCGAACTTCTACAGGTATAAGTAAACACACCAGGGTTTCCAGGCATCTCAATTTCGCAAAAACGTGCGTGAAAGATCTGGTTATATTTTAATTTTGAATGAAAAACAGTGAGGTTATCTTGTTATTGTTTACTATTTATTTTGAAAGTTTTATAGATATGGAAATATTGAAATATCAAGTTGTTTTCGAAGATTTTTTCTAAAGTGACAATAATTTATATTTCCACATTTTGAACTTGATTAATGATTGAGATTACCAATAAGAAAAACATGTGAAACTCATTCAAGGATGCCAATAGATCATAATATTAAGTTGATCCGGTATCATGAAAATACGTTTTTCGTTTTTCCAACTATTTCGAATAAAAAAAAAACACTTTCAGCCAGTTGCATGCTAAATGCATTGTGAACTGTCTTCAATTGTGTGTTTCTCTTCCTCTGTCTCTGTCGTTTTTATCATCTTCTCATATAACCACCTATAACCCTGCTGTCGAGCAAGGTTACGTTTTCAATAACACGGTAATATATAGTGACATCATTAATGACGTCACATCAACTTCCCCTCTATTACCGCATATCGCTAAAATGCAACCGGTTACTGAAAATCGTTACCATTTGTAACCCGGTTACTCGCAAAAAAGTCATTCAATTCAAAAACTGTTGCACGACATGATGGGCGTGTTCAAATTTTGGAGTGCACTGTAGCCAGATTGTCATTGAATTATGGAATTTTAGATACAAATCGTAGTGACGTGTTGAATATGAAAGAAGGAAAATCAATGATTTTCACCAACCTTCTTTGATGATAGGTACTTACATATGATTCATTGAAACACGGAAGCTCATCTATGAAAAAAATCTGCTCTCAACTTAGAGTTCATGAGTCCTTCAGAAGGTTTGATTCATAAATTTTGAATAGTCACATACTATTAAAAAAAATCGAGATTTTCTCATATTTATGAGCTGCAAATACTTA
Source organism: Zygogramma bicolorata (assembly GCA_032362365.1). NCBI lineage: Eukaryota > Metazoa > Arthropoda > Insecta > Coleoptera > Chrysomelidae > Zygogramma > Zygogramma bicolorata. The sequence continues at coordinate 26,635 of JAVJAQ010003346.1, read as the reverse complement.
CTGCTTTCCTAAATGGTAAAAATATGGTTACGCATAATACCTATATCCAGTACTGCAGTCTTCATGAGCCTCTTGGTGGCTTGTGAGCTCTGCTATCTTTCGAGAAATCGCACTAACAGTATACAAACTTGATTCGAAATGTGTTGCAACACGATGAAAATGAATATCTAACTGTAGATTATAAATATAATTCAGTACGTTGTGTTCCATTTAGCTCTCTTACAGCCGTTAAGGAAAGCGAAGGGACATTATAAGCTCCTGAGACTGCGACTTTCTACTTTCTATTGAAGTAGTTTTTGATCCCAATTATCTAATTTGAAGTTCCAATAAGATGTAAACACAGAACTGTCACTTCTGAAGTGTTGATTGATAAATAACATACTTCATTCAAATTGCGGCAACATCGAGAGTGCTGCCAACCAAATGCCAAAGAAAAAGAGGCGCCAAAATTGAAATTCAATGTAAACGTTCCAATGCATTTCCATCAATAGATTGGTACAGCTGCTTCGATTTCATGTTGTCATGGATGACGTACGATAGTTTTTATATTTCATACACTTTATATCCATAAGATCTATTGTGAATATGTTTTAGAGATGGATAATAATGGAAATCCGAAAGATATTCACCAATGAATCCTCAGTCAAAAATGGATTTGTGAAAAAATATTACGTAGACTATTTCCATTGATGAAGTTTTTGTTCATACATTTCCAATGAAATAGTTTTAATTGAGATTAAATCACATGGCCTTAGAAGGAGTTCTGAAGTAGTAGAAGGAGAAGAGATCGTTTTGCTGCGAATAATATGTTTTTTTGTTCGTTTATACCTTTGTAGTTGTTTGTTGTTGTAATAGTTCGTACTTAATGTGACCCTTCGAGTGAGAAGTGATTTTGAAGATATTAAAAAAGTCAAAAGAGACTTCCGTGAAATAATCTTCAGGTCATAGTTTTCAACTCGCTATAAGAGTCTTGTAGCCATTACCTGAGGTCCTTTGCAGATGAAACTTGGGTCAATGGGTCACCTGAAGAATTCTGAAAATCTATGGGGTTACTGAAGGTGCAGCAGTTGTGAAGGAGACACATATTTTTTCTGCTAGAGAATATAAAATTCCTGATCTTGGAATATAATTTTGCCTTCTCCTATAAAACACATGGTTGAGCATGGCGAAGTAGAAAAATTTCCTAATGCTGCAGGAGATATAAATGATCTCCATATATTTTTCAGGGCATTTCTAGGGCCTCTGTAACACCTCTGTAATATATAGATGACATCTATTTGGATTGTATTCGAAAGTCCAGTGGATATCTGTGTTTCAACAAATGAATATTCGATTGGACGTTTCTTAAAAGTACAATGGATATCCATTTTTCAATTGATGGAAAGTACAAAGGGTATACAATAGAATATATTCGGATATTTCTCAACGATCGTTGGATATCTGGAACGGATATCTAGGGGATAACAAATGAATTTCCAATGGAAACCGGTTCGGACACTTGTATGTATCGATTGTACATCTGTCATCAAGTTTTACAAAACCTCGTCTTATATTATAAAGAAAGTTGATACCGTTCTCGTGATAACGATTGACGGCACACATATGTTCCCATGAAATGTATTGGAAGAAATATCAATACCTATCCTGATAGTTGAACTACTAAATCCTTCAACCTACCATTAATTGTGTTTTATGATCTTTTTGCGAGAATGCTCATATGATTCATATCTCTCATCCATATAAGTTAATCGATTGATCTTTCAATTATATACTTGAATTATTGTTTCTTCTCATGCATGAACAAAAACAGAACAACTACAATTTGTACATATCGAATTTATGCTGACTAGCATTTCTGGATGGTATTATTCCTATATTTCAGCAAAGTTCTGAAGTTTCCAACCCATATCAACAACTTTCTTGATGAACCCCTTCCAATATGCTGAAAGAATTGAAAGTTTACTTTGAGTTTGTGAAACGGTATGTTTGGATTAGGATAACGGCCTATGACCATTATCAAGCCCTTAGGAACACTTCACATCTCATTCATCAACATTATTCAAACTCGTTGACAGAAACTGGGAAGTTCTGTGTAGGGCCAAATAGACTTTAGGAACTGATATTCGCATGAAGTTGTTACATTCAATTCTCTGCACTCTCCGTAGACCTTGTAGGTTCTGAATCGTTGATTGACCATCTTCCATGTTGTGTACTCAACATATCCAAAAATTCTGAAAGCTTACATAATATGAATATAGAACGCTTATATTTCGTAGGGAAAATATGTCCAAGACCCCACTAATCATTAAAGAACAACACGAACCACTTCTAAATTCACCTTCTGAACTTATATCTCCATTGAACAACTTTTGGTATATACTGTACTATAGGTAATTGTGTTATGATCTCCAGTCGTACACGAATACTCATGGTTTTTTCATAATCACATAACAAATCCCGAATGGAAACAAATAATTCTTAGATCAGAATCATAAATACTTTCCGAGAAAGCCCCTCAATACTAGAGCAGCAACCAATCTTAACGTCGAAGTCAATCATTTCAAAAAATCGGTAACACAAAGATCCTTCCTTTATTATGGACCGAAACTATTCAATACTATTCCAGCTGACATAAAAAAAATCAACAATAAAAATAAATTTAAAAGTGAAATGAAAAAGCAAATTTTCAAAAATTCTGCGCAATTTGATATTTTCTGAAGAATCAATAACATACCCTTATATTGCTCCTCATTAATCAGCATTTTCATTATTTATCTATTCACTGTTCTCTGTTTTGAGTTTTCAAATCTAGTTTCTCAAGTTTCTAGTTGAGATAATCATTGTCTTCTACTTGTAACTAACTCCCTTTATTCTCTTTCACTATTTATTCATTAAAATACCATATTTTGTTATTTGATTTTATTGTCTGAAAAGGACAAAGACACAACAGGCACCTGTGCCTAGGTCGTCCCTGTTAGACAAAATCTTTACCTTAAGAAAATAAAATGTAAATGTAATAATTGAAACGGGCTATCGAATAAAATTGATTGATTGATTGATTGATTGATTGGTAGAAGCCGAACTATAGATTGATTGACCAGCAAAACCTATCGATTCTACTCCTTTAGATCATTTCACTCTCAGTTCATCAGAAATTGTGTTTGTATTCGGCTTCTTTCTGGGATATACTGATAGCTTATAATATTCCAAATATTGAAAAATAAATCGAAAGGTCTATTTAAGCAATTCCCCTGTGTAGACCATTGTATATCATCCACTCGAATCATGAAAGCTTTATCACGACCAGACTGGAGACTTCATAGATTGCATTCTTCCAATAATTGTGCTTATTTGCAATAGTTGGTCGAACCCTCTTTCATCATCAATAGATAAAATGATCGAACGATGTTGTTATTTCTGCTGAAGATTCCTTCAATACATTATGGTAATAGTTTTGCATTGAACAGAAAGAAATAATGCCTAAACTATTTGAAATTCAATGTGAATTCCTTCGGGAAGCTACGGGTATTATTACGAAATATGGAATTGCATTTATAGAGCAAACTGAACTTCCAGCTAGGCATTTCGAATTATAAAAGTTCTGGTAGAACTTCACGAGGAAGAATTATCCGAAGTATTTTTCCTCAATGCAAGACTGTTCTTTTGATGAACAAGATTCATCGCAACTTTTGTTGGACTCGAGGAAAATATAATTGGTTGTTTTTCATTCACTGCTGATCTATTCCAGCAGCTCTATGGATTTTTGAATGAAAGTTTTATAAACCAAGAGGAAATGGACAGTCGTTTTTCCGTCAACTTCATTTTTCTGCAGATCCGAAAGATGGCATGAAACTGAAAATACAGAAGATGCACATTTAACCTAGAAATGAAATTCCTTCTGAGCAACACATGGAAAAATCCCAATTCCGGAAGGATTCAATCGAAAAAGTTGCCTTCTTGGTTGCAGGGAATGCTCTGAATATAAAAAAGGTGAAGATTTCAACCCTGTAATGAGAAATCTGCGCTGTGTGTAGGCCCTTGGTTTGAGAATTGCCATTTCAAATATTAGTCCAAATATTATCTGAGTTGGAATACTATTGACACAGATCTGTCTATTTGTTCTGGATAAGGACACAGCTTGGGAGTCGAAACATCTAAACATCTCGCGCACGAATTGATGCCAGAAAAGACAATTTTCCATCATGAAGTCTCCGTAAAAACATCTGTTTCCATATTATATCTGAAGAGGCAGGATTTTTTCAAGAAGGTTCGGATTTTTCAATGCTGATCGGCTGTTAAAACAGTGAGGGATTCTGTTGACAGAGTACAATAAATTATTGTATTCTATATACCAGTTACTCGAACGCGGATCAGGTAGTTAATGTCAATGTTGTCTCACAAAGAAAGACTCTCTTCCTCAAGCGTCCACGAAAACATAAAATATATTTCAACAAAATCGAAATGATCTATGGTTCGAAAAACTAGTTTTTTCCGATACGTTACTTCGATTAGGGTAACATTATGCCTTTTGTATTCTCAAATCTTGTTCATAACATGTTTCTTCCACTGAATATTTTCACTCAATCATAACTACATAAACAATTCTAGGTAGCAGTTCAACAGAAACCATAAAATTAACTATTCATTTGTTTTTAAAAAAACATTTTCATTTATTATTCCTTAGAACAATGTTCTGAAAGCCGGTAAGAACTTTTCGACTTCAAATATAGCCGTTCATTTGTGGACTTGAAATTTTTAATGAGCAAAAAAGACAACTCTCTCGATAATTGATTATATGTAACTTTTCCCTGCCATGAATGTGTACGTTTTTTTTTTGTCTAATGATGAGCCAGTGCCATATTTATGTTTTTATGAATCTTATTTTTTTTAGGAAATGGCGATGCATAAAAACCTTGGTGCGTTGACAGATTTGCTTTTGTTCACTCAATTCCTCTTGATCTGAGAAATCGAAGACAGAACTTATATTTTTTTAACGGTAGGAGATAGAAGACGATACATTGGCTAAACTGGCGACATCTTTCGTTCACCAATAGAATCATTAGTACACAAAATTTGTGTATACCTTATAGAAAACCCCTTACAAACAAGTTTGACAGTTTTGATGCTTCGTAAGTTTCCGAAATTTGAATGCGTTCGGAAGTTTAAATAAAATCAATATTCAACTCTTTTCCGTTTTGTTCGTTCATTTCACGTTTTTCTTCCCATGATTTTATCGCCACTATTGCTATTGATGTGTGATTTTTTCACCTCTAGGTAGTTTTATAATGAAGAGTAGATCCGTCTTTCTCATACCTCATCAACCCGTATAGGTTTGTCCCAAAAAAAATGAGCAAATGCTCTCACTCAAACTTTATTCACTCTACCCATTGTCTGTGATGTTGATAGTGGCGAATCTAATATCCATCCTCATAATATATTAAGAAGCTACAGCAGATAAATTATTTCTTGGTGTTTGGAAATATATGATGGTTTCAACACATGAAAATGGAAGATAATATTGAAAATCCTAGAATAAAAATTGAGGCCAATTGATAATAGAACGCCCGATTATTCTGACGATAATGATAACAAACTTCACCTTTGATGTCTTTTCTCAACGTACTTGAGTGAAAGTTATATTTCTCTGGATAACTGATTGTTTTTCAGAATTTTCCAGTTTAACATATTTTCCCCAGTATTAGTGACAATGGTTGTTACGTGCCTAGTAATAAAGGATGCAAAATCAATAATTTAAAATCGTGGAATAAAGGTTTTTTTAGGTGAGTGTTTGCAAATGCCTATAAACTACAAAACTGCCGTCGGGCCTGCAGGAAATGAGACGTTGAGTTTCCAGATTCAGTAAGTGGGCCTCTGCGCAATTTCTTGAAAGGATTTCCCAAGTTGAAATTGTTCAAAATCAAGAATGCTAGATATCTACAATTTGAGCTTGCGATTCTTCAGGTATAAAATCAAATACAGTTGGTGTGCTATGAGACTAAAAGGTACTGAAATTCAGAAAATATAGGCATCATAAACCAGAAATTCGATTTTACAGAAGATGTGTTAAATTAGAAACATTAGATAAATAACTTTTGTTATATATAAAGCATTGGAACTTTCAGAATATCAAATTCATTTCTTGACAACCGAATACGATTTTCAGTGCGAAAATATAGATTTCACACACTAATACTGAATTGAATTCGGAAAATAATATAGACGAACTATATCCAGATATCTTTTGCATAGATTCTTATGTGGCATTAGTGTTTGAATCGGATGAAAAGTTCAATTTTTTCACATCAAATTTCGTTGTTTGTAACACACAAAATTTGTCCTTCCTTTGATCATAACACCACACACGCCATCATTTACTTGTTTGTGACATTTTCAAGCAGAAAAAACCATTATTGTTTCAAAAAAGTCACCCTTCTTCAAAAGTAAGCATGAATATGTTCAAAATTTATAAATAATCAATTTTTCATTTTAGGATAAGGAACAAAACATTTATTGTGATCCAACTTCCAAAAAATACTCCCAGTCAATGTCCTAGAATAATTACTGCAAAACTTCGTTCATGTGAAATCAGTACAGTTTCGAAACGATATCTGTATAATAAACAAAAAAACTGATGTCTGGAGACTACATCAAATTTTAATTTTTATACGCCGCTGGCATATTTACTTCGGAGTTATTTTGCGTTGAACTAAGGAGTTTGCAGTTTCATCCTACGATTTATAAATCTTCTGAGCATACTCTGAATTGCTAATTTTTGGTTGGCCTTAGCTTGGCTGCTTTCACGGATGTCCTTGCTGGAATGTAAATGAGATTCCAATTACCACTGTTTTGTCACTTCATTCGTAACACTCAACTCACAAATTTAGAGTCTGCTCATTTTCTTCGGTGAAAGGAATATTGAAAATTTAAGCTGATTCATCTCATTGTTCAACTGTGGAAGAAAAACGTCAAGTTTGTTTAGTATTCGTTTTATATCATTATTGAAATAAAATAGAAAAAACAATGATTTTCGATAAAAATAAACTTCAGACTTAAGAGATAACTGACATTTGCCTTGTCAACATTAGTAAAAATGAACCGTTATAATGATATTCGTGCATGTATTTATCATATATCAATATGAGTAGAATGAAAAGTATATACTTATTGAACACAAGATAATGCAACAGAAAAATTAAATAATGAATTTGAATTTCGATTTTTCTCATCAACATAACGATCTATCAATGCATCAGCTTCTATGGGTAAGTCCCAGGAATGAATGTGTTACAGGAAGTGAAGGTGAATTAAATTGTTATTGATTTTTCATTCATTTATTATATTTTTTGATATCTGCTTATATTTCTTAATATTATATATTATAATATGTTATGTGACTGACTCATCATGGAGGGGGGATAATTACCTCCTTTCCCCCCCCTTGTATACGCGCCTGGTCATGCTCTACACTGCCAGTGTGCAACTGGAAAAGTATTCCAGTTTGTGCCAAGATGGAAAGCTGTACCCAACGTGTTCAATTTCAATTTCACCTAGTTTTGGCTTGAAATTTTCTTGCCGAATCTCATGCGAGCTTGAATAATTCATCCAGTAAATTTTTCAAAGTTGCGTCTTTTCGCAAAAAAGGGATATTGCTAGAACAAAATTCATCTGATACAAAAATTGAGCTTTATGGCCTATAAAATTGTACGAAGTTTTTATGGTATAAATATTTTTCATTTCTTATATATCACCAAACCAATTTGCTGGAATTGACGAAATGAAAAAGAGGAAAAAAACTGTTTGCTTTTTCACAAACATAAGCGCTCTACAGCCTGCAGTATGATGAAATTCCAGACAGTTTTATATTTCACGGAGTAGATCACATTATGGAATACAGCATAAAAATGCGGCAATATTTCATCTCTTCCTGAGTTTTTTCAAGATATAATCAGGTATGTTTTGCTTCAGCACATTTTTGGTATGAAATATTAGCATGTTATTAGTGCGTTATTTCACGCTTATTTCGCGAAAAAATGTGTGGAATATAAAGATACGCGCAGTTTAGATAAGTGGATTTATTTTATTTGGCGGCATATGTATCCATAGCCAACGTAATAAAGTGAAAACACCCGAAGTTATGGAAGTTACAGTGAAGTTATTATTCATAGTGGGGCGCAATCTTTCCTTCCAGACAGATATGATATGTTTATCTACAACTGTTAAGTAATGAATATGTTTTGTCACTTTTAAGAATGTCATAATTACGTTTATTAGAGCACTGGTGCGGTAATGAGATAGGAAATAAATTTCAAGTTTGTACCCCTTAGATATTCACTTCAGGAATGCTATCAAATTAGTATATTTCTTGATATCGACGTTTCGCTTTATTAGAACTCCTGTCCTCAACGTTGAATAATAGCATCGAAGAGATGAAGCCTTCTGTAAATTTAGTTAGTTAATTGATGTATACTTACTAGCAATCCCTCTTCATTCGTCAAGTTAACAACCTTCCCTTCTGTGCACTATTTTTCATATCTATCATACATTAAACGGTATTTTTCTCCGGATTTCTCGGGCACCAGATTTGAAATGAGACTTGTCGCCGGATGGTAGATCATCTTCACTTGAAGACATTTTAATTAAAGAAATTTTAATGATAGTTCTGGATATCGATCTGACAATTTAATTTGACATCAATAAACGGCTCTGTTTATAGCTACCGTTGCTACGGTTACAAAAATGATCACATGCAACTTGTGTTTTCAATTATCAGAAAACTGTCATGAGTAGGTACGTCGAAGTGGAATACCAATAAGGTACATTTTAAGATAGTTATTAAAACGTTGACAGATGTGAATAAAATTTGGTACGCAACACGTGGGTTACTACATTATTAAGGCGTTCATGTGATTACACGACTCAGGCTGGATTCAGACAGATCTGAAATCCGATCGTACGACGATCAGATAGCTTCCTGATTGGTCTGTATTGGTGTGAATTCAAATTTAGACCAATCAGAAAGCTATCTGATCGTCGTACGATCGAATTTCGGATCTGTCTGAATCCAGCCTCCGCCCACGGCTTCGTCGTGCAATCTTCACACGACCCATGTCGACATCAATGAATTCTTATCCATTTCATTGATGGTTTCGTTAAAGTGATTTAAGATATTTCTATCAAATCAATCTTTCAATTTTTGGTGATTCTTGACCATCTCCGTTGAGTTGGTTTACTACGTACGCGGTGAAAAAACTTTACTATTCAGTGATCAAATTCACCAACTGTTATCATGTTCGTTAATATCTGAAAGATTGAGTATACAGGGTGTTTATTGAGCACGTCGCCAAACTTGAAAGAATGATTCTTTAAGTAATTCTAAAATGAAAAGTTTATGTAAATATAGGTTCGGTAGAGCATCGTTTTCAAGATACAGGGTGTCAACACTCGTAAGGGAAATTGTTTTCTCCTAAATATCTCAATTATCTTTAGGCCGATTTTGTTGTTACTTTGCTGATTTAGCTCCAACTAGATTGAATTCATTATGTCCAGTGGTGTTTCAGAATCAATCAACGAATGTATGCTCTTAGAAAGGAAAAAAAAGACAAAAACCGCAATAAAATGTGCATTCTATTTCAGAAAATCGTTCATGTAACTATGAAAAAACTTTTTGAATAAACAATTGAGAAAGCCCCTGGCAGGGGTGAAACGTTTTGTATACAAATAAATTTTTTTCAAAAACTACAAAAAACCTAAATGAAATCAATAATAATAATAATAATAGCGTCTTTATTGATTTGACAGGAATATATAAAAAAAAAGCTCAAATATGTTGGCGACATTCGGCCTAAGCCGCTCTTCCATGAAACCAACCAATTATTGGCAGTCTTTTATATTTTCGGAGATACAGGGCCTTTTTGATGTAAAACTTCACAATTTCCCACATCAAATTTTTGTTGTTTAATTTCACAAAATTCTTCCTTCTTCTGATCAAACGTTAGTCACTCTCTTATTCACTCATTTTCAACATTTTTAAGCAGAAAAAAAAACATTATTTCTTCAAAAAATCCAACTTTCTCCAAAGGTCAACATTAATGCATTCAGTTCTCAACAATAACAATGAGAGCGGCAACTGCAAATACATCACTTTCGACTGTCATTGCACAACGACATCACAACAAATTGGTTATGGTTTGAAAAGAATTGCATTCATTGGAAAACTAATATATATGAGTTGTTTTTTCGGGTTTCATTCCGTGTTCTGTGGTTTTGATCCTCTGAAGGATAATTGTCACAACGTTTCGGCAAAGTCTCGTTCGCCATATTCTAGGTGACGTCTATAGTTTCGACCTCCGAACTCGACTAATTAATTCGTGTTCTGCTTCTCAATATATAGGGGTGTTCATTGATGGTATCTTTGATCTGGGCCCCTCCTACTTTCTTCGTTGGTCCGACTGCATTTGTCATTATGTCTAGGTGATTACGTGGTAAGGTCCGACAGTGTTCCTCTGTTGTGAACGCCTTGTTTTTTTTTAGAGGTAGGCTTTTGGCGTCATCTCTCTTGTTCATACTACTCGGTCGTTTCTCAATTTCGATAGCCTCTCTGATATTTCAAGAGTAGAAGTTTTCATCGCTCGCTAATGTTTTTGTGTTTTCGAAATTGATAATATGTCCTGTCTCCAATAAGTGTTGGAAGATGGAAGATGCGGTGATATATATACATATATATACATACCAACAGACAGAAACCATTTCAAATATATCCGAAACGGATATAAATATCAAAAATAAACAAGACCCTTCATCGAAGGTTTTCAGAGGGGCACGTATAGTGTGAGAAATGTTTTGTACTTCAATTATACGACGGTGTATTAGGCTCACTGTAAAAATAATCTCCATTGACAGATTAAAATCTGTCATTGACAAATTATAATCTGTCAATTGACAAATTATAATCTGTCAATTGACAAATTATAATCTGTCAATACGCCATTGACAGATTTTACTCTGGCATTGACAGATTATAATCTGTCATCGGAAAATTTCAATCTGACATTGATAGATCATAATCTGTCACTGACAGGTTCTAACCTTTCAAAGAGATACTTTTTATTTTCACAGTGACCTTGATAAGCTGTCGTACAGATATCAACGAATAAATCCTTTTAAAATAATGGATCAATGTGTAGGGTATCAATTGAAAACGTTGGCTTTCAAAATTAAGTTTTTCCATATACGAATTCCTTGATACGAATTAATACTTTTCACACTATATACCTCGAATCTACCCTCATTTTTGATCAAATGTAAATCACACTATTATGCTGACGATACTCAAATCTATTGCAACATCAGTAATTCAAATTATATAAAAGACCTCCAAAGTTCGGAAACATATTTAAATTCACTCACAAGGGCATCCAATAACCACTGTCTGACCATAAATCCATCAAAATCTAAGCTCATGATATTTGGCAATGGTGCTATAGTGTAGCTACATGAAAAGATAGAATGATCACGTGAACGGCACGCACTCTTTGAATGTTCCTCTCCCCAATGTTACAAGTCCGATTTACACCACTCAACAAAAACGTCGCATTTCTCTGTTCTCCCATAAACTCTTGGGATGCTTTTTTGAGTGTTCATTATTACACCTTTTTCCTCTACAGTTAAATGTCTTTTTTTTTATCTTTTTCTTGGACGTGCAAGCAAATACCAGGCAGTAACAGTTCCTATGGAAGTAACTTGGTGACTTAGAGCTCACATTCAAATTCCTAGATACTTGTCCTGCTCGCATTTGCTGCCAAATGTGGAAATACCCAGGCCCAACCAAAGAGACCACAACAAACCAAAACGAAATTCTAAAACCCAACAACAACCACCTATCCCCCCCCCCTCGCCTCCTCGCCCATCAGAAGGTTCTTACAGCCTTCCCTCTAAACTCCTCTTTTTTTACCTAACCTCACCCCAACCCCTCCACACATCAAACAACCCACAATAATACAACCCTCTTTTTTCTTTCCTTTTTTCTTTTTCTCTTTAATTAATCCACACTCCACCCCCCCCCCCCCCCCTCACTCCTCTTTCCTCCTTTCTCATATATCTTTCCATTTGTCACCCCCCAAACACCAAAACAAAAAACACACCCACCCAACACACACCCCACCCGCCAGCCACACAGAAAAAAAGAAAGACCCCCCCCCCAACAAGACAGACTCGGGAAGAGAGGGGCGGGGGGAGAAGACGGAATGCCGAATACAGAGGATTCCATTTTTTTATTTTTTTTTTCCCACCCCCACGAAAGAAAAAAAGAAAATGGGAAAAAAAAAAAAAATTAAAAAAAAAAAAAAGAAAAAAAAAAAAGGAAAAAAAAAAAAAAAAAAAATAAATTAGGTGTTTAAATTATTTCCCCCACCTCCTTTTCCTCCCCCCACCTTACATTTCTCGCCTCGGTACTTTCTCCCCCCGCACCGGAAAAAAAAAAGAAAAACAAAAAAAATAAAATAAATAAAAGAAAATGAACAAAAGGAAAAAATAATGAAAAATAGAAAGGGGAAAGGGAAAAGGGGAGAAAGAAAATGAAAACAAACCCAACCACCGAAAAAAAAAAAAGAGAAAAGGGGGGGGGGGCGAACCCTTCTAACTACGGCGATTTTTGGGGGAAAACATAAGGGGGGGGGGGGGGGGGGGGTTTGGGGAAAATACGGGGGAAAATAGAGGGATAAAAAGAAATAAAAAAAAAAGGAAAATATAAAAGAACATAAAAGAAGAGGGGATTTTAAGAAATTTTACAAAGACAAAAAAAAAAAAAATATATTAAAAAAAAATTTAAAAATATAAAAATATTTAAACAAAAAAAAATAAAAAAAAATTTTGGAAAAGGGTGGGCGGGAGGGGGTTCTTTTTGGGCTTTGGGGTGCGGCGGAGTTTTATAGGGGTATTAAGTTTTTTTTTTAAAAAAAATAAAAAAAAAATAATTAATTTTAATTAGAGAATTATGGAGGAAATAAAAAAATGAAGAAAAAGAAGTGGATTAAATAAAGAGGGGAAAACAAACAAAACACAAATTAGTCGAGGAGGAATAAGAAAAAAAAAAATTAAAAAAAAAAAAAAAAATAAAAAGAAGGGATTTTAAAGAGGAAGGGGAAGAAAGAAAAAAGAAGTATAAAAAGGGAGGATATAGTAACGGGGTTTTGTAGTGAGGTTGAGGAAGAGGGGGATGTATATTTAGGTATTTGTAGTAATTAACTTAAGCCGGAACAAGCAAAAAAATTTATGGCGGCCATTTTTTTTTCTAATTTCTAAAAATTTTTAAATATTTTTTCTCCTTCTCCAACCAATTTCGAAAATTCTCCTTTTTTTTCCCCCCAATAAAACAAAAGAAAAAAACCAAAATACCCCCCCCCCCCCCCCCCCCCCCCCCCCCCCCCCCCCCCCCCCCCTCCCCCCCTCTCCCCCCTCCCCCCCCCCCACCCCACCCACAAACAAACGCGAGGTACCCCCCCCCTCCCCGTCCTCTTTTCCCCCCCCCCCCCAAACTCCCCTTTTCCCTTTTTCCCCCCTTTCCCTCCTCTTCCCTCCCCACCCCCAAAAAACACCGCGGGAAGGGGGAAACCCACCCCCCCCCCAAAAAAAAAAATATTCCCCCCCCCACTCTCCCACCACAAAAAGCCGGGCTTCTCCCTTTTCCCCTTCCCCACCCACAACCAACTTTTTTTCCCCCCCCACCACAACCTTCCCCCCTCCCCCCCCCCACCCCCCCCCCCCCCCCCCCCTTCCGAAATAATACCACCACCCACATCCCCCTTTCCCCCCCCCCCCCCCCCCCCCCCCCCCCTCCCCCCCCCCCCTTCCTCCTCCCCCCTTTCGCATTTTTCAAAAAAAAAAAAAATAAATTTTACCACCCATTTTCCCCCTTTTTCCTCCCCCCCCCACCAACCACATCCCACATCCAAACAAAACTAAATACCAACAAAAACCTCCCCCCCCACTCCCCCCCCCTCCCAATCAACATTCAAACTTTTTTTTTCCCCCCCCCCCCCCCCCCCCCCCCCCTCCAATTCCCACAAAAAAAAACAACCTCCCCCCTCCCCCCCACCCCCCCCCACCCCCAAACCCACACCTCCCCCCCCTCCCTCCCCCCGGAATTACACCCCCCAACCCAAACCACAAAAATCCTCCCCCCCCCCCCCCCCCCCCTTTCCCCCCCCCCCAACCCAAACTTTTCCCCCCCCCCCCCCCCCCCCCCCCCCTCCCGCAAACACACCCCCCCCCCCCCCCCCCCCCCCCCCCCACCCCCCCCCCCCCCAACACCAACCACATCCCCCATCCCCCCCCTCACCCCCCCTCACACCCCCCACACCCACCCCCCCCCCCCCCCCCCCCCCCCCCCCCCCCCCTTTCCCCCCCCCCCCCACCTCCCCCCCCCAAACCTCCATCACTTTTCCCAACTTTTCCCCCCCCCCTCACACACACACAAGAAACACAAATTTTTATCCCCCAAAATTCAAACAAATTTCACATCCAATTTTCCCGCCACCAACGGGAATATTTATAACAAAAATAATCGAAGAGGGGGAAAAAAGAAGAAGAGCACACCCACCAAAAAAAAACGTGTGTTCCGAGAAATTTTTATTATATTTTGTAAAAAATAAACTAGATTATCCCCCCTCTCCCCCCTCTCCCCCTTTATCCCTCCCCTTTGAAGGAAGAGCGTTCATTTTTTCCCCCCCATTCTTTTTCTTTTCCTTCAACTATCTAGGTAGGACATAATTACATTTATTTCCCCCCTCGCCACTTCCTGATACCACTTTTTCCCCAGAAATATATTTATGACGCCTATTTTTTTTTTTCCCTTCCCGATGTTTGATATCCCCCCCCTCTTCTTGCCCGATTTTTAGCAGATCAGGCATTTTTGAGTCATTTTACCTTCTTCTTGTACCCGAAAATGAAAACTACTTTCAAATCAATTGGAACATTATTAAACACACAGCACCACCCAATCTGCCACCAATACCAATTAAACACTATCTGGACTGTCAATTATCCTCCGACCGCTTCGCAAGTTTCCGCTCCCTTTCGATGTTCGTCAATTTGAATTCAACCATCGTCTCTCGTGGTATACAAAATAAGGAATGTAAATTCTCCTCTCTTTGCGGAGTTTTCTCCTCTCGTCATATTTTGGGAAAATGGTTAATCTAAGGGGAGAACAGAGAAATGCGACGTTTTTGTTGAGTGGTGTAAATCGGACTTGTAACATTGGGGAGAGGAACATTCAAAGAGTGCGTGCCGTTCACGTGATCATTCTATCTTTTCATGTAGCTACACTATAGCACCATTGCCAAATATCATGAGCTTAGATTTTGATGGATTTATGGTCAGACAGTGGTTATTGGATGCCCTTGTGAGTGAATTTAAATATGTTTCCAAACTTTGGAGGTCTTTTATATAATTTGAATTACTGATGTTGCAATAGATTTGAGTATCGTCAGCATAATAGTGTGATTTACATTTGATCAAAAATGAGGTTAGATTCGAGGTATATAGTGTGAAAAGTATTAATTCGTATCGAGGAATTCGTATATGGAAAAACTTAATTTTGAAAGCCAACGTTTTCAATTGATACCCTACACATTGATCCATTATTTTAAAAGGATTTATTCGTTGATATCTGTACGACAGCTTATCAAGGTCACTGTGAAAATAATAAGTATCTCTTTGAAAGGTTAGAACCTGTCAATGACAGATTATAATCTATCAATGTCAGATTGAAATTTTCCAATGACAGATTATAATCTGTCAATGCCAGAGTAAAACCTGTCAATGGCGTATTGACAGATTATAATTTGTCAATTGACAGATTATAATTTGTCAATTGACAGATTATAATTTGTCAATGACAGATTTTAATCTGTCAATGGTGATTATTTTTACAGTGAGCCTAATACGCCGTCGTATAATTGAAGTACAAAACATTTCTCACACTATACGTGCCCCTCTGAAAACCTTCGATGAAGGGTCTTGTTTATTTTTGATATTTATATCCGTTTCGGATATATTTGAAATGGTTTCTGTCCGTTGGAACACCCGATACGTGTACTCAATATGTTCTACGATGTGGTGAACTGTTCAATTATGCCATTCGATCAACCGAATTGAAGAGATATTACCTATCGGTTGGGAAAACATGAATAATCCATGAAACCGAAGCCGTTTTGGCAGTAAATGAAACGAGGAAACTGATATTATAATAATATATTGCAACATGTGCTGAATTTCCCCCATTGAGTGGAATACATCGAATGGAAATTAACGAGTTATTGAATTCTGAGGAATTATGTATTCCTTATGAAAATAATACATATACGTAGGAATATTCTCTGCACTAGTTAGGTATAAAACTTTCCCTTATCTTTGCGGGTATACAGCAAACAGAACTGTACTCTTATAACACAAGTTTTAGACAAGTGGATATTGGATTGTCCAATATATTCATTTTGTCTGTCGATTTCGCAGAAAATGAATTGATCGGTGATGAGGATTTATAGGAAATTTCAACATTTTATAAATTTCGGAAAGTTAGGGAGTTATGTCTATGATATAAGGTAAAGATGCAAAATATATGGATTGCTGGGGCATATCAGGAACATTAATGATTTCTGAACATTGTTATTACTAGCATAAATTGAATTTGTATTGATGGTTGAAGTGCTAATTAAGATCTTATTCAATTGTTGGATATGAATTATTTTTGAACATTTTGAATGGAATATTCAATTCCTTTCTATGAAAAGAAAGGTCTGAAATGCAGGGAATTAGATTTTTCATTCATTTGACTGAATTCACTTTCATAGATTGTTTGTGTTGTGACAATACCAATAATTCATGAATCTACCAGAATTTATTAGTTTTCTATACCAATCTATTAGTAAAGTATTATCATGATTTCTGATGAACTTGATGTCTAGGAATGGAACACGGTAATCATTATCTCCTTTCAGATGGTGAATTGAATATATGGATCATAACTGTTGAAAAAATCTACTATCTCATTCACTCCATTTCCTGGTAGATCTATCATTATATCATCTACATATCTCTTGATGGAAAATAAATTGAATGGTAATACTTGTAAGACGAAGAGGTCATCCATTACATAAGCTGATAAAATTGAAACCCTAATGGAGGCAACTATCAGTCCAATATAAATATATATGCAAGATGGTCTTTACGGGGTTTTAATCCTTTTGGTTCCTTTCAATTTGTTCTACGTTTTGACTTCTATTTTGAAGTCATTCTCAAGAACTGTCAGACGAATATCTGTCCATACCTTCCTGGCCAACTACCCCCTTCCGAAATAACCAAGCAAGACGAAGCAAAGACTTCAATTGTCTGCTCGCCGAAGATACTGATATTTATAATAATTTTATCCGACTCTAGAATCAGTTACGAGAAAACTGGTCCGATACCATTGATGATTACATCACCCACCACTCTCTGAGGATGTGTCCTGCCCGTTCAGGTATTATGTAACACTCTTTTCGGACGCTCCCAAAAGGAAGAGCCTTGTGCTGCCAAGTCGGTTGGTGTTTCAAATCCAGATATCCCACCTACCAAGATTGGTTTCCAGGCAACTAACAATAATTGCCTGTCGCACCGAGCCTGTCATGAATTTCTCCCTCGACCGCAGATTGAATCAGCAGTGGAAAAGCCAAATAGAATATACCTACCGCGCCGCAGACCGCTTGGCCACACCGACCACCATATATAATTCTGTACACTGAAAATCGCTTGAATGAATATATTCATCATCACTATTATTACATCCAAACAGATAGTCAGATACATACGAAACGGCAGGCTCTAAATGTTAATATTCGAACATTTGTTCACGAAAACTTCCACTTGTTCTGCTTTCACTCGGACTACTCGAAAATATTGATGAACGAAGTAACAACTCATATTGAACAAACCCATTTGATTTTTGATACTTTTGTTAACACTAATTCTCGGTTGGCTCACATCTAGACGAAACCTTAAAAAAAAACCTTGCGCAGCTGCCATTTCAAGTAATAAATTGAAATATTCAAAGTATCGTTGCCTAGGTAGTAGTTTCGTCTTCTGTTCTGTAGCAGTAGAAACCCTAGGTGTTTTTGGACCAGATTCTCTATGTTTATTTCACGATATTGAGTCAAACAACATGTGATATCCGATCTACTTCATTCCTTATCCAGCGTATCAGCATCGCTGTAAAACGCGGAAATGCTGCTTCTCTTCTTGGCAGCATTCCTTCTTCGAAATCATTGGATGAGTCTGCATTCCTTCCCAATCGAAGAAAATCCTGTTATGCACCAAATCAGCCACCCCAAGTTCTTGATGGAAGATTGTTCAATTCCATTTCTCTCCGATCTCAAGATTTTTTGAAAGCCTTCCATAACAACCAATCATCCCAAGAAAATTCATCCTCTTCGCTTTTCCCTATGAGTGAAGTTGCAGCTGGGATCATTGAATAACTCAGGCAATCCTCCATAATTCCCAAGGCTTCATGTTCCTCCGAAAGTAGGTAACACCAGGAAGCCTTCAAAATCAGTATCCAGGAGGGGTATGATATACTCAGACCTGTAGTGGTACAAGTTCAAATGGTGACTTTATTTCAAGCCATGACACAAACTGATAATTCTGAAAATATTGAGACATGTGGCGTTCTAATAGACAGACTCGAAAGGAAAGAACTAGTTATAACTCACTCGATTCTACCAAAGCAAAAAGAAACCTCAGATTCCTGCGTAACAATGAATGAAGAGGGGATATCTGATCAACATAACTTGATAAAAATAGGATGGATTCATACTCATCCTTCTCAAACAGCATTCCTCTCAAGTGTTGATCTTCGTACCCATTAACTTTCTCAGTTACTGATGCCGGAAGCTATTGCGATAGTATCGTCAGCAAAATATAATGAAACTATTTTTTTTATTGAAACTCCCCGTGCTTTGCAAGCCATTGCAAATTGCCGAGAGGGTGGATTTCATCCACATCCAACTGAATCACCACCACATCAAAGTGGCCAATCACATCCGAATTGAAAACAACGCACCTCTGGAAGTATTGGATCTACGCAAGGCTCAACACACATTATATTATATTATATTATATTATATTATATTATATTATATTATATTATATTATATTATATTATATTATATTATATTATATTATATTATATTATATTATATTATATTATATTATATTATATTATATTATATTATATTATATTATATTATATTATATTATATTATATTATATTATATTATATTATATTATATTATATTATATTATATTATATTATATTATATTATATTTTTTTTTATTGTTGATGTTGAACTATTTAATTTTTTCACTTATTCTTATATAATTGCTTATTTTATTTTCATTTCGATTCAATTCAAATATGTTTATATTGTAGTTTTAGTAATATATCATCATCTTTTCCACTATATTTTAGTTTTTGATAAATGAGGCGTTTCATGAGATCGGCCTAGCCTAAATCATTACATGGTCATTGATGCATCACTGGAGCCTATTGAAGTTGCTACAAATATTTCAAATTGCTGTATTGATAGAGATATGTCCTCCAATTCTTGCTAATGATTCCAGCATGGGTGTCGAAACGACGTTCACCAAAACATTTTGCACTCGTAGTAATCACCGAATAGACATTTCTTCTGACAATTTCTCTCCGTTTATTGGGAGATCGAAGCGAATTCGTATTCATTCGAATAATTATCATCCATGAATTATGCCGAAATGAGGGGAGACAAAGCAACATAGTAGCGGTTTCTGAACCGCTCACCCATTAATTATTTAATTCAATCCACCCGATTCATTGACTCCCCACGGTTTACGAACTCTAGAACCCAACAATAATATATAACTTCTCACTCGACCTTCCGCCCTCATTCTGACGATCCCTGTATCGCGAATGTCTTTGCCCATCCATTAATTAAAATCATATATCGTTATGTGTGTGCTGAAAGTTTTTGCAGGGTTTACTACCCTCCGTAAATCACAACTGAATGCAAACGTTGCTGCTCTTGCCGCTAATTGATCGTGAAATAATTCACTTTGCAAACACAGTAAATTCCGGCCCGAATTGGTTTTTTCAACGTGCGGTCCCCAACTGTAATAGCTCATTATTTCATTTCCAGCATGTTTAATGAGAAGTAGGTATGTTCCAGTAGAATATTGGCTGGGATACCGAAACGATCAAAACCGAAAAATAATTTTATTTGCAACTAATACATAATGTAAGTATTATATTGCAGTATATTATTCTGCAGCATATTGCCACGTATTATTCCCTTGGGGAATAATGGCGAGAGATTAATAGAAATAGGCTTTATTTCCTCTTGTTGTTCTATCACAAAATTTCTCGAATTGAATATTACCATGGAAACGATATAAACAAACTCAGGGGGGGGGGGGGGGGGGGGGAGGGGGGGGGGGGGGGGTTGGGGGTGAAGGGGGGGGGGGGGGGGGGGGGGGGGGGGGGGGGGGGAGTAAAAAAAAAAAAAAAAAAAAAAAGAAAAAGGGGAAAAAAGATCATGCGTCAGTGTCAAACGCGTAGTTAGGGTTTGTGTATTTGTATTGAGATGAATGAAACTAAAGAATCATTCATTTATAATGAATAAATTAGTCCTAAATAAAGTAGAGTATACTAATAATGATTATTATTTAATCGTTGAATAATCTACCATTAAATTTGCATTGGGAAAGAGATATTCTTTCCTTCAGATTTTACATTTCGGATGATTCATACTTTGATTCCGTAGTTAGTGACATGTGATAGGTTGGTTGAATTTTTATCTATTGGGATTTATCTTGTGTTTAATGCTACACGAATCTCCGCCGTGTATTTAGATTTTTAAGTTGCGTAAAATTTGCTCTTCTGGTCACTTTCTCATTGCTTTTTCTTGTTCGTAGTGTGAATGGATATCAGAAAATAATAATCTGAGCAAGTCGAGTATAATGATGGTTTGTTCAAATATTGGCCAAATTAAAGCTGAGATCACAATTCGAAATATTTTCGTTTCGAAATTGTGTTTGCTGTTGGGAATTGTAGAATTCATCCAGAAAGAGTCTGGAAACAGCTACTTTCCCGTCTATATGCCAAGCACATGGAAGTTGGTTCAAATAGAGAACGTTTATAGAAAATGTATATGTTACCGGCAATGTGTACAATTCAGGCATTGTATACATTGCCGAGTGAATCCAGGCAAAGTATGAAATGAACTCTTTTCTTAACAATTGTACAAACTCTGCCTAGGCATTGTGTATAATGCCTAGGCATTATATAGAATGTCGAAAGTTTTGCAGGCAATGTATAAAATGAACAACATTGTTAAAAATTGTTTATTGCAAATAACAAACATGAAATGTATTAAACATAGGATCTGAAAATCCTTATATTTTACTAAAGTAAAATTTAAAAGTGAAATATTAGTGAATAATCAGCTTTCATTTTCTTAGCTTAGGTTAGGTTAGGTTAACCTTAACTTGAAAACAATGGAACAGACAGATTTTCAATTCTGCCTGAACTCCAGCAGTCATTCTATAGAATGCCTAGGCAAAGTATGAAATGTTTGAAATTTCACACTTTGCCTGCTTACTTTTGGCAATGTATAGAATGCCTAGGTATTCTATACAATGCCTGATATTACACTTTGCCGGTAACATATACAAGATAAAGCGAAAAAGAGAGTGATTAGTAGACGAATCTCACCCATCTGAAAACCAGACAAGATCTTGTTAGGATCATAGGAAACTATATTCGAAAGATATATCGAAAACGGATCCACATCTTGAGAGAGTTATCGTGAAGCAAACCACGTGGCGGGGTTTCGTGAACACTTTTTAGTGAATAGTAAAAAAGTGGATAGGTATAAATTGAACATTGGCTCTTCATCAGCAACTCTACTATGAATTGAAAAACTAATTGAAAATTGAATATTTTTTTGAAAACGTGAATTCTTGAGAAAGTGAGGTTATGTTTGAAAATTATTCAATTATCAATAAGTTTCTAAATACATTGTAGAGTTACCGGTGGAGAGGCAATAAAAACCCGAAAGCTTGAACAGAAAAAAAATTTCACTTCATTTCAAGGAGTATATAGCATCACATACGGGGACTGTGATGATCGATATCTAGGCCAGACGAATAGGAGAATGTCAGCTACAGTGCAGCAAAACAAAAATAGCCTACGGACAAAAAAGACATCTTTTTTTAACACCACAACCAGACGGGTCACAAAATAGATTTCGAGGCAGCAAAGCAACTAGCGCAGGTGAACCATTTCAGAATACGCCGAATCAGGTAAGCCATCGAGATAGAAAAGCATGGAGAAGAGACGACTCTCGAAACATACCCAATGTCTGGAGAGCGATAATCAGTTGAACAAAATTTCAATAGGGTGTGGTTAGATGATAAGTCTCTATTTATCGGACTGTAATCATCCCCAATTGATTTCTCGGAACCGTATCCTGTCTCATTGGAAGAGTCCGCTAGCATACATGTTTTGTAGACGTTGAGACTCTTTTCTTCGCAGTTGAAAATGTTCTTATGTTCATGTATCTCTATGTCCTCTCGTAGAGCAGTGGGTAATAATACTTCATAGGTGTATCCTGTTCTTGCGTTCTGTCGAAGTCAATATCATGACCCTTCAAAAAAGCGTGTGTTTTGTCTTGTGTTCCGTTAACCGCATTTTTCCGCTTCTTTTTATGCTACCGATATAGACACAGATACAACTGTACGGTAGTCGGTACGCCTCCGAAATAGATAATGGATCGCGCGGGTCTTTTGCAGATCTGAGGCTTTCCTGAATTCTTTTCGTAGATTTGAAGATGGCTCTCCCCCATGTTTCTCCAGAAGTATTTCAATGCCGTCCGTTACATTGCTAATATAGGCCAGGAAAGTCCGACCATTAACGACTGGTTTGGGACCTTTCATTGAACACCCCTGTTTTGGTCAGGCTCAGTAAATTTCGGACTTACGTTGGCCATTATATAAAAAGGCACATTTTTAAATTCCTTCTTCAAAATATTCTGGCTCAGAAATGCATCTCGCTCTTTCTACCAAAGTTTTTATTACTCCTCTTTCCTACCGCGGATGATGGTTGGAATGTCTGTTCAGGTATCGATCTGTGTGAGTAGGCTTTCTATATATCCTAAGCCCTAGTTTTCCATTTTCCCAACTTCCTACCCATACGTCCAGGAATACGATTCCCTCATCTTTCTCCGTCTCCATTGTTAACTGAATCTTTGGATTCCAGGAATCCAGATGCTCTAGGAATTTTTTTATTTCCTCTCCTCCGTGACCACAAATCACGAAAGTCCCATCAACATATCATAGCCAACAAGATTTTCGGACCGGCCAACGTTTTGGAACTCCTTTCGCAAACTATTCCATGCAGAAGTTTGCCACTACAGTTCTCCAAGTCCTGATTTCAGGTCACGATGGAGACGGAGAAAGATGGGAACATTGTACTTCTGTACGTATATATATTTTCCTACCACCACTATTTTAAACCGTTAAATACGTATTTAACAGATGTTAGGTAATGGCTCATTTAGAATACACGTGCCTTCTAAATAAATGCTGCAGCTTCCATTTGTCTTTATCATGATTTCAGTTGCCCATAAACCCAATGCAGCGAATTTTCTTCTCGAGTCTTTTTTGAAATTGAATTGAAAATGACGTTTTTAGGAAATTTATTGTTTAACATTTTGTGGATTGGTAGTGTGTGTAGTTATATCCAGTAAGTTTCACTTACTTTCTATCATCTAGTGTCTCTTTGATGATTTAAAATGAGGAATAACGAAATGATATGTGCCACACCAGCAGAAATTAGCGCACTAGTATGGTATGGAGTAGAAAAAGTACAATAAGCAACTCGAGGATAAGGCTAGTTACGTGCACTCGCGAATTTCGGCGCGTGCGTAATAAGTTACGTATCATCCTCGTAACGTAGCATATTTTTATATCACAGCGGAAAGAATAAACTGCCAACAACAAGACAAATCACTGACGGACCATGAGTGAAATATCGGACGACTGGAATAACACCGGCAATATAGTATGAAAAGAGAAATCAGTACGTGTAAATCATTAACCAAGCGAACTTTGGGCAAGGTGGACGTTCACTAAAAAAATCATTGAACATTGGATCGTAAAGTGAATATGCATCTTGGATTCATTCATTCCAGAATATTTCTGAATATTCAATAATAAAAATTCATTATACACCTTGGAAAATCTTTATAAATTGGTATTCGAAGAAATAATTTTCGGGGGGGGATTTCTATTTTTAATACCTTTTGTCACAATGGAAACAACATTAGTGCAGAGGCTACTCAACGAATTGAGATGCCATTCCTGCTCCTGCCAGATGGAACCACCATTGATGCAGTGTTCTGAGGGCCATCTTTACTGTAACAAGTGCGTCGAGATATCCAGCAGTTGTTCCGAGTGCCCTTCGCTAGTGGGATTGAAGAGGAATTATGTATTGGAAAAAGTGACTTTCAACAAATCAATGAAGTGTTCTTTCTCAGAAGGAGGATGCACCGTTACAGGAACTGCTACTATCCTAGCAGAACACGAGAATCGTTGCCGTTTTTCCTCATTTCACTGTGCTCAGACTGAAGACTTACAAGATACAAACCAGAAGAGGGATTCAGAAGTGAGAAGTTATTTGGAGAGAGACGGAAAATCTGAAGTTGCAAAACAATCACTAGACGATATTTTTCTCGAAGAATTAGAGTGTCCAGTCTGCACCAAATACATATCACCACCAATAGGTGAGTGTGACAATGGTCACGTCATCTGCCAAGAATGCTTCAATAGAGTGAAACGATGCCCTATATGCAGAAGCCAAAAGTCTCCCTCCACCAACGTCGTCCTAGAACGGATTCATCACATGATGAAAGTCCCTTGTGACTATGCCAGCAATGGTTGTGTTTTCCGTGGGAGAGGTTTCTCACTTCTTGATCATAAAAAGTCATGTATATACGCTCCAAGATCGTGTCCACTGAAACGTATCGAAAAGTGTAAATGGAAGGGTATACAGACAGAAATCGTGAACCACTGTGAAATTGCCCATAGTGATAAAATTTGCTTTGAAGCTGAACGTAGATTGGTTCTTGAAAATTTTTTATCGAATGATGAACGCAGGTCTTCTTTTAAACTATTTTATGTTCACGGCGTTCTATTCAGGTGTGGCTGGCATAAACGTGGAAGCGATGTACGATTTTCCGTCCAATACATGGGCAAAAGACTATTGTCTAGTATTTATTTTTACGAAATGAGTATACTTTTCCCTAATACAAATGACGTGGTCACAAAAATAACAGATGAATCTACTCATTTTAAGGAAGGTAGCAATAAATTTGTCGGGAACAAATTTATAATGATGCCTCCAGAATACTTATCGCAGTTCTGTGATGAGGATTCAAATTTGACTTACGTTGTGAGGATTTTTGTTAACAATGGCATGGATATTTGAATGAATTGATCAATTGTTTTTATACCCCTGATTCATTCAAACGGCAGTGATTTTCGAGTGAATTTGAATTGAATTCACTGAAACGTTCATGCCTTGAATTCATTGTTGTAATCCCAGTTATCATCTTCCAAAGGGGAAATTTTCCTTTGGATCTTCATAACATATTGAATTTCAAGAGATGCTAAAACAGTTTATCCTCTTCTACAGGTGAGACAATGGTACTCTCACAATCATATTATATTCCTTCCATTTATACTTGATTTGACCAAGACACTACGAACGGGATTCGAATGGTGCAAATATAATGACGGTGTGATGGGTCTTAATTGTTAATTTACTATGATCTTTTGTTCGATCCTCTTTGAGCACGATATTACTGACCTTGTCTCGGATACCACACCTGTTATAATTGTACTTTCCATTCATAAATTTCGACAATTAAATCATTCGTTGATTTTTACAATTATAGCCTGTTATTTATTTCTTCATGTCTTCTACTGGATCATTCGCATTGAGATCATATTCATCTCAATGAATATAATTTATTAACTTATTCATGATAAATACGGAATCCACACATATACACATTACACACACACACACCTACACTCAATGTTGGCACTTCAAAAATAAAATTTTAACGGAGCAAGACATCAAATTCGAATATGCGCGAAAGGATATCCATCAGATAGGAAACGATACTCAGATACTTGTAACTTGATGTCTTTCCTCAACTTTTTTTTTCATTTTTTTTTCTTCAATGGCATGACATCACCATAAAAATGGGCTGCGTGATCGGAGCGTTCCACATAATGAGTTAAAAATTAAAAAAAAAGTTGATGTCATGCCATCGAAAAAAAATATTTCCATAAGGTCTTCAGAATAATATTGCGTTGATCCGTGCAGAGAACCGTAGTGAATCTCATATAGTTACACGAATATTATAAAGACAAAACGAATGAGCCTACACTCAAATGTGGCACTTCGAAAATAAAATTTTAACGGAGCAAGACATCAAATTCGAATATGCGCGAAAGGATATCCATCAGATAGGTAACGATACTCAGATACTTGTAACTTGATGTC